>JAOTRR010000028.1:4376619-4394259 GCA_028570945.1 Gogo arcuatus | reverse complement strand
TTTACAAGGGGTGCCAATAATTGTGGAGGGCACTGTGTGTGTGTATATATATATATATATATATATACACGCATACACACACACTCTCTCTCTCTCTCTCTATATATATATAGAGAGAGAGAGAGAGAGTCGAGAAATGCAATATGATTTAATCTAATGTTTTCATACTTTATTTTTTGTGAGCACTAGAACAAACTGTAACTGCTAAAATAACTGACAAAATGAGATAATAATCAGTTTATTAGTCTGCACGTAAAAACAAGCTCACTCTTTAAAAACAGACCTGTAAATACATAATCTTCTCACAGTCTCTTGGGAAAAGGCTTTCATCAGTATTTCTGGTGTGCTTTACTTACTGCGTCTCTCTCTTCCACTGGTACATCACGCTCTCTCTGTCTGTATGGCAGAATCACACTCATGCCTGTGTGTGATGTGGGATGAGATGTGGGTGATCTGTATGCATGAGTTGGCTCTGGGATGGAGAGAACAGCTGGATGGTGCCATTAATGCCAGAGTTTCTAGTCATTTCCTGTTGAACTCCACTGTGGAAATGCTTAGACAGCACGTCGGGGCCCATATATTATTTCTCTCTTGCTTCTCTGGTGCCATTTAGAAAATTGCGTCCTTTGAATTTCATATTCTGAATTTGATGTCATTTAAAGTGTATTCGTTATTGATTGATTGGCACTGATTTATTTTCATTACAGCGAAGGTGCCTTTGACGAATGGACAAATGTGGCCTGAGGTTTTTTATCTTTTTTTTTTACAATCTGCAGTGTGTGACCTGTGGGAAGGCATTTAAGAAGTTATGGTCCCTCCACGAGCACAACAAGGTCGTTCATGGCTATGCCGAGAAGAAGTTCTCCTGCGAGGTGTGTGAGAAGAAGTTCTACACGATGGCACATGTCAGGAAGCACATGGTGGGTGAGTATCCTGGCCTGCTGAGGGTTAATTAAAGGGGCAGTATGTGATTTTACATGCTTTTGTTGAGATGATGAGTTGCTTTTTAAAAGAAAAGGCCCTGAGTTTAGGGGCGGAGCTAATTTCTGGGCCAGAAAAATTAAATAGAAGCCTTAATTGAAGAAACTAGGCATATTCATTGCATAGCAGCATGGTGAATCATAGTTTTGTAAGACATTTATAACAGAAAATTATATCTTTATTCTAGATTCATAAGTCTAGAAACAATTTTAATAATTATAAACATCATCTCTGATGCGTAACAAACCCTCTGGACACAGCTAGGTGGCAGCGAACGCTCCACATATAAGGACGTATGATCTAAAGCAGTGTAATTACTACAAATACTATAGAGCCTGGGTCATGTACAGTAAGTTCCTTTCATCTCCTGAAGCCTGATCTGTATTCGACTGAAGCATCCCACTGGGGGAAAAGAGGCACACTGACCTTGTCTCTGCCCCATACAGCACACGCAGCAGAAAATACAGCCTGTGTTATTTTAGTCTCTCCTATCAAACAGGAAAAAATATTTTCTCCAGAAGTGCTTCCATTCTCCATAATGTTCATCTTGTAGCACAGTATAACATGGTACAATACTGATCAAATTTATTTTATGAGAAATCTCAAACATTTAATTTATTTGTTACACTGTGTATGTGACAGTTTTTATATGTGACACTGTACACTTTAAAAGCTCTAAGATCTTTTATCTGACTTTTGTTATATGCCGTATGCGCTGTAAATATGATATGCAGTAGACATGTATAAGAGTGCAGAGGTGTATGTCCTTGCCTGCAGCCCACACGAAGGACATGCCATTTACGTGTGAGACGTGTGGGAAGTCGTTTAAGCGCAGCATGTCTCTGAAGGTGCACTCTCTACAACACTCGGGGGAAAAACCCTTCAGGTGTGAGGTGAGTTTTAGACGCACACACTGCTGTATCCTATATATTACATCATTTAAGATCAGTTCTGATGTATGAATTTGCATAGGGATCATTTAAAAATGGAGCACACAGGAAATAGAAATGTACTGAACACATCTTAAAGTCATATTTTTCTTATGGGGGTTATAAAAGAGATTTATCAGACTTTGTTTTACTACCATTGCGCTCCATATTACTGGTGTGTGTGTGTGTGTGTGTGTGTGTGTGTGTGTGTGCACATTGTAAAGACACCACATACATCAAATATGAAAGCACACATGCAAATACCTGCTTGATATTACTGTAATGATATAAATATATACTTTGGGTTCATATTAAATGTCTTTCAGTGTAACTAATAATATGTTCACACTTTTGATTACTACTGGTGCTGCAAATCCAGCTAGTGACATTAGTGTTATCAATTATAATCCCTAATTAGTTAAAAGCATAGTAGGTTTAGCCTCTCGCTGCAGTTTGTCTGGTCAAGTACAAACAGAATAAACATATAAACGATAAATAATAAGCTATAAAAAAGTGCATCATTTCTAAAATGTTTGTACAACTGGATTTGATCCTAAATTCTACTTTAAATATGACATAAAACATAATTAAATAAATCCAGTGTTTATTATTTTTATATTTTATCATTTTATCCAAAAAATCACCTTGAGTAATAACTAGCAACCTCTGCTGTTGTAGTTTCGGTTTCAATTCTGATTGGTCAGTTCATTAATTTTCTATAACAGCAGCTCTGACTCTGATAGTGTCAGCAGCAAGAGGAATCACAGGTTCAAATTATCGATATAAATTCATTAATGTTTCTATAGTAGACGTCTAGGGGCAGCCATGGCCTAAAGGTTAGCGAAGCAGCTTGGGCCCAAAGGGTTGCTGGTTTGATTCCCTGAACAGGCAGGAAAATCCATGGCTGAAGTGCCCTTGAGCAAGGTACTTAATCTCCAAGTGCTGGGTATGTGTGTCTGCTTGTTGTATGTCACTCTGGATAAGAGTGTCTGCCAAATGCCTGTAATGTGTAGTAGGCATGTAATGATTTCACACAATTTGATTCACAATATTGGTTTTAAGATTTGATTTTTTTCCACGATATTTTTGAAAAAATATTAAATGAAGAAAATTTTATTACCAAAATATGTAACATTTTATTTTCTATTCTTTATCAATTTCAATATTCCCTTGTTAAATAAAAAAAAAACTTTTAATTTTTTAAATAACCAACAATAATTATTTACCCACATTTGTAAAGGTTGCAGTAAAATATAATAGCTGATTAACTAAAATATTTATTTTATCAAAAATGAAAAAGTTAATAACAAATAGGCCTTTTCTTAATAAACTTTTATGAATATTTGTACTACCTGCATTTGCTTCTCTTTTCTTTATCTTTCAGCAATCTGTAAAAAGAGAGCTCTGATTTCTTGTTAAATCTATTTGTACAATCACACAACAGCCCTTTCCCATTTAGATCTGTTCTTTTTGTGTTTTCGTGGCATTAGAGCTGTGTTGCTTCTGCCTACGGTGAAGTCATGTGCATTCATGCTTTTTTACGTTATTCCACCCTCTGCTGTCTAAACAATGCAATTACAGCTAGAAAAAACTAAGAGATTACGCAGCCTGATAATAGAGTTTCATTTTTTATTTTATTGATTCAAATCTTCATAAAATTGTATCGTGATTTATCATGCAATAATATATTGTTACATGACTATTCTATAATAACAGGACTTGTATGGCAGAGGCCCCACAAGAACTGATTAAAAATGTATTTAATTGTTGGTATGATGAAGATTTCTGTAAGGAGACATTTAGCATTTATGGAAGGAGTCTCTAGTGTCGGTGCTTTGGAACAGTTAGAGGTAAAGCTGTAACTTTTTAATCTTTCAACCCAAAAATGAACTTATTGCTTGCTGCTACTCAATAACACGATACACGAGAGAGTGGTGATGGAACCACTGTTTATAGTGGCTATGACATAAGTGATAAGAAAATCTTGTTTCACTGAGGTTCCACATCATTAAATGTAATGAGAAATGGATAAAAAGGTATGTAATGTTTAATAAATAGCAAATTGTTAGCATTGGCAAATTGCTGTGTTAGAAGAGGAATAAAACACTTGAGCTTGTCGTTGATTATTTTCCTATAACAGCACACCTCCAGCAGTTTTATTCCTTATATAAATATTGCTTGTGTCCTTGTGTATATAAGAATATTTAAGGGTGTTTTCTATGTGGAGTCCCTGCATGAGAGTTGCAATTCTTTAAAAAGGTGAAGAACTGAGGAACTTTTGTGCGTAGATGTTTACAAATCATTTGTAACTTTTAAGAAACCATAATACCCATGACACGTAGGATTATTCGACGTAAGACCTGAGGTCCGAGTCCACTTGCACAAGGCGGTGATTGGCTGCTTGCAGGTGAACCCAAGTGTGGTTTGATTTGCAGTGATTTAACTCTGATTGATCCAATTCCAGGAATTAATAAATGATGATCGTGTTTCAGTCCCAGTTTCATCCCCATCCCATCCCACATACTCAGATTGTTTTTCTGATTCACTGATACCCAACAGGGAACGGGTTTTTGAACCGGTTCCGTTCAGGATTCTTTGAACCTTGGTGCCAGCTAGCGAACCGGCCCACGTTTTCACCAGTTTTGAGTGGACCCGTTGTAATCAAGGATGCATCATTAACGGAGGGCGTTGCACAATGCTTAACAGGAGTAAACAGTAGTAGCAAGATGGCGGTGCTCATTGATTACCCGTGAGCTTTTGTTCTGTTATTGCAGATACTTGTTTTTGATCCATATTTTTCTGAAGATGTATGCTTTTCCGTTGCATTCTCCATTGCTGCGCTCTGCTTCCTCTCCAAAGTAATGACACGCCCACTGATGTCACGGTTTGCGCTGGAAAAACCAGCTATATTTCAGTTCCAGCTGGGAACCAACTTTTCAGGTTCCGAGCCAATTTATTTTTGGTCGAAATGCTCTGAACGGTTCAAAATTCGGTGCACGAACCAGAATGGAACCCGTTCCCTGTTGGTCAGAAAAGGGTATTAGTGTGAAGAGTTCAGTGTATAACCAAATAGAAATAGAACAAATACCAAACATACTGGTTTCACTCTTATTTGGGCTTGGCAGTAGGTTGAGAAAGCACCCTTAGAGGTTTTTATGTCCAATTGCTTACTAATCTGACTAATATATCTGCCTTTTCTGATGCAGAACTGCAGTGAACGGTTCCAGTATAAGTACCAGCTTCGCTCTCACATGAGCATCCACATTGGCCACAAGCAGTTCATGTGCCAGTGGTGCGGCAAAGACTTCAACATGAAGCAATACTTCGACGAGCACATGAAGACCCACACTGGTAACTAGTTCATGGCAATACACAGCTCCTTAATGTGTGTCATTTGTCTAATACAGAAGTTTTATGAAATAATTCTGACTGTAAAACAGACATGTTGAATGAAACCTGTTCACCCCTAAGAAGTCCACTAACTGCAATGACAAAATGAAAGATATTGTATTAACTGTTCATATAAAGTTGTTTTCCCTTTTTCCAGGCGAGAAGCCGTATATCTGCGAGATCTGCGGGAAGAGCTTCACGAGCCGACCCAACATGAAGCGCCACCGGCGTACACACACAGGCGAGAAGCCGTACCCTTGTGACGTGTGCGGCCAGCGCTTCCGCTTCTCCAACATGCTCAAGGCGCACAAGGAGAAGTGCTTCAGGCTCAGCAGCTCTTTAGGAGATGACAGCAGCGTGACCTCGAGGGGTGAAGGGTCACGCCCTTCCTCTCTTCCTCTCCTCCACTCCATTAGTAGCCTTCCTCCTCCTCCATCTCCTCCTCCTCCTCCTTCTCTGTTCTCCAACTCAAGTAATGACTAATGACTTTCAGTGGAAACCTGGCGCCATTTTTTTTTTTTTTTGGTGTGGTGAACCAAAAGCAGTAGGCCATCTGACTCTGTGGGTGATGTCATGCGCAGAGGACTCTGAATGAAGTAGCAGGTTTTTTAAACGGTGTTTGACACTGTGTGAACTCGATCTCAAGAGATATTTTATATATAAACAAGATTGGCTCCTTATACTACTCAAAAATTTGTTCGCAAATGCTTGCCATTGTTAAGTTCTCATGCGCAGCTGATTGCGCAGATAACATTGTTTTCATTTAGAATGTCTTTACAGACTGTATGTCCTGTCCGTTCCGTCAGTGTGTGTGTGTGTGTGTGTGTGTGTGTGTTTGTGTGTAGATGCTGGAATCAGGCTCTGTTCTCTGCTGTCAGAGGAATCACCAGTCTTGTATGTTGTGTATGCAGCCAGCAGAGGGAGCCGTGTGACCGAGCAGCAATGCAGAAGAGCTTTTTCACGAGAAGCTGCGATGCCGATAACCAAATCTCTGCGTCCCCGCAGTAACCAAACCCTGTGTGCTTATTAATGAGGTATGATGTGTTTTTATAATGACTCCTGCACCTTATTTCTAACTTTAACCATACATACACTGATGTTGTATTGGTTAATGTTGTCTGATGTGATGCCCTGTCTCTGGCACATGAGAAAGGGGCCGGGGTTATACAAGAAAACCTGCAGATGTCAGATATTTAAACAGTTTTCATTTTTGTTTTTTTTGTTGTTTTATTTTTAAATGTAGAATTGCACTTTATTAAAATCAGTCTGCATATCAGCCATAAACAGGACTGAAATATCAGTATCAGAAGCCTCTGATTCTGTAGAAATATAGCGTTATAGCAATATATTCAACTAAAGATGTTTGCAGTTTTGTACATTTGTTTGTACCTGTAGTAATTTATGGTACGTTCATGTTTTGGAAAATGCAGCTTTTTATGAATTTACTCATTCTAACGTTATACATGGTTTTCACATCATTCACATCATAAAAATCATTATCAATCCCATATTTTGAATTAGAAATTGAATTGGGATTTTGCTAGAAAGTGATTTTTAATTTAGTGCAAATTTGCCCATGTATACTCTAAAAGCATCATATAAGCAGCTGTTACTCAAATCTAAACTATTCATCCTTACTGAGATAATACGTTTTGGTCACTGAGATATTTTCGTTAATATAAGTCCAATATAATATAATAATATCATTAAAAAGCTTAAAAGAAATAGATCTAGAATGTTACATGTTAGTGAGTAAAGGCTTGTGGCTATATCTAGTACTTGTATCTATATCTGGTACAAATATCTCAGAACGTCTCAAAATCTGAACTAATATTTGTCTCACTAGAATTTGAACTTTGACTTTTGTAAATCTGATTATATTTTGAATTCAAAATGAATTCATATTTAATTCAATTCTATTTTATAATGACAACATTGACAGCACAGCGTTTCAAATTCTGTGAATCAAAATTTTAATTTCCGGACTGCTAATTGGCTAAAATTCTACTGATTGACTAATCTTTGAATTCAATTAAATTTCGAGATGGATTTACTTTTCAAGCCTTACATTCCTATTCAAATGACGGACTTAGGGATTTAGTCAATTTAACTTCAAATTTAATAATTTAACCAAATAACTGAAACTAAATTTAAAATATATACTAGTGGCACAAATATCATCGCAAAGCCAACCAGAAAAAGGTTACACTATATGAATTATAGGACAACACAACAGTTTACTAAGTCACAATCCACCTGCATCCAACTTACTATGAATATAATCGGTTAGAAAAAGAAGTAAAATAAATAAAAATATATAAAAGCTAAAAGTTTTACATGCATTAATTAGTGTTCATTTGAAGTCTTTAGGGAGAAATTGTGTAAAATCAGATTAAAGAAATGAGATTTTACAGCTTCTAGAGATTATATGAGTCTCGTTTAACGAGTATTACACAGGTTATTGCATATACAATATTGAACTCTATGATATAGTTTCAATAACAGCTATTACAAACACTATATAACCCTTGTTAACATACAAGTTGTGTATAAGCTGTAAATAAGTAGTGTACGTAATGTAATTTACTGTGTAAGCAGTTTTTGTGTTTTTTTGTTTTTGTTTACATTGTGCTGGGAGCGGTTGAATGTGATGAAGGAGCCAATACTTTGGAAAGACCTTAACTTTGAAAGTTAGAAGTTGGAAGTAGATACACTTTTCGTATATGCAAAAACTTCCGAAAGATTTTCTTTAAAAAAAAAAAGAAAGAGAAAGAAAGAAAGAGAAATTCTTAAGCACCTTATATTTTATAGTTGCTCATATTGATGTGCAAATGTTAAGATGGATAAATAGATTTTTTTGTTTTGTTTTATTACTTTGTTAAATCATATAGATCTTTCTACACAACACTGTAGCAACCATAATCACACACATCTTATAGAACATTTTATTTGCTATTAACAAATTCTTTAATATTAACACTGAACAGAGTAACGTCTGGTTTCAGATCAGCCAAGCCCTATAAATAACAACTACCCAGTCTTTAATGACTGTCATCTTGGTCATTGTCATAAATTTTTATTTATACATTTAGGAGATGCTTTTATCCAAATTAAGACAGAATGCAATATAAGACCCAGCAATGGGTTAAACTCTGCTGATAAACAGTCTATAAAACTTAGATATAGGAGCAGAAGGTGTAGAATTGTACAGTTACTGTATTGAAAATGCCTTCAGTGTTAAGAGGAATGAACAATGAATGTGTTGGTGTTAATGCAGGCAGGAGTGATGCTACTGATCAGTGCACTTTGGTTAGGGCCCATTACAGGATAAGATAAAAAAAAAAAAAAGAGAGAGAGAGAGAATAAAATGTAGAATTTTACAAGTAATGTCATGAGCCAGATGGACTTCAAACCAATTTTTTTTTTTGCATCCTCTCATGTCTTTGGACACTTTTTTCTGTTACACACTCCTAGTTGCACCTTATTCTCTTCACTGGGATGCCCCTGTATGAATAGGAGTGGAGTACAGTATTTCTGTGACCTGGGTATCAAGGTGAACTTGTATTGGTACTTTATAGCTTTGGCTATATGGAGAGTGATAAGTTATAAAAGCATGGAGAGTCAGTAGTTTCTCAACCCTAAACTGAAATGCACCATGAAGAGATTTAGGCATGTGCCGATCTTCAACGGGAATGATATTGTTCTCAAGGACGCATCAAAATATCATCACCACCAATACATTCCATTCTGGAGGAGGCTGCAGAAGGACTGCTATTTTTTTGCCAGTGTTTCTGCTGCTGTGATAAAGCCTGTCTCATTCACAAGGCAGTGTAAAGATACTGTAAAGACAGCTTTCTTATACAGTTCTTTGTTTTGGACAAATATGTGAAGGAGCATCAGATGTCAGTGAGGGCAATCCCATAATTCTGTTCACCAGATGAGAGTTTCATGAAAGCCCAAAAAACAGGGCAGTCCAAACACTCAATAATGAGGAATGATTTTAGTAATTTAGTTATTACAGGGAAAGCAGAGATGCTTGAGGTCATACAAATGCTTGATATTTAAATCAGATTTTTTTCAGTAGAAAATAAAAGCAATTAATAATACTAAGAAAAGGACTACGACTGTAGACTCTAGATTTGTAGTACTAGGCAACTAATTATAGTACATCCTTGTTCCCTCAAAGAAATCGACTTTTTTTTTTTTATCTGATCCTAGCACTGGAAAGAAATCATACTGGCAAATGATTACCAGCTTACTAACATTTAAATTATTATTCCTGGCTGCCAGTTCAACTTTAATTTACAGATAATGAAAATTAGCCAAATATAATCTCAATTATAACAATTGAATGTTGAATAATTGCAAATTACCAACTTTGAGCAAGCATAACTTTAATATCATTGGTTAATTAGCTTGCAAGTTTTTTTGCCCAAATCATGTGCTGCATATTGAATTTAAATAATGATAGTAAATATTCAGTAATAGTGCAAAAATTAATTCTACAACCTGAAAATGTTTGAAATGTTTGACTGTAGATTCAAGATTTAGCATCCAAGAACTTTATCATCATAGGCACAAGCTCCTTGTACAAAGAGACTTTTAGTTTGCTCATTCTCACGTATACTACAGTAGAAATAATAACAAATAAAAATAAAGACCAGTGTTAAAATTGTGCATTATATTGTCCAGCCACAATTTATTACACAATTTTTTAAGACTGGTCTTTATTTTATTTTTAATAGAGAGCTTAGCAGTTGGTTTAGTACAGTTGTTCCACAGGAAATACAGTTTTCTAACAGCATTAATTCAAGGCACACTTAAGGAGCAGTGCTGGGAGCTTAATAATTGCATCCTTCCAAAATTGGTCTTTGAAACATGTTCTTGCAAATTGAAAAGGTTACTTTTCACAAAGCTTTTTTTGTGTGTCTGTTTGCACTTTATAGGGTGTTTTTTTTGATGGGGGGATTGTCTGTCTCATCAAAAGTCTTTAAATTTGAAATTTTTTAACATTTATTTCCATTGATTCTTCTGTTGATTTTAAAAAGTTGGCAAATCATACTGTTATATATTATCCTAATTTCCTAAGGATGGTTTTCACTTTTTACTGTCTTGATTATCAGATCTATGGATTTGCTACAAGTTTGTGAAGAACAAAATGGTCCTGTTTTTCCGTCTTATTCTATACAGTAAGTTTGGATTTGCTGCTAGTTATGTTTAAGTTAGGAATTTCTGGCCTTTAAATTCATAGTTTTTTAATACATGCTTATGGTTTCATGAAATTTCATACATAACCATTTATATTGCCAATAGAGAGCATTTACACTGAATGTGTTTAATTGGGGGAAAAAAGTTAATCTTGTTCTGTATTGGTCTTCAGTGTGTATTGTGTTAAAGAGTGAAACAGGAGCATAAAAGGATTTGCACTTTGAAAGTGGTTTTATCATCAGCATATGATTTGAGCAGAACTCACTCACGATGTAACTCATTATAGCCAAGTCAATGATGTAGTCACTTTTTTCTAAAAAAAAAACCCATATCTTATAAACATACTTACTATTCCTTAATATGTATTAAACCATTCTCGAGTGACTGTTCCTCCATCATTTCCTACTTTTACCATGTAAACACAATATCTTAGTAATCTGTGTGTAAACATCACATGTATGCAGTAGTCATGTTGGTTTTGTAAACTTGGTACTAAAAATGATACAAAGACGCTAGTGTCTAGAGGTGCTAATACATTATACTACATTTTGTGCCATTTATTTTGTCTGTAACAAAGCAAAAATAAGATTCATTTTAATAGCAAACTAAATTAAACAATATACCAAAACCTCAAAGCGCTTGTTTTTATTTTGAACTTATTCATGTATCAGAATCAGAATCAGAATCAGAATCAGAACCTCAAAGCGCTTGTTTTTATTTTGAACTTATTCATGTATGCTTGTGTATGTACATCTGTACAACCTTTTTTTTTAAAAATCCTCTCTCATTGTGCTAATTAGAGATGGACAATATTGACCAATAAATCACATCACTCTACTTGAAGAGATTTGAACAATACATATAATAGTTTTATTTAATGCCGTACAAAAATGACTACCACTGAAAATAAAGGAACATAAAATCTATGCAAAATTTAAAAATTAAGATTCAATACAAATTTACCAGCTAATCTGCCTGTAATCAGTTTCTAATTATTATTAGTAATATTGACACCATCCACAATATCTCAGAAAAGTGTATTGTGAAAATTTATCACAATATTGATATGTTGTCATATTACGCAGCCCTAGTACTATTCATAACTCCACTAAAAGTAGAAATACGTTTATGGAGAATATTCTGTAATTTAATTCTAATTACTGTAGATGACATACATTGTTAACAGTAATGGTAATTACTGTAGTAATTATAAATAATAGTAAAGTATTATTGTAATACTTGTTTATAATTTTAATATTATTTGATCTGAAATTAAGCCAGAGATTTTAATGACTTTTTTTCCTGCACAGTAAAAAAATTAGAACCGGAACGGAACCAAGCTGAAACAAGATTACTGATATTAATTGACAAATTGTTTTAAAATTTCCTAAGTTATAACAAAAGTCTGCACCATGATGAAATGAAAATAATTTTGATCTAACCCTCCGTTGAGAAAATCTCACACAGCGATAACAACATATTAGGGACATTGTTAACTTATTAAGCCCTCCATAAAGTCACACCAAAAATGTTCAGACAACTGTTTCTATGGGTGGGAGTTATGCTATAATGATATTGGTAATGCTAGGTTTTGTTTTCTTGAGAAATGAAACATGCATGTTGATGAAATGTAACGGCACAATGTTGCTACTGACAGCACAAACACCTGATTATTCTGGGTTTTCATCCCTTTATTCAGTTTTTGGTCTGATATGGTAAGCACAACAAATCAGCAATGAACAGTGCCAATAGCCGTGTCTCCAAGTACTAAAACTTCTTGTTGGTGCCAAACTTGTGGTGATATAAAAAATACAACAACATACATCTAAAACTGGTCAATGGAAAAAGCACAGTTCTAGTTTTTTTAGTGCTCTTATTCTCATATATCACACTTGCTGTCTGATAAAACCAAATTGAAATACATAAAAAAAAAAAAAACATTGGGTCTCAAGTGAGCAGAAACAGTTATGCTGTTGGTTTCATGTTTCACATTTTAGTGAGTCTCAGCATGTTGAGACGAACACACAACACTGTGGCACCTGAAGCATAGCGAATCTCTCTCAGGATACCGTTCCACTTCCCCTCATTTTCATCATACCTGTGGAAAAGCATATGTAGTCACTTGTAGAAATTTCCACTCTTATCCATTATGGATCAAGTGGTATAGTCAGAGATTTTGACAGGCGTTATCTGGCTCCTTTCTTCAGTGGCCCCCACCAACATTATACCCCAAAAACATATGCATACAAGCTAGATGCCTTCATAATGACAAGCAAGTAAAGATGCCTCCTAGTCCTAATTGGTTGGATGTTGGTAGTCTACTTCATTTGGGTTTTTTCCTCTTTAAGGAGCCTGGAGTACTGGGCTTTCTCCTTGGTACATATTTTATTGGCAGCTGCGAGAATATGAGGAGAACTTGGCCAATTACTGCATTTTTTTTTTTTTACTTAAAAAATCTCTGACATCATGTTTAAGGCACAAAATCTTTGTCCTTCTGTGTTAGCCAATTTGACCCGATACCCTACCTCCAAATGTCATTCATCTCTCTTGGTGTGAGCTCCTCACTGTTTTCATCTGGAAACATTGCGAAGCCGCCCACAGCGTAGATGACATTACCCAATGTGATCAAACTGAGGGAGCTGCGCTCCTGAGGAAACTCGACAAACTCGGACCACCTGCAAAAATATTATTTAATCAGTCATTCGAACTACTTATATTTGCATTAGATGCCAATCTACAGGATTCTGGCCTTAGTAGGAATATGATATGTTAGTATTTTTAAGTGTCATTTTGTTGCACTGACTTGTTTGATTTAATGTCGTAAACCTCAATGGTGCCAGTGAGGCCAGTCTCTGTAACACCTCCAGCCACATAGATCTTGTCTTTATAAACAGTGACGCCAAACAGCGATCGTTCAGTCTTCAGCGGTGCAAGATCCTTCCATTCACCTTTCTTTGTGTCATAAGCACAAACTCTGTTCAAGCACTGTCTACAAGCAAGACAGGAAAACTCGTGTCAGAATGAACAAAGGTTAGGAAATTAAGGATTTTGTTCAAGAAGAACTTACTTGCTGTTTCCTTTTCCTCCTATTACATACACAATTCCATCGTGAGACACTGTTCCATGGCCATATACCGCATAGGGAAGTGGAACCGACTCTCCCCATTTGAAAGCTCTTGATTGAAATGAAAGAAATGATAAATGTTTGAAGTAAACGCATCATGATGTATGTTTCTGTAATGTTAAATACTCACTGTCTGTCATAAACTAGGACCGAATCCAAAGTTTGTTCTCCCTCCTTTAACTCCTTCCCACCGATTACAAAGATGCAGTTCTCCGCTTCAGCCATGCCAAATAGGAAGCGTGGTGAGGGCATGGGGGGCATTCCAAGCCAATCTGAACTTGTGGGATCAAACTGTTAGGGATAAGAGGTTATTCTCAGGTCTACATCATTGTACATGTAAGTAATATGGACATTTTTACAATTATGTTGATTTTATGTGTGTTTACAATTATACATATTGGTAGAATAAATGACCAGTAGAACAAACCTTACCATAGGTGTTGGGGACAACAGGGAGCATCTTGAACATTTTCTAAGCTAAACTAAAGTCTGGGTTGAACATCATTGGGTCTGTACCTGTAAAAAGTATGAGTTAAGCTGTTCCTCTTCATTCTGTTCATTGAAGAAAAGTCCACCAGCCACAAAGATCTGGTTCTCTTTGGTTACAATGCTGCAGTGATTTTTTGGAATCTGGCTGGATATTGATGCCACATAGCAATCGTTTCCTGTAGGGTCATAAGCCACTGAACTTGTGTCACTTATCATAAATATTACGTCTCTGAGGAACATGCCAAACCTTAAATTATCATTCAAGATTCCAGGAAGTAACTCTTCCTGATCATCATCTTTCTCATCACCATCTTCCTCTGTCTTCTTCTCCTTGCTTTTTTTATCCGTCAAGGTTTTCTTGATCTTTGGAAGCTTCCCAGCATGAGCATCTTTGACCAGCTGCAGTTTCTTGGTAATTTCGGGGTTAGATCGCAGCCACTCATGTTGCTCCACCTGCTCTGCAAAATAGTCCTCAGGGATAAGTCGGAAGCGCACACAGTCCAATAGTGTTGGGAGTTCATCAAGACGCTTGTCCTTGTCACAGCCCACCCATTTGATCAGAGCCTCAAATACAGCCTGCTCTGTTTCCACATTCAGTGAGTCTGAGGCCAAAATGGCCCCTAACTCACTGGGACTTAAGTGTAGGAACTCCTCATCTCGTGTGATCAGCTGAAAACGTTCGCAGGCGAAATTCCGGGCTGAGATAGCCAACCGAGGGCAGTCGAGCATTAATCCCAGGCGAAAGATGGCCAGGCAGTTGCTCAAGCTCAAGCGCTTCTGGAGGAACGAGACACACACTGTGAAAATGGAAGGGATCTGGAGCATGTTGGCGAGAGCAAAGATGTCTTGGACGTTCTGCTCAGTCACATTGATGCTTGACGTGTAAAGGTATTTCAGAATCATACCCATGACGCCAGGTTCAACATCTTCCAGGACAATCTCACGCTGTTTACTTGCTTCCACACCTGATTTAAAAAACGCCCGGAAGTAGGAACTACAAGCAGCCAAAACCAGGCGATGGCACGGGAACTCCTTGTCCTTGATCTTCAGCACGCAGTCCACCATGGTGTCATTTTCCAGCAGGTCACATAGGCCATCCTGCAGCAGCGTCTGCTGGTACAATCGAGGCTCCTCCATGGGGTCTATTGGCAGAGCCATGGTTGTTCTTGAATTCTGTAACAACCTCAGTTCAGGTTCTACCAGTCCTTCAGGCAGTACTTATCCCAGCTCTGCTTCTGTCAGTGTCCAATCCAGAAAAATGAGGCAGGGCCTGGTTAGCAGACTTCCTCAGCTGTCCCAACACTTCAACCAAACTCTATCTAGAAACCTATTTATAGGTTAAGCCCTCACCGGGTGTGGAGGCTATTCTAGTACATAAGAGATACAAGCGCGACAGCTGACACACTGCCTCCTATGGGGCAGCAGCTTTTCCTGAGTCATAAGGACACGGGGCAGATAGGTGAGATCAGTGGTTTTAACAGAGCTACCCCAGGCACTCTTAAAGAATACCATTCTCAATATGTGCCTTTAGAAAAAAGGTTCCAAATAGTACTCTAAAGGTTTCTTTTTGGAAAGAGTTCTATCTAGAACATTACAACAGGCTGTTTCCCTTTTAGAGAAGCCACATTAAGAAGGTAGTAACCCTTAACTCTCCAAAGACCTCTTTAATGAATCCAAGCTTTCCTTTCCGATTAGTAGCTGTAGTCAACGAATCATTCATAGTAGTTACTGAATAATGTGCTTTTAGATTTAATTTGTTAACCTTCTGGGTCTCGAACAGTTTCTCTTAGCTTGAGGCTTTGCTTATTTTCACCTATTCCATTGATTTTTATTTAGGTTTGTTTTTTCAAGCTTGAGTGATTCAATATGTTCTCATTTTTCCCTCTTTTTGGAACATATCAGTTTCCCCAATCCTACTTGAAAAACAAGGCTATACTACATATAAATGTGTAACATTTATTTTAACATCATTGAATCATTTTCATAGATCTCAGGGTTGATCAGGGTTTTTTGGTCATCAGAAAATAGTGTGTAGATGTGGATAACTGAGTCAGTTGGTAAGCTTAATTTTAGTTTTGCTTTAGAGCTACGGAAACTAGCGAAAGTAAAATCATACAAATATAGATTTTTTTCCACAAAATTACCAGAAATCTGATCCCCCCCCCCCAGAATATCTCAATAACAGACATTATAAAAAAAAGAACATGCCTAGAATATCTTATATGAATTTTTCACACAAGGGGGAAAAGCAGGAAATACATTTGGGGCCACAAAATGAGTCCAGTGTTGCAAAAGTTCATTCTGAGACATAGCGATTTGAAAGTAGTCATCAAAAAATGACCCACATATCGTTTTTCTAATTTTGCCATAAATACATTTCTTAATCTATAATGGATCAGTCACCAAAATATTATATTGTAAAACAACCTCTGAAAACAACTTTGTAGGCCAAATAAATGTGTGCAATTTATACATCGAAGTTTTCAGCTGATTTTCTCCAAACTTGATTTTCTATTAAGATGATGATACTTTAAACAGTTTCACAAATTCCTCTGGATTGGCTGCACCAAATTTAACAAATGACCTTTATTTTTAAGATAATTAACTTTAGATTTAGAATATCAAAAAAAAAAAAGAAGAACTTTTCATTTTCGACCAACTGGACTTATTTTGTGGTGACACACCCCATATGAAAAAAGAGATCACGTCAAAAATATTTGATTTAACAAATGTGCAAATTTTAATTGTGAAGTTTAGCTAGTTTACACGAACATGCTGATGCATACCATATACTGTACATGATAGAAATGTATATAATGTAAGAAGATTCATCTCACTCATGATACGAAAGAATGAAGAGTTTTATACAAAGTTTTTTTTTTCTAGAGCAGCTGAACAAGAGAGAGAGAGAGAGAGAGAGAACGTATGCTTATATGCTTACAGAAGTCTACAGAAATACCACACAGTGTGAAGAGATTAACAATACAACTCATGAATATGAGTCATTATATGAATCACTCAGCTTAATTTGAGATTTGGTGTGATAGAAGCAGGATGTGTCAGATGACAATGAAAAAATGGTTGGTGATGGTAGAACAGGTTTTTGTCATGGGACCTTAGACCATAAGTAGTGAAATGATCCCTAGGGCTGACAGGTTTGTTTGTTTTTTTCTTTAATGAAACTGGTAATATACACAGTAACACACAACACTCAGTCATATATTTAAGCACTTGGAAACATTTTTCCAGTCTTTTTATTTCCTAGATCCAGATAGAGTTTATGTACAGTTATGAGTTCTTTCAGTTCTTTCATATTTGCAGTAAACGGTGACATCATGTAAAAGCTTCAGTGATAAATTGCTAATTACACATGCTAATTGTATCTGTTAATTGTCAGAAAATTTGCTTATCTTTCTTTTAAGGTTTATTACAATATTATTGTGCATTTGTTCTGTGTTTTAAAAAAAAACTTCATATACATTCTAAATTATGTAATTCTGTGTATTTTTTTCAGGTATT
>JAOTRR010000028.1:4354628-4376519 GCA_028570945.1 Gogo arcuatus | reverse complement strand
TTTTTGTGCAGTATGCAACTCAAGCCCATAGAAATAGTCTACCAGATTAATGTTTTCCTACTCTGACTTTTCCTTGTTGGAGTCTGCAGCAGTGGCTGAGGCCTCGGGTTGGGGCTTGATGGTGGTTGGAGGAGGGATGGGGGCAGGAGGAGGTACAGGATCAGGGTCATCAATCAAAGCCTGCTTCCTTTCTCTCTCTTTTATTATCTGCACTAAGCAATAGGTCACGAACATCACAGTGATGGTGGATAAGGGGAAACCTATAAGAAGGAGAAAGGTTCGATTTTAGCTTGCACAGGTACACTATGATTAAAAGTAATGCATCATGGGAAATTTTTTTGGATATATATTTAATCTCATCCTCATATGACACAGGGTATAATGCATTTCAAGCTCATGCAAAAATAAGATAAAACTTCTAATTTGGATTTATAAACTACTAAGTGAAAAAGCACTGAAAGCACTTTTTAAATGAATATAATGTTAGTTTACTATAATATTACTATACTATAAAGTTACTAAACATTATAATGCTAGTGTTTGATACTGAGACATTCAGAAAGCAGTGACTGTAGGTTACACTGTAGGTTAAACAGTTATTAAACCATGAATTCACACAACTACTTACAGATTTACATGGACACACATTCGACGGGTTTTTACCTTTCAGCAGTAACCTCTTGGCAACGAGCTTCGCAAAGTCAAGACTGTTGAGGACCAGGATGTTGTACAGGACAATACTCCAGAAGTTGAAGGTATTAAACACAGCTCTAATTCTGCGAGACATGGATTCAGACATTGCCATCTGGGGCAGAAAAATGAAAGAATAAAGTTAACACAGGTCAGCTTAACTCAGATAATGGCTAAAAACATTTTTGCTCAATATTAGTCACTATTCATTAGTCGCTAATTTGGCGATTCTTCAAAATAAGATGCTTAGTCACATTTAAATAATTGTATCTTTTACATACTGAATAAAAGACAATTAGACTCTAAACTAACAGTATGCATCCAAACATACACTTAAACAGTATGTATGGGTGAGATCATGATCTAATGCCACAATAAGACCAGATCACTTGAAATGTCTTTAAAAAATTGTCTAAATTTAGCAAAGGTCCACAATATCATAATAATTACAGTTATTCAACTAAGCAAAACCAAAAGTTGTGATTATGCTTAAAATATGATGGCTGTGGGACAACATTATTGTATGTCACCATTGAAATAGTCTTGACACAGCTAAAAAAAAAAAGTAAAAAATAAAAGCACTAAAACAGTAAAAGCACTAAAATAACATTACAAAGTGTTTGAATAATGTTTGAATACAATAAAAAGAAACTGTAAAAGAAAAAAGTATGCAAGACTATGAATAAAGTCAAATGAATATTAATGTTTTTAACATTTGTATACATCATTGCCACTGCTCTGGCTGGTTATGAGCTTGATCAAAATAATAAATCTGTAATCTAGCCTTGATTGCTGTTTTAGACCTCCTTTAAGTTAATCCAATAAGATACATCAATTGCAATGATGATTTCTATCTACTACAGTGTAAATCTGGTGCAAATCTGCCTTTGTGTTCATGATCACTATATTAACCATCTGTCCAGTGTTTCCTTCCTCCATTTCCTCTGTACTCTTACCTCAATGGTAAAGAAGGGCTCAGTGGAGAACAACTTGGTCATCCACAGCTCAAAGTTGAGGCCGAAGCAGTTGAAGAAAGCCCAGATGAGGACGACCCAGCCCGGCCCGAGCCACAGCGCCGTGATGCTGTACGTGCAGAGTGAGGCGATCAACTCGTCCAGCATGTTATCATGTTTACCCCCGAGGTAATTATACACGTACCTGCAAAGTTCACTTTCAGCTGAATGCTGCAGTTTTACACACTGCAACAGTACAAAGTAATTTAAACTGTACATACTGTGTATACAGTCAAGTGCAAAAGTCTGCATACCCTTGTCACAAAATGAAGATTTTTCCCTCTATTTTAACACTGCCACGTTCTAATCAAGTCTGAGGACCAATAGAGTCATGGCAAAACTTTTACAAAATATTCTTCTGCCTTATACAGTATTTTAGATTAGTTTTCTTTGTTGTAGGAGAAATTAATTTTTTTTTTAGCATTTTGGAATTCAGTCTTTTGTAAAATAAAGGTACCTTTTCCATTTCAAAATAACTTTTGCACTCAGATGTATGTAGATATGCCTTAAAAATATCTATATACTGTATCTATCTATTCTTACATTTAAAAATATACATTAGGATCCAAAAATCTGAGTCCACTACCAAGAACATAGTTTATAGAAGACATTTACATTCATGGTATTTAGCAGAAGAACTAATACGATTTTCCTGAAATTTATTTCTTAAACAAGATCATTTGTTTGTTCTTATTAACTGAAATAGCACTAGAGACAATAATGCATACAGTGTTAAAGCATAGATTACTGTACTGTGTTCTCACGCAGCACCGCTTCCGATACGTTCCCATGTTAATCATTTTACAGACTGAAAACTGTTGCTTCAGTTTGGCTGAGCTTCCTAGCTAGAAACAATACAGAATAGAATATTCCTGCTATATTATGCAGTCTATGCCCATAATCTAGATAACACGTTATATTTCACCATGTTAAGGCACAGCAATGTGATCTTTTTTTTTTTAAATACGACATTTATATTAATTTCAATTTCATATAATGGTTTCTCAGACAGACAGAAAAATGGATTGTGCCAGTTTTATATAATAAACGTGTATACATAATAAGTATTAACTGAGATCAAATAAAACATTTTTTTGGTAGTGACCTCTGACTTATGGAGCCTGTGGTCATTTAAAAACACATTACAGATGGAGAAGATGATTTTCCAAGACTTACTTGCAGAGCCAGTCATTGATTCCTCGATCAAAGTGCCTTTAGAAAGAAGGTCAACCCGTGTTTAGTGAACACATTAAATGAGTGAATAAAATTGAATGAGGTGTGCACTGACGTTTCAGAGAAGACATAGAGCATCGTGATGCATTTGGGAGGTTTAGGAGGATCCAGGTGGTCCAGTCGAGACACTGTGTTTATAACGCCGAACATCACGGCGGCTTTCACCCAGTCGTACACCAGGTTCATGTACGCCAAACCCGCTGGGATGGAAGATGGAGAAAAGCAATGGAGTTAGGGAAATGATCATTTAAAGCATTAAATGTATTAAAATGGGTTAAACACATACCGATAGTCCAGTCTGAGAGGTGTTTCAGCAGCTTCATGTCACTTGGAAGGGTCAGAATATACATGAAGTGGAAGCTGATGGCCACCATGATGATAACTCCCAAGTGTAATAAGGCCTGGATGGAAATGGTCCATATCTCCCTTTCTTTACGGCTCAAGTCTGGATTATTAGCCTGTTTGGGACAAGAAGGCATGACCTTTTGGTGCAATGACTGAAGTAGTAACTAAAAATGAATTAAAATTGTGTAAATCTTCTAAAAATAAATAAATAAGTATAAGTTACATAAAATGAGCTTGTAGAAGCAATTCAACTTGCTTATGTGTGTATCTCTATAAAAACTAAAAAAAATTTGAATGCAAGTCATAACTCAATATAAAACCATTTTTTCAACAAGACCTTCTTAAAAGGTCTGTTAAGTTAGACTGCTGAAAAACTGCATACCTGGATATAGAATTTATCGAAGGTCATGATGGGTCCGAAGTAGAAGAAGGGGAGGTAGAAGTTGTACTTGAGCAGCTCCAGGATGCTGTAGTGACCAGCTTTCCTCTCGCAGTTCTCCAGAGCGAAGCTCATGCAGCGCATTATGGTGAAGCCACAGCCACCATAAAAGAGCACCGGGCGCAGAGCAAAGTCTCCGCTCATGAACCCAGCCTGCGAACAGTGACGGGCTTGATCAAACACCTTCCTGTTGGGAATTCGCTAAGAATTGACTAGAAGCTAGGATTCGGGAAGGTTACGTGATGTACTGCGTTACATGACAATATACTGTACAGTCATACAAGAAGATAACATCTCATGAGAACCTGACAGATGGACAGCTGGAATATACTGAATATCATTTTTAAAAAATACTAGAAAAAACCAAGACAACTACAACGTTTTTTTTTTACTTACATATATGCTACTAAAGATTTTTTTTACTATTTGGGGTTTTATACCTGCCAGGAAACAAATGGCTCCATCTTAAAAGTAGCGAGTGTGATGAGTCCGGCAGTGAAACAGAGCCACCGGAGTTTGACAAGTGAGATGCTGTAGAGCAGCACGCAGTGTGAGAGGATGAGCATCATGTAAGTCCAACCCATACTGGTGAGAACGGCGAGGGCACCGTACACCATGTAGACCAGAGACCGGTACTGTATGGATGAAGAGATGGAGTGTGATGTTAAGTAGTTCCTGGATAGTCTTAACACAGTTCTACATATAGATAGCTGGCAAGCCTAACTAAAGTGGTGTATGATATTTGAAAAGTACTGTAATTCCATATGCAAAAGAAATATAAGAATGGCAAGTTGTGATGTTATAGGATCAAATTTGCAAATGGATGATCAAATCTTAATTTAGGATTTTCTGATACTCACCATTTCTGTATCAGTATCCAGACATTTTGTGACCTTTCAACCCCTAGGCAAGCTCACCTTCCATATTATACAGTACTTTGTATATTACACTATACGTAAGACACACCTGAGGAGCCAGCATGGAGCAGATCTTGGCGAATAAGACATGGCCAGAGAGAGCGAAGACGATGTGCTCGCGGAACCTCGAGAACCACATCATCCACTCCGAATCAGCCGTGTCCTGTAGTAAAGAGGTGAACGGTTTTAACCAGGGTTCTATTTACACAAACATGGCTGGCATAGTTGGGGCTGAAAAGTGATTGAACGTCACCATTTTTCTGCCAAAGTAGTACCATCCGGGCTGGATGTTGGATTTGAAGGACTTGCGGTTTGCATTCACTTAAAAGGACACACACACAAATGTAACATTTTACTGTAATTTAGCGATATTAACAGCAGTGCAAATATTGTGTGTATAACATTAATTATAATTTGAGATTCTTTACTAAGATGCGTTGCATACAATTGATATCTTCTCTTTTGCGCTTGTCTTTGAATGCCAATTTTGGCTTTTTTTTTTTTGTCATGCTAGTCCAGGACTTCAAACTAACAAACAGCGTTACCATCCTATTTTTCTTTCCTTGCCTAGTGTATTAATACTGACACATGATCCGAGCTGCATGGCCTGCATAGCTCTCAGCACCTGGCCCTACTCCACTGCTCTGGCCTTTCAGACAATACAGCAGCTCCATGTGTCCTTCTGGATGGAGAAATAAATAACTCTATGGAGGGGGAATGGTGCAGGATGATAGTTGACCCGTTGTGGTGGCTGAAACAGTTTGTTTGCTATTGACATAATGATAAGCCAATTTGTTCAGCTTGGTTTGGTCTGACCTGATCTGATCTGAGACTGAGGCTGAATGTGTTCAGACTTACAGCTGGACACCTCAAAAATCCAACTGGCAGCCCAGAGCATTGCCATGGACAACACCACATAATAAAAATAGAGCTCATACTTGGGAAGAGCTGCTTTGATCCCCATCGTGCGTAAGCAAAAATCACACACACCAGGCACCTAAAAAAAAAAAACCTCACTTAATGGAGTGGAAATACATTGATATTAAATTATTAATGAAAAGACATTTTGTTTAATTACTAAATCTCCAAAATGCTAGAAGGTTTCTAGAGAATTAATATATTTATTAGTAATTAAATCAACAGTTCTTCTCCAATCTCAGGAACAGAGAAACATGCACTGATTTTGTCTCCAAAAATATTACTCAACAGCCCATATATAATTTAATTACAGAGTTGCTCCTGAAATACTACATTCATTAGGAATTAATAAACATTTAGACAAAACATCCAGTCAATAAATATCCAGTTACATGTATTCTGCAGTTACACAAAAGGAGACTGAAAATGACACATACATTGTTTTCACCTAAAACAAACGAAAAGGTTTGTACTTTGAACAAAATGGTTCAGACTTTGGTGATATTGTGAAGATTTGCAGATTGTCAAGGTGATTTCAAAGTCCAGAAAAGTTCTCAAGCATTTACAGAGGAAGGAAAAATCATTTGTCAAACTGGAGGCTCTTACACTACGCAGCACTCACTATTTTTAACTGCAGCTCTTTCTGTCTTCTCAATTGTTATGATTTAAGCATCGCAATCTTTCCACTGTATGCTTTTTGTAATTTACCTGCACATCTTCACAGCAAAAAAAAGGCTCAAACTGTGCATTTTTGTTACTTACATAGCAGGAATGCATGCATGTAAAATTAAATGAAGGTTAAATTGAACATTTTTCACTGTATATTGATGGAGACGTATGTCATCTGTTAGTAAGTGATTAAAATAAGCACCTGTTGTACTAACCTTGAGCAACCTTTAGCAAGTAGGGCGTTTAAATCAATTAAAAAAATCCCCTTGACACACAAAAACTAGAAAACATTCAAAGTGGGGGGAAAAAAACAGTCAAGGATGAATCTCTAACACATCCAGAGCCAGTGAGGGGAAGCACTGTGACCCAAGCTGTCAAGCAGGGACAGTTAAAGGTGAACAGTATTGTGAGACTGGACACTTTTCCCACCCATTTGGGCTATTTTTAATCTCACTGAGACATTAAAAAGATGGAAGTATGGAATTATGACTAGTATCTATAATGTGGTGTTATTCAATTTGAGGAAGACATTTACCTTAAATGTTATTAATCATAGATACAGTTAACAAAAGGTTTATTCATAAAGTTTGGACTGTGTTTAATTACTGTGGGAGCGTTGAAGTCCAATCTGGCAACCCTGAAGGTGAATGGGGTGGATTGTGAATCCTTTCAAAGAAGTTTGACTTGATGTGTATCGTGTTCTTTTCATATAAATTATTATTTTCTCTTACAAAATTTCAAGTAAAATGTAGAATGAGGGATATGTAGATGAACAGGTGAAGGTGATTTGTTGATACACACACTAGCAGGTGGTGATCAACATGAATCACTTCATCGACTGAGTCATTTCTTTTGAACAAACACTTTTAGGTGAATCAAATGATGTGACACCCCTAGAGTAGCTCACGTTATCATACTTTCCACAAATTAGCATGTAGTAATCTTTAACTAATACTTACATAAAGATAAATTCATGCATGCACTAATCCTTAGCACATCAGGAAATAATAAAGCTTATACAGTAACAACCTTGGAGTCATATGCTGTCAGGTTCATAAGTATTTGGACAGTGACAATTTTCGTACTTTTGCCTCTGTACGCCACCACAATGGATTTGAAATGAAGCTATCAAGATGAGATGTTGAAGTGTAGAATTTCAGCTTTAATTCAAGGGGTTTAACAGCTGCCAAATGCAAATTCAAGACTTGGAATCAACGCCAGACTTTTTATCTTCTTAATTTCTCACGAAATGAGGAGGAAATTGGCCATAACTGGCCATGAAACTGCTTATCAGTCAATTGTCCAATTACTTTTGACCCAGTGAAAAGGGAGAGACGATGTAAAAAAAATGGCTGTAATTCCTAAAAGGTTAATGCAATATTTTTGTTAAACCTCTTGAATTAAAGCTAAGTCTACACCTCAAATCATCACAAACTTGGATACAATTGGGTGTTCCAACAGAACAATGACCCCAACTACACATCAGAGCTGGTTGTGGAATGGATGAAGCAGGTTAACATTAAGCTTAAGCTTAACAAATCCTCAACACTATCAAAAATATGTGGACTGTGCCTAAAAGTCCTGTCTGTCCCAGGAAACACACAAATTCAATTGAACTCCATGAATTCTGCCAAGAAGAGTGGGCAAACGTCCAACCAGAATTCTGCCAGAAGCTTACTGATGGCTATCAAAAGCATCTGGTCAAGATGTTGATTTCAGAAAATCCAAAATAAATTAAAACTTCTGCAACAAATTCTTGTTTTGTTTTCTATTAAACCTGTATGTTGTACATTGTACCATAGAAAAAAAAAAGTACAGTTCAAAGAAATCATTAAAAGCCCAATATTATCATGACATTCAGGTCTGTATATGTAAAGTTTCTGACTGCAAGTGTAGAGCTTGGTAACATTAATATGATAACATTAACAAAGATTATTTAGGTTATGAAGTCCTGATTTGTAATCCTGTATTATTCCAGTGACCAAGCATTCAAACCTAAAACATTAACAGCAACCCAGAGGCATATGAACAATAACATTAGCCTCAGGACTCGCGTCTATTAGATAACAATTCGATGAGCATCTGGTATTCTTCGCATGGCGAAGTACCTACACGTCAGCCACAATCCGTCGGTAATAATCTACCTGTGAAAAAACAAAACAGGCTTTATACAAGGACTATAATGCATATTTCTATACTACTACTACATAATGCAATAATTCTTACCTAGATACTTTATACACCACTAAAATCAAAAAGCGTCTGGTGTAAGGTTTGACATGTTCCATCAAGAACAAGTTTCACCTTAAAATAACTGTGAAACTCATGGTGTGTAGATGCTACTTTATGTTCAACCTTAACATTTCTAAGTGCCCTGTTGATACATCCACCTGCCAGACCTGTGGAAAGAAAAGGTTTACTGGAGTTATCCGGAGATTTTACCCATATAGATAGTTCCACTGATCCCCTGCCATGGTGGGAAATGGTTGATCGTGGAGGTTACTTACTTGGAGGCTGATCTTACAGGAATGAGAAGAAACACCTCCTGTTCTACTTGATGAGGTTCAGGACTCAGGAATCTCTCCTGGCTCTGATCAACTATATATTTTTTTTCTAGCATGTTTGTCCCTCGTGCTTCAAACATTCCCAGCTCAAATACTCCTTGTCTTTATTTCCACCTTCTGCTGTCTCAGTGGGTCCCCAGCCCACATGGTCTTAGACCTGGATGATGAACATGAGCCTCTCTCAACAATAAATGAATAGCAGGAGAATTCACCCTTTACGGGTTTTTAGGAGGTGGGAGGAAACCGAAGAATCCAAAGGGAACCCAGATGCATGAGAACATCATCTGAAGTGCTGCCTGCATACTTTATTTTTCCAACTTTTTTGTACCCCCATGTCCACACGATCTTAGCTTTGTATGATGAAATATGGCAAACATTTCTTGGAGACTTTGGAACAGTTCGCTGGGAACAAAATGAGTTCTAGGGTGCAGCTTGACAACTACTTGTTGGACACTGAGGCACACATCTTGAATCTTATGTATGCCAATGAACTATCACTTATCCACCTGATCTAACTGGCTTAGCTGACCTACAAGGTGGGATTAAACACTTATGTAGATGACACTACAAAACTAACACTGTAGTGTAAACACTAACATAACACAAGGAGATTAGTTTACTAATTAACAGAATGTAAAAGGTAACAATAATAGTATTGTAAGGAAAAGAAAACTAAAGAAAATTGCTTCCAGTAAGTTTATCACAGTGTATTTTCCTTTGCGATTTGAAATTTTGCTCAATTTTATTCCCAACACAATAGCTACAGATTTATTAGGTAAAAAAAAGAAAGGACAATAATACAAAGAGTAACAAAGGGCAAGAAGACCCACTCCATCAGCCTCAGAATCCAAAAGTACCATTCTAGTAAACTGATACAAATCAATCAATTGCCAAATTTCTGAATATTTCTACAACTTACACAATATGCACAGGGAAATTGATAAATATTGATAAGTATAAATACTAATTTTTATACTATCATCTCAAGAGAATAATGTATTTTTTTAATTAGAAGTTAAAAAGGTATTACTAAATAACTGCTTAGGGCCATGACCTCTCGTAAATTCTGATTGGCCACCCTGGTGCTCTCTAAGCGGTACAGTCTAGGACGAGTGTCACCAACATGAGCGAATCTACAGCAGACCCCATATTATTTATATTTTAAAAAAATAATAATAATACACCACACACAATGTCAGAGATCCAGAAAATGCTGGCTTTGATTTATTGAACCAAAGATGCATTTCAGATTTCTAGCAATTTCTTAAACGGTGAAATCCATCATACTTGAATTCCAGTTTTCCCTTTTAAAAGCATGTCCTCTTATTGAACTGTGGCAATAACCACCATCTTTACATTGTCTCAATGGCTGTAGAAAGATGTATTTTAATGATTTGATAAGATGGTTGTAATTATAACGACGTGCAAGTGCATCATTTACGATACAATGATCATTAATATTGTACATGTGCAATTAAATTGTTCCTATTGATACTCGTGTAAAAAAGAATGTGCATGGTTGCCTTGTGTGTAGGAGGCAGGACGAGGTAAGGCAGCTTAATCTACTCTTCTGATGTGTCCTTCTTGCTGGTCTCCTGACCTTCAAAGATGGGGTACTTGCTCTCAATCTCAGCCCATGTGGTGGTACCGTTGGCGAGGTCTCGCACGATCTCGGGTAACTCGCGAACCTGAAAGTATTCATCAAAAGACGTACACAGTTAAGAAGAATACATTTTTTTATAAAGGCAAAAGAGGTTAACACAAAAAACGTTTAAAAATAAACACAGTGTCAGTTGATTAGGCACATATCTTGTACCTAGTGATAAACAGGTAACTTATCTAGTACTTGTTATATTTCAGAAAAAAAACAATTACAAGGGGCATCATTTATCAAGTTGTGTGTGTGTGGAGATATATGTGTGTGTAAATAATTTAAGAGAACATTTACACAAGAAATACATATTATTCATGAAAATCTAGTTAGTTTCACAAAAACATCCATATCCTACAAGTCTGTGTAAATTTATATGAATTTAACAAGACTCATAAATCATATATCTGGTGTACTGCGAGTTACTGCAAATTTATATACTGATTAAGCTCCCAAGTTATTTTCGGTTGCAACTGTACAATATACAAACCTACTGTAACGTCTGTGAACAAAATGGTGCCCTATAAAAGGTGGAACAGATAATCAACATGTACACGTGGCTACAAAGAAAATCAGCGTTAGACTAACTTTTGTAAATCTGGAAAGAATTTTCAGTTCGGTTTGGAATACTAAAACATTTACACCCAGTTTTACTAAAAGATACGCCTCTGCTGCCAAGAAGTCTAGTGCTTCTTGTTACTAATTTCTATGCTTCAAGTATCCTTAAAATATATTTGTAGAAAGCTACTAAAGAAAAACTATTTCAGACATTTGTCCTCGCTGTGACCTCGACCCTGTTTGGATCCAATCCAAAATCTAATCAGTTCACATCTGCTGGTTATGATAATTCCATACAAATCCTACAAACATTCAACCACTCGTTTTTAAGACATCGTGCTGAGAATCTCAGATAGACAATCCATAAACATAATGCCTGCACCACCTACTGGCTGAGGTGTAAATATAAACTGGCAACTAAGTGCATGAATAGAGGTGGTTATCAGAAAAAGAATTCCTATAGCCATTATCAACATTAATAATGCTCACTGGGGTTTTATATAAAAAGTAAGCCACCCCACCCCCCCCAACAAAATAAGATTTAAATATTAAACATGCAGTTCCATTACCTCAGCTCTGATCTGTCTCATGGTGTCGCGGTCTCTCAGAGTGGCTGTGTGTGGTGTCTTGTTCACAGTGTCGAAATCGATAGTGATTCCGAACGCCACACCGATTTCATCCGTTCTAGCGTAGCGCCTTCCGATGGAGCCCGAGGAGTCGTCCACTTTATGGGACACGCCAAATTTGGTCATGGCTTCAGCTGTGGAGAAGCCACAAGGTCAACCAATTCCATTTACTAATTACAATACAATAACATACTTAGTGATCACAATCAAAACAGTTAAAGGAGTGTACACTCACATAGTTCACGCACAAAAGGCATGAATTCCTGATTCTGGCTCAGAGGGAGGACGGAACATTTGTAAGGTGCTACAACAGCTGGGAAGTTGAAATACTGACCACAAAAACAGTAACGTTAGTTTTGCTCACAATAGTTTTCTTTTAGAATCACGAGGCGTGCCAGAATAAGAACAGTTTCACCAAAATGTATTTACCGTTCTTTGCTCATCACCCTCTCTGACGTGGAATGTGTGCTCGAAAATGGAGTACATGATTCTGCCGATACCGAAGGAAGGCTCGATGACATTGGGGGTGATCTCTTCAACTGAGGAGAAACACAAACCCATTTTTAGGATTTTAATACAGGACAATTTGAGAATCCATTTACACCTGGTTGTTTCAGGAGTCTTATAATTTGTGTCCTGATCAGATCTGATATTACACTCATAATCAAATGCAACTCTATTAGCTCAAAAACTGTTTCGGGTTTCTAGAACAGAATTCTGGAAGACAGACAAAAATAATGAAGATTGGTCAGTAATATACTTCGACAACTCTATTTATTTAAAAGATATATACATTTCACCAAAAATGTGCAGGATTTTCTTTATATTTAGGACACTTCTAACATTGCCTTGGGACTTGTTCTGTAAGACACTGGCTTAACAAAATCTTGCTAGCTAAGTGCGCATTTCTTCACAATTTGATCGATTTTTGGAAATTTACATGCCGTAAGCCCAATCAGTACAATCTGTGATCAGACAGGAACTGTCAAAATAGCTGCAATGCTCCTGTGCCAACATATCATCAAAACATAGAAGAGCACTCCAAGACAATACCAATACCAACAAGAAATGTAGGTAACAGAACAGAAGAGAGTGAATGACTCAGTGGTTATTTCCCCACCGATGATCAGCTGAGTGAAGAGACAATGATGAGAGGCTTGTGTTTAAACACTGCAAGTGACTTATCTCAGGTGATGAGGCAGAGAACGATGTGGATGATACTGATAATAAAAGTGAGAACTCGTTTCCTATTGTGAACTTACAGTTTGTTAAAATTTGGCAACAAGAAATCAATTAGGTTATAAATGTACAGGCAGGCAGGATATCTTTCAACGGATTTGGATTGGAATGAAAAAATTTTAAATGCAATTTTCTTCCTTGCTTTTTCACTTTTGAATGAAAAAGAAAGAATGCTAGAACTTTCCGTCTGTTTCAGAAGCATGCAAAAGAGAAATATTTCCTGTCAGGACTATATAAAGGAAAAAATGTCAAACATTTGACCATGTGAAGTGTTTTTGCAAGCTGACACATATACTGAATCCCTACCTGGATATGATCCTGATACTCAAGAAGCATGAAACAACCAAGTATAAACAGGACATGGTTTAAATCTCAAAGATCCTTTATCTCACCATGAAGTGTTTTCTGGAACCTCTTGACGCTCACCATGTCCTTTGTGATTTTGAAGGTCTTGCCTTCAGTCTCGATGGTGAACTCGCTGCACAGAGCAACAACATACTTAAAGGACGTTGTACCCTGTTTTCCCACTGATCATCACTACAGTCAGTCAATCTGTTTAACCCCTTATTATCTCAGCATAAAACTGATTCTCACCCATTCTCACTGAGCAGCTTCTCCTGATCTGTGATATAACACTCATCACACACGGCGAGGTACTCCATGACCAGCTTCGCGTCTTTCTTGTATTCTCTGCCGATGGCTCCCTTGTTCGGGTCAAACTGCACCACACTGACGACTTTGTGCGAAGCAGTTAAGGACATAATCGATTAAATAAACCTGATCAAATTTTAACCAAATAATGCCCAATGCTTCAATCCAAGGATATGGGTTCCTTCAGAGGTTTCTCAGCAATCAGGGGGACCTTGGTAGCCCGTGCGTGACATGAGAGGTCATAACATGAGCGGTCGGCACAGCCCACGATTTCAATCCAGCCCTGCAAGCCAACAAACGAATAATAAACCATGACACTTCAGGGTAATGACTGCATGTACAGGAATATTTCACAGCTTTAAGGACATACGTAGGAGGTTTTGGCTTCGGCGTCCCAGCAGTCACAGGCGTAGTGGGCCATCTCGTTGTCCATGTGCTGACGGAAACGCACTTTGTCTTTTGCTAGACCGACTTTGGTCAGGTAGAGGTAGATCCTCCCGATGAAGTAGCCCAGGACAGAGTTGTTGATAACACCCTGTTAACCAAACAAAAAAGTTTTCAAGACACTGGACACTAATGAATTTATAGATTGAGACCTGAACATTGCTGTCACCAATCTTCCCACCAGTAGCCTATATACACAAACACTCAAAACCCTCTATAAGCAAGTGTAACCAATCAGCAATATTTCTGTCTTAAACACATGAATTTAGTTACAGAAGATGGTGTACACTGAGAACAAAAACGATAAAGAAGAGACAGGAATGTACCAGGTTGCTAAATGACAACATGCAGCATTTTCTCTCTTTTCACACCAGTTTTTTTTTTTTTTTTTTTTAAACTGGAAATAGGTGCATAATAATTCTTCACCTGCTCCACTGCATCCCCCAGCTTCATAATCTGTGCTGACTGACCACTGGTCTGCGCTTTGGATGAGTACAGCAAGACCTCCAGATCAGCAACGTTGGAGAATTTGGAATGCACCTTTTCATTTGGGTCGACAAAATGCTCGATCTCGGCCATTGTGAACTCTCTAAGAAAGTTGAAAACACACGAGTGAATCCTACACTCACAAATTGAAGCAATAATGGTTGGTAATGAATTGCAGCTCCCTACCGGACACGAATAAGGCCCGAGCGAGGAGATATCTCATTTCTGAAAGAGTTTCCAATCTGAGCAGCAGCAAATGGCAGCTTGCCCTGGTTGAACTCCAGCAGGCGTTTGAAGTTAAGAAAGATTCCCTGAGCAGTTTCAGGCCTCAGATAGCTGCAGAAATTAAACAAATATAATAGGAAGGTAAATAAGCTAGGAAGAAAAGACTTGGGGGTGGTATGTTGTGAATTACTGTTACCATCTGACGTTGATTATTTTCCAATAAAGAGTGCTGTGGCATAACTGCTTTTAAAGGAAGCTGTATTTTCTGCTCCTTGGATGTTTGGCAGTTCGCTTGACTCACCCTGGCATGTTACCTCCAGGACCGATGGAGGTCTGAAACATCAGGTTGAATGAGATGGGTGGTGTGAGGTCATTTCCTGTGCTGGGCGACTTCACGTTGTATTTCACAAACAGATCAGCCAGTTCCTGCTGAGTGTAGTTGTCCATCTGTAGAGACAAACAGCAAAGCGTAAATCTTTTTACCTACAAAATCATGCACTTCCTATTCCAAACTGCAGATGGCGCTTCGTTCACACAACTCATTTTCCACCTCACATACTGTTGAATTTAAATGATTGCATTTTCTGGAGCACAGATTTCAACCACAACATGTCACAAACAAGGTCGTATTTAGGCCACAGCTCAAGCACGGAGCTACAGAAGGTTTTTCAATACAACACAGTTTTTACTGCTGTTTTATTTTATTCATTCATATTATGTACCTCAAACTCGTTTGTTAAATGCTTTTTATTCGTATCATAATTAGGCATGTAACGATATCGCTACAATTCGAATTGATGAAATGAAAAATGAATCGTGATTATTATTAGGCTGCGTAATCTTAGTTTTTCCTGGCTGTAATTGTGTTGTTTAGACAGCAGAGGGTGGAATAACATACAATATCGGGAACGCATATGACTTCACCCTAGGCAGAAGTAGCACAGCTCTAATGCTGCGAAAACACAAAAAGCAGATGTAAAATGGGAAAGAGCTGTTGTGCGACTGACTATACAAATAAATTTAACAAATAAACTTACGTTTGCTCCCTAGCTAGATTAGCTTACCAGTTATTTCTAGGCAACATTATAGCCTTCGTATGTATTAGTTTTTTATGTATGTGTGTAACTCGATGTGTGTGCGAGATTATGATTAAACTATTATTGTACGTTTAACAAGAAATCAGAGCTCTCTTTTTACAGACTGTTGAAAGCTAAAGAAAAGAGAAGCAAATGGAGATAGTGTAAATGTTTATAAAAGTTTAAGAAAAGGCCTATTTGTTATTAACTTTTTTCATTTTTAATAAAAGGAATATTTTAGTTTATAATCTATTATATTTTACTCCAACCTTTACAAATGTTGGTCAAATATTGTTGGTCAATAAGAAAATAAAACAATGGGGTTTTTTTTATTTAACAAAAGGAATATTTAAGTTTATAAAGAATAGGAAAGTAACTATTGCAGGTTTTTTTGGGTTAATAAATTTTTCATTTAATATTTTTCTTTTCAAAAAAATATGATGGGAAAATTGAATCGTGAACCAAATATCATGAATCGAATCAAATGGCGAATTAGGTGAATCGTTACACGCCTAATCATAACCAATTAGACTCGGCACTGAATGCAGTGATGGGAAACAGGATCGCAGGACTTACTTGAGTGATGACGTCGTCCATTTCACTCTTCTTTTCCTGTGTGCACTTCTTGTCACTCATCAGCTTCTGAAGATGAGCTACATCATCACACAAAAAATGAATATGGTTTTTCAAACATTTCAATCTGGACGATGCTAAATTGTAAAAGCAATAACTATGACTATAAATCTAATTTAGTTTACACAGAGAACTAAAAAAAAATACAAACACAGACTCAACAATCACCCAGGATTTCTTTAAATGTTGACTAAACAAATAAAACTTGTTCCATCACCCAGATTTAAAGCACATAATAAACAATGTAATGGAGTCATACCAGCAGTTTTACATTAGAAGACCTGCTTCTAGGGAATGTGTGTGTTCAGGACGAGCCAGAGGTTCATTATGGGTCACAAGCATCCAAAGTATCTAGAGTAGTTTCCTTCATCACACAACGTACCCTTCATTCTATGCAAATTAGGAATAACACAATAAAGCAAAAACTCTCTCAAATTATTCTTCAGACCTATGCGGTGTGGTCCGAGCTTTCTTCAGTCCCCCACTCTCAACTTTAGTTCTAACCTGAAATTAGTTCCTATTTTCTGTTTGGCATGGAAGAAAAAAGATCAACGTTGTTTCATGGTTTCATTTAATCTTGTCTAATACATGTCTTGTCAAATAGTTTTCAGAATTTTTAAATCAGTGACCTTAAAAAAAAAAAGCTCACTGAGGAAACTGGACTGGCTGGTACTTTTAAAGATCTGTACACTTGAGTGTGTATAAAGAGACAAACCCTTCAGGAGATGATCAGCACGGAAGCACTCTCCGTTCTTCACATCTTTCACCATGTAGTCGGCGAACTTGTCCACGTGCCCTGATGTCCTGGAAGAGAAACAACAAAGTTTTTTTTTTTAATTGCACAAAGTACAACTGTATCCAAGAGCTCTGCTTTTTCTATCAACTGTATGACAGATTGAAGCACAGATAGCAGTCCTTGTGAATGAGTTGTTACTATGGAAATGTCAACTAAATATTTAACTTGAAGGAGTTAATTAACATGAAGCTGTGATTTGCCTTGTAGCTGACACTAGAGTTATAGAAAATGACCAACATATTGCGACCAATCAGGAATGAGCAACAAAACTGTCGTCACTGTGATTGATCTCATGATGGTCCTGATCACCAGGACAGTTTCCATAACTGGGCCAGCAATACCATGTGACCATTTTTTTTCTGGAAAGCTCCGCCTCCTAAACAGGTCACAACACAGCTTCGTTATTCCCTGAGAGACTAATTATGCTTCTGAGTTTGTGCAACAATATCTGCCATAAGGTACTTTGTGATGCACCGGCTGTAAAGTATACGGATCTAACAGTGTACAGTGAGCACTCACTTGAGGACGGGCTCAGGCGTGAGCATCGTGCAGTCGATCTCCAGAATCTGCTCCTCGTGGATGAAGTGCTGCCTCCACGCCTGCAGGATGTTGTTCTTCAGAGCGCAGCCGACCGGCCCGAAATCGTACAGACCGCTCACGCCTGACACACACACACACACACACACCAAACCACTTATACACTCCCATTAAATTAAACGTCGTGTCATTATAAGTGCCTAACTTTTCAGCCTCTGTATACAGTTCAGCATGTTCACTCGTGAGTGTGTTAAACAGTGAGAAACTCAGTGTGCTGGAACCTCACCTCCATAGATGGCAAACGCTTGGTCATAAAAGAAGCGTCTCTTCAGCGTGTCCTCCATCTTCACTCTGTCCACGATGTCACCTTTAGCCTGCAGCGAGAGCTCCTGGAACAACGCGAGAATAAACGTGGTGCATATGTAGAGATGGAGAAAAATCAAACAGTATCAGATGATCAGGTCTAAAATGTAGGCGTGTCAGAAATGCAGCATCTTTCATTTAAAGATCTCGTTGTATGCTGTTTACGTGAATAAAAATGTAACAACAAATGTAAAAATTACAACAACACTGAAGGATTAAACAGTTATCATAAATGTTAACCTGGCCGGCGCACACGTTAACGTTAGCTGTTTAACTATTAGCAATTAACTGATAGCCATCTTAAGTTATCATTAAGGTAGCAGCTATGGCTAATAATAAAACGATAACGTTAATGTGGGAGCTAGGCAGCAAACGTTATCAGTCCTGCCCGTCTTTGACGTTAACAGACAGTGTTAATTTAATAGGATAACAATTATTTGTGTCTGAAAAGTGTTGTTTCTCTTAAAGTCCCAGATTGAAGCTGAGAAAAGTCGACCAGCAACTAGACAGAAACAGTGGCAGTCTACCCTACCAACTCTATTTGATCAGCAACGAAAATATGGTGCCAACTTGGTATTTGTTTTTTTGGGGAAATTTTTATTTTTTTTTGCACTACTTCAGACAACCTAAAAATATTGCTGTCTTTTTTTGTTTGTTTGTTTTTTGCACTACCTAAGAGAATCTTAAAATATTTAAGAAGCCTTTAAGAAGAAGCCCTTATTTTTGTCACATGTACTCTCTCAAGCACAGCGAAATTCCTCCTCTGCATTTAACCCTTCTGAAGCAGTGAACACACGCATGCGCACACACGAGTGAGCAATGAGCGCGCACACACCCAGAGCAGTGGGTATTTGTCAGTTATGTTACTGTATTTTTTTTTTTTTTTTTTTGCACTACATCAGACAACTTAAAAATAGCGTTGTCATTGATGTTATTGTTTGTATTGTTCTAATCTTTATTTTTAAAAATGTATGCCTTTTAATTTTTTGTCATTTCCCCCTGTGGTATCGAAAACGGTATCGAGTTTGAAATTCTAGTATTGTGACAACCCTAAATTGCGCATGATGAAATAACGGTCCTCACCTTTGCCTCGAGGATCTTCTTCCTCGCTTTGAGCTCCGCCACAGCTTTGGTGACGTCCGCGTCAGGAGCGCCGTCGGCTTTCATCTGACGCACCAGATCGCCCTGCGCACCAGGAGAAAACACAGCAATCAACCCTAGAGCTGCAGTGATTGTAAGTGGATGAGAAGCGGATGGAGAAGCCAAGGCACTTCTCCAAACCGTTCTGTCTTCAGCATTGAGACGAAATCCAAGCGTTCTGCGTCACTCCACCCTTCTCACCACATCTCACGAGAGCTGAATCTCAAACGACGCCCACAGAGTGCAGCAGAGTGTAGTGCAGTAAGCAGATGCCTGCTGGTTGCTATCCTCTGCTGTAGGGTTGTTACGGTGCCACGGATTCACAACATATAATCAAACAGTTACGCCGTGATCTGCTCCTCATGTAGACACACGTTACGGTGATACCTCAGCTTCCGCTCGTAGAATGTTCCTAACTTTAATCGCACAGAAGAACATGACATTGACAACCGATTAGAAATAAACAATATATTTTTTGGCAGCACTTCACATTCGTGTAGCAGTCTGATTTTTTATTTTTGGCTCTGAACACCACCTTTCCTTACAGCTGATGTCTCGTTCAGCTTATAACGACGACGTGATCAACACCCTCTCAGAAATATCTGCAAGCAACTAGTGGATTGTAATCAGGGGTCCACTAATAATAAATTCAGAGCCGATATTCAGCATTTTTCAGATGATCAGAATCGCCACTTAAACTTGTTTCCTTGCCGATAAAAGCGTTTTTGTTATGTATGCACATATCTGACACAACCACAATAAAAAAAATTTTAAAAAAAAAACACACTTCTGTAGTCTGGCCCAGTGTCCCGTCCAGAACGTTACTGGATTGCTTGAGGTGATGATGCATCGAGTACAACCAACCAACACTTCTGTAGCCTGTCTCTATGTCCCACCCACTGTGCCATTAGACTGGTAGAAACGTGGACCAAGTGTCAAGTAAATTAGATCAAACAGGCTTTTCAGTGTTTGTGAGAAACATAGGAATGAAGCTGCACCTGCGTTCAATGAAAGGGACAAACATGTCGAGGTTGAACAATGCAGCTGACAAAAGCATAATGCACTCGGTCATATAATTTCACTCACTCACTCTGACACACCCTGAGATGACAACTGATGTCAGGATACTTTCTGCACAGCTTTTGTTCAAAGCACTTTTTTTTTTAACATATAAGATTCTAACGTTAAACGGGCGGCACGGTGGTGCAGTGGTTAGTGCTGTTGCCTCACAGCAAGAAGGTTCCGGATTCAAACCTCATAGCCGACGGGGGTCTTTCTGTGTGGAGTTTGCATGTTCTCCCCGTGTCTGCGTGGGTTTCCTCCCACTGTTCAAAGACATGCAGATTAGGTAAAAATACCCAGCCACTGGGGTTGCACAAGTCAGTGCATACTTAGTGCCTGTCCCAAGCCTGGATAGATTGGGGAGGGTTGCGTCAGGAAGGGCATCTGGTGTAAAACCTAAACTGCCAAATCAAATACGCGGAACACCGTCCAACCCCATAAGGGAAAATAAGGATGTTAAATGAAAAACAAGAAGAGTCCTAACATTAAACATTGTTCATTCTTGTAAATTTTCAAACTACAAACATCAAAATTATGGTCAATGAATATCATCGGCAAATATCAGTTATCAGTGTCCTCGATTACTAATAATCGGTATCTGTGTCGCCCGTCAAATAAAGCATATCGGTATCGATCCCTAATTTAATTGTAATGCATTTTTGGTAACACAACTGCCCTTTAATTTCCACCATCATACCGAGAAACCGTGATCTTTCTACACTAGATCATCATACCGTCTAGAGTCAAACCGGACCAGCCCTACCATGCAGACTGTAGGAAGTGCAGGAGTGATTTGAGACACCGCCTGTCTGACAGATGCTCAAACGTGGCAATGCAGGACTGAGAGAAAGTGGGATGACTCCTCTCTAACCGAGAGGCTTGATACAGTTATAAAAGCACTGCATGCACACTTCCGGTTTTATTCAACTTCAGTCTGGTGCATTCATGTACTTCATGTGAGTTCACATTAACGAGTAAACATTCATAAGTGAAAAAGAAATCACACTCATTAATTACTGAGCATCTGGATTATTAGAGCATATGCAAATAAGGTTTAAGATGTATCCTGGTGACTAAATGGGACTTCTGTTCATCGTCCTGACCTGCTCCTTCACTGCTTGTCTCAGTGGAGCTAAAATCTCCTCCATGTTGCCGTCCATGTTTTGTCCTTCACGGTGCTCCAACCAGAGACTTGTCTTCTTCTTAGTTTTGCTCAAGCAGGCTGTAAGAGAGAAAGGTCTAATAACACGTGAAGCACAGAACGGCTGAGGCTTGGCTTTGGTCCCCGGGAGGATGACAAGAACAGCGGCTGAAAGCTCGACTCCGCACCGCAGCACTGCTGATGTCGCTCTGCGCAGCATGTGGAACCAAGCGGCGAAACCGTCTTGCTTTTCCTCCCCTACCCGTATTCTGTAAAAAATCCCGCCTCCTGAGCGCGGATTGAGCGCGTGCGTCCCAGTCCTGTGCTAAGATTGGTCGGTACGTATCCAGTTAAGACCCGCCTCCTCGCTCGGATTTCCTGTTTTGGGAACCCAACAAGGCGCTGATTGGACAGATGTGAAGTCGGTCAACACACCGGTTAGAAACGGAAACAGAAACAAATCAAATCAAATAGA
>JAOTRR010000028.1:4304321-4319263 GCA_028570945.1 Gogo arcuatus | reverse complement strand
TATATGTTAAAGGCCATGACTGACATCTGGGAAAGTGTCCTCAAGCCGTATGCGCGTGATATGGCATGCGAACACCAGGAGGAAATGGGATTTAAAATATTACAAAAAGGTTTAAAGATTAAATATTTTGCAACGTTTCCCTGATTTTAATGATGATGTTAGATCTGGAAGCCAGTGTTCTTAGAGCACGTAATGTGACATGGCCATAAAACTGTGCAGAAACGTGGATCTTTTGAAGGGCAGTCCAATGTTTCTAAACGGCGTTACAGTGAAGGTATGTTGTCACATCTGTCCCATATTTATAACAGATGTGAGTTTCTTATTATTTTTTTGTCCGTCTGTCAGATTGTCTTTCAGTCTGCTCATCTGCCTGTCTATTGATCTGTCAGTTCTGATTCTGTCTGTCTTACACTCTCTGTCTGTCGGTCTGTCTGTCCACTGGTCTGTCTGCTGGTCTGTTGATCTGTCTGTCCATCTGCCTGTCTGTCAGTCTGTTTGCAGATCTGTCTGTCTGTGATTTCTGATGATTCTACATTAATGCCTTAAAATATTTTTTTTTCTTGTATCATACATTGTAGACAAAGAGAAATTAGTATATCTGTCTTTCAGTTTGTCTGTCTAATGGTCTATTTGTTTGTCTGTTCTTTAGTCTGTCTGTCTTTCAGTCTGTTGGTCTGTCTGTTTTTCAGTCTGTCTGGTTGTCTGTTGACCTGACTGTCAATTTGTTTGTCAGTCTGTCTGTCTTCCAATCTGTCAGTCTGTCTCTTTGTCTGTGAGTTGTTCTGCCTGTCTGTCTGTAATGCTGGGAAAATATACCACATTAGCCATTAAAGCCCTTAAGCATGTTCATGAGTACTTTACCAAGAAGTTCTCATGCAGCGGTCTGTTCAACTCTGCAGAAGCAGGCAGCTTTCTAACACACATAAAATATCTAAAAGCAGCCGTATTGTGAAAAAGTCATGAAACGGTTATTAATGCTGATGCATGAGTAAAAACATCACATTGTTATTGATTATCTCACAATATGTCAGGACATTCAGAGCGAGCTCCATATTACCGTTTCCCCTTTTTCTCTGACAGTCTGCAGTGAAACAGCATAACGCAGCAATGGAAGTATTTCCAACATTTCACCGCGCTCACACCCTCCACTGTAATATGTGGCAGAGTAATTAGAAATGCACTCATTTCATCCTGGGGATCATTGCATAATATTTTTCCTGTAATTGATAATAACGTTATTTATGCTGTCAGATGGAAGGTTGTGGAGATTTTTGGCGACTGGGACATGACTCATGCTGAGTTGGGAAATGTGGATTAGGTGCTGTTGACATCAGCCTGCTCCACATTTAAAACTATTTTTGGGCAATGGATGTTGTATTAAAGTGTAAAAATGCACGAAAAATCACTATGGAGCTTAGAAGCTGACAAAACAATTCAAGTGAATATAAATGAGGTTTTTTTCATATTTGTATGACATATACATTATATTAAATAAAGTTGTTTTTTCCTCTGTTAGATTTAATAAATTTACATTTTGCCATTGTTTTTGTTTTCTTTTTTTTTTATTTTCTGGGGTTAAGATTTGCCTTTAAAAACACAGAATTTGAAATTACGGGTTATGTGTTTTGTTGATTATCAAAAATCAAAACCCAATTCAAATATCAAAAATTAAATTCCTAAACATTCAAAACTTTAAAAAAAAAAATCAAATCTCAAAAATTCAAAATCCCAATTCAGATATCAAAAATTAAATTCCTAAACATTCAAAACTAAAATAAATTCATATCTCAAAAATTAAAATGTCAAAAATTAAAAACTAATAAATTCAACTCACCAAAATTCAAAAGTCAAAAATTCAAAACCCCAATTCAAATATTAAAAATTAAATTCTTAAACATTCAAAACTAAAAAAAAAATCAAATCTCAAAAATTCAAATGTCAAAAAAATAAAATTTAATAAATTCAAATCTCCAAAGTTCAAAACTCAAAAATTCTAATGTCCACAATTCAAATGTCCAAAATTCTAAAGTATCTATCCATCCATTATCTATATCTTTTATCCGTCAGGGTCGAGCAAGAGGCGGGGTACACCCTGGGCAGGTCGCCAATCCATCGCAGGGCTAATTCAGAACTAAAAATTCAAATCTCCAAAATTCTAAACTCCAAAATTCAAACATCTAAAATTCAAAACTCAAAAATTTATATCTCTAAAATTGATTTTATATAAATTAGGCCAAATATGAGGCAAAGTTATATGTTCTACTGAAAAAAGCTAGTTTTCTACAGTGATGTGAAACATTTGATGCTTGGTATTTGTCCAGCGCAACTATTTAGTTAGTGTTCTAGCTAGTTCAGCTATGCTAAGATTAGGTTGTGAGTAAATGCTAGCTTCTTAATAGGAATTTCAGTGCAGCATACTTTTTTTTTTTTTTTTTTTTTTACTGCACTTAACTCTACTCCATGTCTCTTCACTTCACTTCACTGACTTCACTGATCATAACAGATGACTGTGATTGGCTAAATTCAGAGTTCTGCTGCTCAGAAAGCCTTTACTCTGTGAATCCTGCTTGCTTCACATTTGGCCTAATTTACATAAGATCTGTATTTATAATATTTGAATTTTTGAGATTTGTATCTCAGACTCTGATTTTTGAAGACCAGTTATTTTGAATTCTGTGTTTTAAAAGCAAATCTACCCTGCTGAATTCAAAACAAAGACAATACATGGGCAAAAATACAAATTTATGACGTGCACCACAATTTGACATAACTGTCACTCTGACAAATGTTTTAGCAATGTACTTTTTAAAAAAAAAAAATACACTGCAGGAAAAAAAATGTATATATTCTTTTTTTTTTTGCTATGGTATCAGCTGTATCTGCACAGTGTCCATTTTAGAGGAGGGTTTGGGGAGTAGTCATTTTTATTTATTTATTTATTTTTGCTTCTCCATGAGTTGCGTAACTTCTTTTTCTCCAAACACATTACTGTTGAATAATGACATGCACGTATGAGCCGGAGCTCAGACAGAACGCATATGAGTGAATGGGGCAAAGGTAACATGGATGCTATGGAAACGTGCTCTGTATACGTTAATACAGGAGGTCCTGTTTGCTCTCTGTGGCAGCCGCTCTGACTAACAGACAACTTTTCCAGTTTTTTTTTCTCCCCCTCTCTTTGCTCCGACCTCCTTCGAGTGAGCGAGACAGATGTGAGGCAACAGTGTTCTGAGCTACAGGGCAGAGAAGGTGAATGTGCAGATGTTGCAGTGACCGTTTTTCTTCGTTGCAGTCTCGCAGTCGAACAGCAGCTTAAAGAAACATAGGAGCAGGAGCATCTTCAGCCCTTTCTTCTGCTGCTTCCGCAACTACAATGTGGACCCGCCACTTCAGAACAACAAGACGTGTTCACTGCCTCCACCTGCCGCGGAGAACAGCGGCTCTCCTAAGGTAAACACGTGTGTGTGTGTTTTGCTTAATGCATGCATTGGATCTATTTAAAAAAAAAACAGCATTTAATTGATGTTGTTATTACCACTGTCTCAGCTAAAGATTTGTTTGTCGTCTCGCCTCACCCCTCGCTTGTGTACACTCTGTGCGCTCGGCCTCTCCATCCTCACCGCAAAGTGTTCCAGCTGTTCCGAACCCAGTGAACTCACCCTGATGTTTACCATCCAGCTTCAGAAATGATGGGCATGCTTCCCCACACACACATTCTTCAATATCCGCCCACACACACACACACACACTTCCACTTCTCTAGTCCCCATAAAATGGCTCTTGTGTCTTAGATGATGGATTGCTCAGTGCCCCCTTACTTTTTTTTGGTGTATCCTTCCCTCTTCTCTTCTGTCCCACTACAAACACAAACACACACACACACACATGCAGGGTACGCTACCAATTCCTCCACAAACATGCACGTATGCTGCCAAGGCAGGTACACACAGCTATAAATGGGCGCGAGTGAGATCACGTTACCGAGTGGTGTTTACTCGCAAAAGCCTCGCGTTCTGCAGCGGAATGTCCCACCAATTTACAAGTGCACGCGCTCTGAGCTAACCTTGTTTCGGACCACCTTCTCTTTAAAAGGAGCGCATAAATTCATGCGAACTTGGTGAACCTTGAAACAGAGGGAATCGGTTTACACTCCAGTACAGGGCGCCTGTTCATGGCCTAGCTGTAGCTACAGTATAAGCAGCTTAATGTTATTCGCTGCTTACGTTCTCCAAGTGTTTATGTTGATGTTCTCTCTCTCTCTGTCTCTCTCTCTCCCCCTCCCCCTTCCTCCCTATTTTTGTTTCTCAGTGTGATCAGGTCCAGGTCATCCCTATCCCCAGTGTATGTATATCTTACTCACTATGCCTGCCTGCTTGTGCCTGCGTCTGATGTGAAGCTTTGCTTTTTGTGTCTGTCCTGCACTTTTTTTTTTTTAAGCATTTCTCCAGCACATGCCAATCTATTCCTAATTCATTCTCTGCATTTTATAATAGTTATTATGACATAAGAAACCTAGTTTCTAATTACATAGTGCTCCTAACTCCAGAATTATTGACACCTTTCAAGAAAATTCGTTTTAGACCTGAACGCACAGCACGCCTCATTTATCAAATTTTATTTGTAAAATGTTCGCAGGAGTATTTACATAAGAAACATGGTATTTGTGAAAATCTAATAATTTCTTAAGTGTTTGAGTGAGTCTGTGTACAAGGAATTACATAAAAGGAATCTCATTAATGTGAACTTTAAATCACAGTTTAAATCACTTAATTATTTCAACTGCACACAGGAATTTTAATGATTTTTAAATTCTTCATATTAAGCTTCATATTACTGATTTAAAAGAAGGCAATCCAGAGAAAATCTATAAATTTTGACTAAGACAAATCGTCCAACTGACAAAAGTAATGGTGCCCTATAACAGGAGGAAGAGTAAGTGTGCATGTCGATGGGAGCCAAATCGCTGCAGTGGCTGAACTGCATTACTGGAAAATTTAGTTCTTAGAAATTCTCCATTTGCAACATATAGTTGTCCCATGCATTCTATCTGTTTAATAGAGTTTGGGATTAGGTTCTGTCTTTGCCCATTCTGTTGCACAGTCAATGCATTTTTCAGCTGCTGGAACATAAAATGAAGTTGTTTCTATTTTATTGCTGGTGAAATGAAATTGAAATGAATCTCGCAACCTTATTACGTAAATAGGATTACATCTTGACCTGCGTGGCAGAGAAATGAGTCGATAGAGCCTTGCTTAAATTGATATCAAATCAATAAATTGATATTTCCCATCTATACATAATCAATTAATGGTTAAAAATCCAGTTTCCCAAATAGCTTTTGTTTAAATGTTTTAATATTGTCATATGGCAGCTAGCAACCAGGAAGTCTGAAGGTTAACACTTGCTTCCTTCCATCTTTTCAAACTGCTGCATGATGCAGCGTAAGACGCTCGGAGGAGAGCGCTATCCGCCCTCTTCCACATACATGAGCTCCCAGACAGCCATGAATGGCAGGTGTCACTGTGATTGACAGAGGAGAGAGAGAGAGAGAGAGAGAGATTGCCAAATGCACGATAGGGCAAATGCTTTTCTGTTGCGCCACTTGGTAGCCCATTAATATTTTCTTCCTAGTAGAAGATTTTTGTGTTCCTATCACACATTCACCCAGCACCTTTAACATTCAGCCGTGGTGATTTAAGAGTCCCTCCAGTGAGGTTTACACTAGCAAGTGACAAAGTGACCAGTCATTCTCAATTCTACGCAAATTAGGTATAAGGCGGGAAAGTGACAAATCCAAACGATTGGCTCGAATGATTCCTCGGATTCCTGTTCCTATGCTGCGTGTGGTCCGACCTTTCTTTCACAACTTTCGTTTCTATTTGTTCTAAGTTGCCATTAATTGTTGGAGGAAGAACGTGCTTTCATCTTATCCTGTCATATTTAATAAGACGTTTTACTATATGTGTCTAGAGGCATTACAAAGCAAAATATAGCTAGGAAGGATATACGTAGCAGAGATCACTGCCGATTTTCCGATTTTCAGACCGATGCATGCGTTATTTTAATTTTAATTTGTGTTCACTTTAGAAGCTACTACTGTTTCTCATCGGAACTAAAAAACAAGCGACCGCAAGAGGCAAACTACAAGTGGCACTGGTGACCTTTTCTTCCTTCCCTTGTCTCAAAAAAGAGATCATCTTATTCTGTGATTTAACCTTAAAACTCACCATTAACTATTAATGGTGCTCAATGATGCTACCTCAGCCAATGTTAATTAATGACAGTTTCCTGACCCCAGATACCACGGTTAGTTTCTAATTTTAGCCTGTAATTCATTTTAAAAGTCATCCCCATAGAAAAAAAAGTGTCCTGAAAGCGTCTCTGGTGAATGCATGTGAATTCTGATGCATCGACAATTAAAGAAGCTCTGTTTTCAGGCCATAAATGTCTCAGAAATAATAATCAGTTATATATAAAAGATTAGAAGAGCGGAGTACTAAAGCTTGAGAATTTCATTTCTCTGACCAATCATATAAGCAGCACAGCATTTTATTATTTTTTTCATTATTTAGGTTTTTTTTTTGGGGGGGTATTCATTACTAATTATATCAGAAATGTATCTTATACTCTGCTAACATCTCGATTCTAAGCAGCAGCTCAGGTTTGTTTTTTCTTTTGTTTTGTTTTTCTTCTGCCAGCCTGTTCAAGTCATGTTATTGATTTGATTTGCATGATTTTTGCTTTTTGTAATGCAGAAATGAAAAGGAATTTGGACAGCAGATTTCCTCAAATCACTCTCTTGCCCAAGGAAAAAGAAACTAAATGCTTATGTACTAACAAGAGATAAATGCCAAACAGATGTTTGTCATATTTTGTAGTTATAGCTAATGATGCTTGACAAAATAATGATGCAGCAGTTTGATATCAAATAAGGACAACTGCCTGCTATTTATGCAATCCTCCATCTGTATTCTGTACGGAATGTGCAAGAGAAAACACGACCGAATAAACGTCATATTAACATCATTTAGGCGAACGTTTGAATGCACGTGTTTACTGGTGCTGCAGTAAATGTCAAGGTCACGCTGAGTTTAGTTAAAGGGATACGAAGGCTCAGGTGTGTTAGAAGCTGTAAATAATAGATCTATAAATATGTGAATTGTGAAGATTAAACTGGTTGTAACCAAATCACAATCTTATAGGATTTAAAAATTCATAGAAACAATGGTTCTCGCTCAGAGAACTTAGTAGACCCAGGATAAGTGTGAGTTGATTGGGCTTCCAGATTGATCATGGAGTGTTGAAAGCATTTAATATAAAAACATTTGATATAAATGCATTTGGTGTAGATATCAGGCTTCCACATGTCCTAAGCTAAAACTGGTATGCTAATTATTGAATGCTGTGAATAAGGACCCCCCACGGTCAGCGTCGCTGGCACAGATACATCACACAGCACGCAGTTCGTCCTTCATTGCCTTTGCTTCTTACACACGATGATGTACTTCTGTATACAAATACAGGCACACAGAGCCACACTTCAAGCATCTCCCATTATACCCACACACTGCATAAAGGACTGCAACATCTCTATACAATGTACACAATAATGCAATAATAATTACTACTACTAATCATTTGGAGCTTGACTTGGTGTAGATGTTCAGCAGGAATCTGCTGTATTTTGACTGGGACCTGAAACTGAATTACTTAAATTATTTATCATTTATCAAACTGGACACACATGGATCGTTCGTACAAATGTTTACACAAGAAATGTATTCATGAAAATCCTGTAAATTTGTAAAAACGTTCATATCCTACTCGTGCTCCTGAGTGTGTGAATTTATGCATAAGAAGACTGACTAATGTAAACCTCACACTGAGCGACTTCAAATCACATAATTCGCATGAATTACTGCACTTTTACTTATGGAATATACCATCGAGATTAAATTGCTTTTTCTTTTTTATTTTATTTTTTACATTTACAATATTTAGCGAACGTCCTTATCCAGGGCAACTGATAGAAGAGCTTTGGAGTCTCTATCAGAAACACATCCTCATACTAGTTCACGGTCCAGGACTAAGAATACCATCAAGAACATTTTGTGAAAATCAAGTGTTTTATATTATTGCCATAAAATAAAATTTATTAAAAAAAAGAAAGAAAGAAAGAAAGTGAGCCCATTCAAACCCATAAATTAAGATTAATTAAACTAATCATTCAGTTATGACAAAAGAAACAGCGCTGTATAACCAGAGGGCTGGTCAAAATAACCTCCACTTCTGTTTTGCAGACTTTACCCTGATTGTTCATTTCGTGCTTCCCAGCTGTTTGTGTCTGTGAGCTTTACCTTTTATGGAGTTTTGTAGGTGTCACTAACTGCAAATGAGCTGTGCTAGGAATGCACTTTGCAGTTTACCGGTGATCAAAATACATGTGAGTAGGAAGAAAACCAGCCTTTTTGAAATGTTTGCATGTTTGGTGGAAAAAAAATTTAGTTCGGTTTGTCTTATGCAAACATTTACACAACTTATATAAATGATAAAATGAGGCCCTTTGTCTTATACTTTTTATCTCTGGATTGTTGATAAAAAATGTAGTGAAATGTAGTTGAGTGTTTTATTTTTAAAAAAAAAAAAACCTCATGTATAATTTTAATTATACTCAAAAATCTGCCTATGCAGAGAACCATGTAGTAAAGTTCTGTAACGAGAGTACATGTAGTTCGTTACTTTCCACCCCTGCTATTAGACTGAGAGAACAAGTGTGCGTGTGTGTCTGTGTGCTCACCCCCTCAGGTGAAGCCATCTGTGTGCTTTTCATACCAGAGGACATCCTCACATTAGCGCTAGGTGTCATGTCTCACTCACTCACTCACTCACTCACTCACTCACTCACACACACACACACTCCCACTCTTGCTCCCATGTCCACTATCCTTCTTAATTATATATCCAGATTGTGCTTAATCACCATGACTTGGCAAAGGAGGCAAACGTTGGGGGAACACCATTATCATAATCTTCTTGATTAGCCTGTACCCGAGAGCCTCAGGAGCCCCTCCTTTTTTTTTACACGAGCCACAGAAAAATCACAGCAGGCAACAGCAGGCCAATGTCAAGAGCGACCTGGGCCTGAAATTAAAGTTATAAAGCTGTCATGGTTTGCACGGCAGACAGCCTTCAATTTGAACTCCACTCAGATCTCCTACAGTAATGACACTAACTGTGATTCTTTCTCCCCCACAAATCACCGTTTTTCTCCTCTTCTGTCTTCTCCTTCTTTTCATTACGCTGTCCTCTGGGTCCTGTACGCTCCGTTTCCCCTCCTCAGTCTCCAGCCAAATACCTCCTACCTGAAATCAGCATCACGGACTACGGCAAGAACTGTGTGGTGATCGACCTCGACGAGACCCTGGTACACAGCTCCTTTAAGGTACACCACACCCTCTTTACCTCATCATGGATCAGTATTGTTTCTAAACATTTCACACTATGCCCTTTTCCCTAAACAGCCAGCTTAGATTTGACAAATAATGCGGAATAATGTGAAGTGGACGCAAGGTGGCCAGAATGTCTTCAAAAAGACTTTAAAAAGAGAGTCCTAGTAGAAAAATTTGTCTTGTTATTACGACCTTCATTTTAGCCACGAAAGACGTGGCTTTTAAAATACGTTTAAAAGTCTGATTAAAAGTAAAGGAATGATGTTGTTTTAATATTTTTCTTGTGGAACAGGTACGACATTTATTTGTTCTCTAATTTGGTGGGAAGCGAGTGAATCATAGATGATTGTCAGCTAATCCTGTTTGTGTGTATTTGGATCGTTACTCAGTTGTATAGTTGTTTAATTTGGTTCGAGATCTCACGACAGATATTTGTTTTGTTAATTTGTTTTAATGTTTTCAACAAACTGAAGTATAAAATACATAAGTTATATAATAACATACATGGAGGTAATCACACAAATAAGGTAATAAAAATACACACATCAAAAGCGACCAGATGCAATATTTTTGGTCTGTACACTCTATTTTAGATAGCTAGCTAGAGTTAGTAGGCTAGTTTGCATTTTTTGGCTGTAACAGCTCTAACAGTCATAACTCTGCAGTCCTGAGATACTACTATACTAACCAGTTTGTCAGTACACTACTGGTGTCATTACAGTTTAGCCATACTTTTCTATTTAACCTCATTATGCGGTTTGGGACGTAGCCTTAAGTTCTTTCTGAATGTTATGTTATGAAAGGAATCCACACAACCAACAATACAAAATGTTCTTCCACAAGGAGCTTGCATAATCTTTTTTGACCATCATCATCATCATTGCTGATCACACATTATTACAAAACCATGTATTAGAGCAAATCAAGTGCAGAAGTTTGCATACTCTAAGGACAAAATAGCAGTTTTGTTTTACTAAGACCTTTAGTGTGTTTAATGTTCCTTCATTGTCATGAATAGCAAAAATACAGCCACAGTGTATCCTTAGATAGTAATAGTAATAATTAAAAGAAAATCAAATGAATTCCCTAATTTTGCTAAATAGATATGGAGAAATTCTCAGAGATTGATTATATATTATAAATTGTAAAACAGAGATACATTTCTCTTTTCTCCACCCAGGAACCATGGGGGATGCAAACTCTTGCACTCAGATATATTTGATATGGAATGTGAGCTATGAGCTCATCACCAAGCTACAGTAAAGTATTTCACAATCACTTATAATCCACAGAGTGCTCCAAGGCTCGGTCGCAGAAGACGGTGTGTGTTTAGCGCTCAGCATGGGATTAAAACTCCCAGCTGAATGAAATCTGCTGAGATTTACTGCTGAGATTTACACTGTGGCTGTATGGGGCCTAAAAAAGGTCCCCCTCAGGAGGCACCTGCTCACCCCAGTGACCTATTTCACTACGGAGATAGCGCATCTTCGGCACTTACACACACACACACACACACACACACGAACTGAAGCTGTTGCCCTGGGTCGGCATGATTTTATGCGTTGCACTGCTGTCACATGATTGACTGATTGGATAAGTGCATGAGCAGGTTTACAGGTGTTTCTATTAAAGTGGCTGGTAAGTAGTACAGATGTGAGTATGAAAGAGAGAGAGAGAGAGAGAGAGAGAGAGAGCTACGTACTGTATGTCTGCACTTACTTGGCCAAAAGCAGGAAGTAGGCACGAGTGTCTCACATTTATGAGTTCAAGCATTCACACACATATTCACAACCATGCAGATACATGTAAACACACACACGTAAACACACACACTTCTCACTGAAACACATTATACAGACAGCCACACAGACATGCTGTTCGGTAGTACTGTTTATACTGATTATCGAGAGGATGTGAGTGAAAGTAAAGTTCTTTCTCGAACAGCAGTGTGTCCTTTAAAATGTCCGCCTGGCAGCTTGTCTTGTTGCTTAGGAAAGAGAAGGGAGGTGCTGGCTAAAAGAGAGAGGCCCAGAGAAAGGGAAGGAGTGAGGGAGGCATGCCTTTGTGCGCGCACACATGCTTACTCGCGCCCTCACACACACACACACCACATGTACAAATACACCCATTCTGCCACCCACACACACTACGTGAAAGAGTACAGAGGATTGTACCCAAGGGCGTGTCCCTGAGGCGTACTGTACTGCACAGCCACGTGAGGGCACATTTAATATATACACCCATGTCCCCACAAAAATCATGGTTATTTTTTTCCATCAGCTGAAGTGTGCGAGATGTGGTCTGGTCTTGCTGACTAATTGCCTGTTGAGGGCCACATATTGAGTTGATTTTGTGCCTGTTCGCTTGAAGGTCAAGTGGAAAAGCAACATGCAGTTCAGAGAGAGAGAGAGAGAGAGAGAGAAAAAAAGAAATCAATGCAGAGATTGTGGAGAAGCCTGTAAGAAAATGGATTAATTGGAGTGTGTGTTCAGCCAGTGCATTTGACCAAATGTCAGAAATAATCCAAATATACTGACTGATGTTTTTATATTGCGGTCAGTCCCAGGCTGAATGATTAGCCAGAGCTTCTTGGCTTCGTGATTGTCATACAATTTAAAAACTGTTGATATTTTTTTTTTTTTTTGCAGGACAGTTTATGCAAATCCTCTACAAAAACTTGCGATCTGATGATTAACAAATAACTTCCAGAAATGAGGAATGTCCAGTTTTAGGTTATAATTTCTTGGAAGGTGAAATTTCCGAAATCTCCTTGCTGCATGGAGCGCATATGCCCCCTACTGGACATTGTGTCATCTCACATGTTGTTGTTGTTTGACCATATTTGCACGAAGCCTGCTTCTAGATCGAAGCTCATTGTTAAATGGTTGAGCGAGCATCACACTGAGCGCTATCTCTACTAATTTGGCCCCTTACACACCCAGACTTAAAATCCTCACTCTCACAATTACATCACTTTCACAAGTTTCACTATAGTGTGAAACAGGTTACTCGACACTAAAATTGTTCAATTCCAGATATTAATGGTGCTGTTTTAGATGTTTACATGTTACAAGCTGTCTGCATTTTCCATTTTGATATGATGCTAATATTCGAACTGTGTGTATCAGCTCATGTCAGTTGTCATCATTTGTGCATCATTTTAACAAAACCGCTATTAACGGCATACAATATACAAATGTAATCTAATATAGACCCAGCGTTTCAAGTCATCATGACCGTGATGTCTGCTTCTCTGTTTGTTCGGTCAGTGATTTTAATCTGAACCTCTGTGTTCTCCCTGTGCAGCCCATCAGCAATGCAGATTTCATCGTTCCTGTAGAAATCGATGGAACAGTCCATCAGGTAATGTGGAGTGTATCAGTGCGGACACCAGAAAATGTCAAGAATGATCCTGTGGTTATCGATTGTAATGCAGTGTCGTGTAGAGTACCTGAAGGTGCCCTTACATGGTACTGAACTGAATTAGAGACCAAATTAATGCTTCATTTTGAATAATAACATTAAATCTAGTAATGTTCAGTAGTAAAAACCAACATGTGAAACCCTTTCTTTCCATAAATTAACCAAATTCAACCACAAAACGTGAACTACATGGTACTTTACATGGTACTCCAGGTTTTAGCTGCAGAACCTATAAGCTAACCTAGCTAGCTAACTTTGCTAATGTTAGTGATGATTTTGGTGGTATGTATATCCTATTTAAGTTGGGCTACTAATAAATAAATAAATTGCTTAGAATATGGCTATTAAATCGAGTCTCATGTTCAAATATGACAAATATGAGCTAGCTTACTAGCTAACAGTTAACTAGCTGACTAGACTAAGGATTTCAGAGAAAATGGGGTGTTTAAATTAGTATATATTGCATATTTCTACATCCTGGCATTTGAATGAATATCTTTTACCATTAAAAAACATGAAATAATTTATTCTACATTAAATATTTCAAATGGTTTAAATGTACAATGTTGTGGTGACTAGCATCTTTGCTAATAGTTTGCTACACTATTTACTAGCATATTGGGTTGTTGTTGTTAATCATATTAAGACAAACATGTACTAGTAGTATCTTATGTTATTTTAACGTTTCATTTTCTATTCTGTTGTTGGATTTACTTTACTGTATATAGAAGGGACTAGCGTGTAGGAGGAAGAAGAGGAGGCATTATAAAGAAGTGTCAGCAGATTCAGACAGTTTGCTTTAGACCAGGCTGCCTTGAAAATGAGAATTTGATAAGTGAGAAGAACACTGCACCAGTACCACCTCCTGCACCACGTCTCATCAATGTCATGTCTATGGCTGTTACCTGGTTCAAGTAATCCAGGATAGGCTCTGTGTATCGGGGTCGGCCTGTTCTTGATTACTTGTACTGGGTTGCAGTGACTAAACATCTTGTACATGAGAGGAAAGAAGAGTATCAGAGTGTATCACTGTATGAGGCTGATTGGTAAAACATGTTTTGGTTGTGTTGCAGGTCTACGTGTTAAAGAGACCTCATGTGGACGAGTTTCTGCAGAAGATGGGTGAACTGTTCGAATGTGTGCTCTTCACAGCCAGCTTAGCTAAGGTTAGACATTAGTCATTAACACACACACACACACACACACACACACACACACACACACACACCTCAGGAGAGGTCATAAACAGAATGTATTCAGTGTGATTTCTTTGCTGTTGTATAGTTGCTACTAGTGATGCACATGAGAAGTCAAGTACTTCTTATGTTAAGCACCTAACTGATTAGTAAAATGCTACTCAGACTTCACTTTCTTTGACTTGATAAGAAAAAAATGTACAAAAAAAAAATCGCTCGTTGCAAAAGCAAAATTTGAACACGTGTAGTGTTTACATGTTGACAACCAAAAATCCACCTTTGAATGTTCGTTCTAGCTTCCTAACATAAGTCTTTTGAAATATGCATTTCATAAACTGGTCTGATTGACAGAATGTCGTTTATGGTATTTGGCGTGATGTGAAGTGAAAACAAGCCTAAAACATTTCTTAATGCAATGAATCATCCTCAGGGTGAATTACTGAGTTTGAGAGACAATGAATCTGGTGGGGTGCCAATACTTTTAGTGAAAGCACTTAATATTTGTGAACATAGAATGCATGTTAAATACAAAGTTATTAAAATTAGAGATGGCACTGATCTGATTTCACCAAGAAAAAGTATTGTGTGAAAACATATTATGGACAGCAGATTTTATTATATGGAACGCAGGTAACATAAGAAATGTAAAAACTAGAGCTAAATATCAGGAACACGGAAACATTTCCCACAAAAACAAATTCAATTTGCCTAATTTTTGTATTTTAAATATTGTGTTTTTTGTGTGATGACTACAAATTTTCTTTAAAAACCAATCACTTGTTGCTAAGTGTTGGTGTGTTTGAATAGACTGTGAGTGTGTTCTCTCTCTGTGTGTGTGTGTGTGTGTGTGTGTGTGTGTGTGTGTGTGTGTGTG
>JAOTRR010000028.1:4284410-4297513 GCA_028570945.1 Gogo arcuatus | reverse complement strand
ATTATTATATATTATATTATATATTATATTATTATATATTATATTATTATATTAATAATTAATAATTAATATATTAATTCATTATATATATTAATAACGTTAGCCAAAAATGGTCAATTAAAGTATGATGAGTTATTGATAATGAAAAAATTTTTCACAATATGCATTATTAATATTATGAATAACATTAAAAATTGCTAAAATAATGTATGTAATGTAGAACTTCTACTAAACTATTTTTTATCACATTGTCTGACTCTTTTCACATTGTTCTTGATGTTATAACTGCTAATTCATACACTGCCTTGTTTATGTTTTGAATTGTTATCTTGTTACAGGAGACGCCCACTTTTTGTAAGTTGCATTGCAAATATATATATATATATATATAGGTGGTGCACCTTTTTGACCAAAAGTTAAATCATGTTAGTCTTATATGAAGATAATGTGCAATAAACTTTTAAATAGATTTTGTTGAACTATTCACATCCTTTTCATCTGCTAGAATACAAGCCAAACATTTCTCATTAAATCAGTTCAATACCAATTCTTTCTAAGGTATCAGAAGCTATGTTTGTTCTTCATGAGTAAACCCTTTATCTGCTCTGGCCTTCTACTGAATTTGGGGCGGCGTCTCTTACATCCTGTTTGAGGTGCATTGTAGAGTATTAACACACCCAGCCCTGTTAACCATCGAGTGATAGGTTGCTCAGCAACTGACATACTTCTGTTTTTATATGTCAACCATTTTATTAGCAGTTATTGTGAGCTTTAAGAGTGAGAGGTAGTGGTCATGACCTGCTTGAGTGCCTGTATGTTGTCTGGAATTTCCTTAATAATGTGTTTTATTATGGTACCTTGTTCACATAAAAAAACCAAATAGTGGTGGTGGTATTATTATTATTATTATTATTATTATTATTATTATTATTATTGTTGTTGTTGTTGTTGTATCAGTTGCAGAGTTTTTGATGCAATGTGGCATAACCACCTGTTTTTAGACCTTATTCAGTTTTGATTGATCTGGATGATTAAAATGGTCTATCAATATTTTTGTCCTTTAGCTAAGTTTTGCCTTTTAACCAATGTGAAATCTTTTTCTTTAACTATTCTAAGACTTCCTGTTGTATTTCTAAAACGTTTTACCCTTTCTTTCATTTAAAAATAAAATGTAACAAAAATGACTACAGGTTGACCAAAAGAATAGGAATGAATTTGCATATCCATGTACAGTTATACATTTGGATATTTGGTTTATTTACATAGTTTGACCTTTGACCCCTTCTCTCAGGATACAGCAAGATGACTGAAACCGTGCCAGACACATTTAAAGACATCAAATACAAGCCTGGCCTACAGATATGGACTATAAATGTGAGAGAAACACTGTCTTTCCTAATCCGCTGCTTATTTTGTGACATAGACCAACGTCTTTTGAGGTTGTTTGATTGATTGTTTGATTAATTGGTTGTTCAATAATGATGTGACACTTTCTTATTCTCTGTTCTGCTCATGTGTGTCTGTTTTGCCCAAGGATATGAAAATGGTTCCTGTGCCAGAACAAGCTTTCGGGAATTTCTTTGAAGGAGATTGCTACATCGTTCTCTATGTGCGTATGCCTAGACATTTCGTATTTTGCTTTTTCTGTTGAAGATGCTCTTCTCTAAAATTGGCACAGAGGCTTTGAACAGAAGCCAGATGTGTGATGAAATGTCAAAATGACTCTGCTGGCTTTGGAACCTGTCCCTGAATGCTCCAATTAGAAGAATTTTTTTCACATCTGTGTCTAAAGCTGTGTGTGTGTGATTCAGGCAGGGCCAGAGAATGCTCGTTCCATGGACATCCATTACTGGATAGGGAATAGCTCCTCTCAGGACGAGCAGGGTGCCGCAGCCATCTACGTGACGCAGCTGGACGAATGTTTGGGCGGCAGCCCAGTGCAGCACCGGGAGGTTCAGGGCTATGAATCAGCCAGGTTTAAAGGTTACTTCAAAAATGGCATAATGTGAGTAAACCTTTAAGGAGCGAGTGAGGATCAGCAGAGTAGATGTCCACTTTAAGTCCATAAAGTCCATGCTTTCATGTTTATTCTCAGATATAAAAAAGGAGGTGTGGGGTCAGGGTTCAAACACGTCGAGACCAACGTCTATGACATTTTGCGTCTGCTGCACGTCAAAGGCCGGAAGGACGTCACTGCTGTCGAGGTTGCTGTCGCTACTGTTAACCTTATGTTATGTAATGTCACTACGGAAAAGTCACCACAATATCTGTTTGCATGCAGGTTAAAAGAAATGGCAAAGGAATTCTATATGGCATAGCAGTGATGATTGATAGGAATCCGATCGGGTACAAATACCCAAATTAAGATTAAATTAAATTACAAGTGCAATAAATTATCTAAATGAATACTCATTCACTCATAAAAGTTGAAGTACAGCTTCAAATTATTCACTTAAGATAACATAGAAATGTGTAATGCCCTAAATTTAAAGCACCTCTTTTGTCAAGGGATTCAAGGAACACATAAAGCTAAAGCTAACTAAAGCTAACTAACAACAGCTTTATTACAAGGATCTTTTCAAATTTTCTCAAATAGCATGTCAGCTAGCATGATATTAGCTCTAATGATGCAAAGTGTTTGCTGAGCAAAAATACTAATCTTTTGCAGAATTCATTACACAAAGTTAAAACTCCTACAAGAGTAGGAAATTGCACCTTTGGACTATTGAAACTCATGAAAACAGTGCTTAAATGGTATCAGCATGCTATTCTGCCCTCATAAGCTTAGTCACAAAACAATTCTGAAAACCCTACACAAAACAATACAGAGAAAATAGTTTGCTGTGTTTGTGTATCTTGCCCCTGGTTATGGAAACTGTGAGTGAGTCAGTTGTTCCATATTAACTGTGAAACATTAGTCTTATTGTACTGGTTTTGGCAAATGATAATATTAGCACACTGTACTTCATTGTACTTATACAAGGATTTTAAATGAGGAATAGTCAAAATGTTAGACTGAGTGGAGTGCTTAATACTGTATGTCAGCTTGATTGTATAGTATTTGAGCTCATTTTGTCTGTGGGATCCCTAGGTGGATGTGTCGTGGATGAGCTTCAACACTGGAGATGTGTTTCTACTGGACATGGGAAAAAACATTGTGCAGTGGAACGGCCCTCAAAGTAACAGACAGGAGAGATTAAAGGTACAGTGAGATTCATTTCACCCCTTTGTTCATTTAATTAGACCTGTGTGCACTACTGTGAATCAGCTGTGGTTAAACGTTTTTGATAAATGCATTAATACTTACTTTGTATTAATACTTCTCTGCCCTTTTACTCCATAGGCATGTCTGCTAGCTCAGAACATTAGGGATAGAGAGAGAGGGGGGCGAGCGCAGATAGGAATAATAGAGGGGGAGAAGATGGAAGGCTCCCCTGAACTGATGAAGGTCATGATATCTGTGCTGGGCCAGAGGACTGGACCATTGAAAGATGCTGTCCCTGACAACACACCAAACCAATACCAGACTGCTAATGTCAAACTTTATAGGTAAGCATGCTCATTAATTATTTTTAAATGATCATTTCATTTTAAAATTCATGTTTTTTTTTGTAATTATTGTTTTATTACTTGTTTTTAAAAGAAAATAAATGTTCTTGCTGGGATTGTATGGATATAGGATGTTGTATTTGTGGTGGAATAATGCAACACCTCAGGTTAAAGGCACCAGATTCTACTTCCTTCTCTTTAATGAAAGTATATTCCTGCTCTTTCACAAGAATATATCCCACCTCTTACACAAGAATTAAATCCATCTCTTCCACAAGGTTATATCTCATCTTTTCCATAAGAATGTATTTCACTTCTTCTACAAGGGTATATACCATATCTTGCACAAGCGCATGTACCATCTTTTCCACAAGGGATAATGTTTTATTTCTTCTATAAAGGTATATGCCATCTCTTCTCCAAGGGTATGTTCTAGCTTTTCCACAAGAATATACCCAATCTCTTCCATAAGGGACTATCTAATCTCTTCTATAAGACTACAGTATGTCTCTTTTCTTTGACAATGGCATATCCCATCTTTTCCATAAGAGTATGTTCCATCTCTTTCTCAAGGGTATGCCCTGTCTCTTTCAGAATTGTATATCCATCTCTTCCACAAAGTTATGTCCAATCTCTTCCTCAAATGTAGGTCCAATCTATTCCACGAGGGTATACCCCATTCCTTCCACAAGGGTATACCCCATTCCTTCCACAAGGGTATATCCCATCCCTTCCACAAGGGTATACCCCATTCCTTCCACAAGGGTATATCCAATCCCTTCCACAAGGGTATACCCCATTCCTTCCACAAGGGTATATCCCATTCCTTCCACAAGGGTATATCCCATTCCTTCCACAAGGGTATATCCAATCCCTTCCACAAGGTTATATCCATTCTCTTCCACATGTTTAAAGCCCATCTCTTCCACAAAGGTATATCCCTTCCCTTCCACAAGGGTATATCTTATCTCTTCCACATTGTTTAAGCCCATCCCTTCCACAAGGGTATACCCCATTTCATCAACAAAAGTATATACCATCTCTTCCACAAAGGTATGCCCCATCTCTTCTATAAGGGCATATTTATGCTCTTCCACAAAGATGTATTCCAAGGGTAAATCCCTGCTCCCCAGTGAGAGTATATCCCTGGTCTTCCACCAGGACATGTCCCTACTCTTTCAGAAGAGTCTGTTCTTCCACCATGAACAGAGAAGAAGCCTCTGAACTTGTGAAAGTCACAAGAGCTGTTCTGGGCCAGAGGATGGGACCACTGAAAGAGACTATTGATGAGAACACCTTAAACGAATACTAATGTCAATCTTTACCAGTAAACATACTCAGTGATTGTTTAGATGTATCAGAAATCATGCATGTTTATGGAATTACTTTTTTCACTTGCTTTCAAAAAGAAAAGGTGTTAGTGATAAGAAGGATTATGCATTACACATTGTAGTTTCAAGGTTCCAACTCCACCCTCATCCATGAAGGTATATCCTTGCTCTTCCACACGGGTATATCTCGGTTCTTTAGCTAGAGTACCTTGACTACACCTCTGCCGTTCAGCTGGGGTTGTGTCTTGCTCTCGTTTATGCTCTATTGTTGCAATCTTAATTATGGTATTTACTAATTACTTCTAATGTTCACAGGGTATCAGATGCCAGTGATAAGCTGGTAGTACAGGAGGTGGCCTCTAGTCCACTGACCCAAAACCTTCTGCATTCTGATGTGAGCAAGTCTATCTGTCTCTCATAGCCACTTTGCCTCTGTTCTGTGTGCCACGGACACTAAGCCTTTGTTATCTCTCTTTTAGGACTGCTACATTGTAGATGTAGGAGGTGTCTCTTTGACAGTGTGGAAAGGAAAGAAGGCTAGTGTACAGGAGAAGCGTTCAGCCCTTCAACAGGCAGTGGTAAACTAAGTCCTGCAATTTTGCATCATAATATTATTTATGATTTGTCCTATAAGAATCACCATCACCTCATCAAAATGTTCCTTCTCAGGGATTTATAAAAGCCAAAAACTATCCCCCCACCACTCGTGTGGAAGTGATCAGTGAAGGTGCAGAATCTGCCATGTTTAAACAACTCTTCAAGTCCTGGAAAGAGGCAGGCCAAACCCAGGGCCTGGGAAAAACCTACTCCAGGGGCAAGATAGGTATCTACTCTATTATCAAACACCTGTGACAAACTTAGTGTCATATGTGGCTGTGTATTGATTTAATGTCTTATAGCCAAAGTAGACCAGGTGAAGTTTGACGTCATGGAACTTCATGCTGAGCCTAAACTGGCTGCACAGGAGCGGATGGTGGACGATGCTTCTGGAGACGTACAGGTGCAGAGGAATACACACAAACACACACACACCACAATGCTAAAATGATTCATTTGTATATGTTTACTATTTGTACTGTTTAACATTAAACAAAAGTTGTACTATTTAACATTTACTCAGATTTGGCGTATAGAGCACCTGGAGCTTCAGGAGGTACCACCCAGTACTTATGGGCAGTTTTATGGAGGAGACTGTTATCTAGTGCTCTATACCTACAACAGAGCCAACAAACCACAGTACATCCTCTACATGTGGCTGGTAAGCAAATGAAAACTGGCCCTAAAATAATAATATACCAAGCTATAATGAGCATTTTGGTCAAATGGACAAATATAAACTTGAAATCTTATCAAGTGTATGCAGTATCTTCCTTGGACAGATGCACTTGTCAGATTTTGACTTCAAACCTCCTATGACTTTAAAATGCTTATCATAGAGAATTGTGGAAAATCTCTTACTCTCTATAAAGGTAATATGAAATGTATGATCCTCAAAATGTGGTCATGTATTGTCCAGGGTCGTCATGCCACACAGGACGAGATAACTGCATGTGCGTACCAAGCAGTGAATGTAGATAACAAATATAATGGAGCTCCTGTTCAGGTCAGGGTGACCATGGGCAAAGAGCCACGCCATTTTCTGGCCATCTTTAAGGGAAAACTAATCATCTATGAGGTACATTATACATATATAGTTATATACAGTAATAATGAACATAGATGCACAGTATATGTGTTGTTTTTTAATATGTGCCTTATTTACAATTTACATGTAAGTGTCAACCTTACCACTGAACGATATACTGTAGTTGGAAAAGTACCTTTAAATAGCCTACTTTGATCTACATTGAACTGCATACATTTTTATGGAAATTGTATCAATTATGCAAGAGTCATGACAAGCGTGTTTCCACCCAGCCGTACTACAACAGAGAGATCAAAAAGACTTGTACATTCTGGACCTTTCATTCTTAGTTCTTAGTACACCTTTATGTGTACATACGTATGTATGTATACTGTATATCCAATCAATATTTAGCTCTCAAAAATGGTACAGTGCCAATTAAATAACTCATCAAAACAGGGGCTATGGTATCTGTCCTATAAAATTGGTTTCTGCCTTATAAAGACACTGAAATGAGAGAGTTTTCATCAGATGTTCTAATGGCATGTTGACTTGTTCTAAGGGTGGGATAGGAAAACCAGGCGTGGTAAACCCTGATCCTGGTGCCAGGCTTTTCCAGGTTAGAGGAACGGATGAAATGAATACCAAGGCTACAGAGGTGCCAGCCAGAGCCTCTTCTCTCAACAGCAATGATATCTTTCTTCTAAAAACGAAAGACATGACTTACATGTGGTATGGAAAGGCAAGTATTCAATTTTTATTTAGTTCTCACTGTTTAAGTAAGGAATAAAACATGACAGCGTGTGCTGGTACAGGAAAATGATCAGTGACGGGGTGGTGTGATGCCAAGTTATGTAAGGTCTTTTTCCGCCATGTCTGTCTTTGTGTGTATCAATAGGGCTGCAGTGGTGATGAGCGTGAGATGGGGAAGACAGTGGCTGATGTACTTTCAAGGGAGGAAAAGCAAATTGTGATGGAAGGCCAAGAGCCGGCACAGTTCTGGGTGGCTCTGGGTGGAAAAGCACCATACGTCAATGACAAGAGGTATCTCATGACATTGGTTAATGAATCATCAGCATCTTTTAACCTCTGTATGTAGCACTAAAGGTGTAAACATCAGGTGCTTAATAAATAAATTTGCATACCATTGACGTCCATCAGGTTTGAGAAGGCTACGCCATTGCACAGTCCCCGCCTTTTTGAGTGTTCTAACCAGACGGGTCAATTCCGTATGAACGAGGTGGCTCATTTCACCCAGGATGACTTGGATGAGGATGATGTCATGCTGCTGGACACCTGGGATGAGGTTGGTTTGTGCGAAGCCATGTTTTGTGCCTGATTTTTCATGTGGATTTTTTGTTTTGTTGGCAGCTAACTAAAACAGCATGGCTCATGTAACATTTTCAACACAAACCAAAAACAGCTACATGGTATGTCAGTTTGCTGCATTCGAAACGAGAGGTTGCTGCCTTGTTGCCGTGCTGCCGTAATAGACAGGTGTCTCATAAGGCAGGACTTTTGACTGAAGGCATCTTCTAAGAACGTTCGTTTCGAACAATCTTTTAGGATAGGATTTACAGTAACGTGTGACATCAGCATGCTGGAACTAAACTTTTTTGTTTTGAGCAAGCTAGCAAATGTTAGCTAGTTGGCTAACAGATGCCTCACAGTTCATATCAAACAAATTTATTTGGTTGCAGTCATGGGGTTAAAAGATAGTACAATGTTTATTTCTCTGTAACTTTTCAAAAATCTAAGTGGAAAAAAAAAACCCAAAAAATTTGTTTATGAATTCACTTTTCTATGAAGATTCGTCTACCTTTTTTAAAAAATTCCGTTGCTTGAGGGAGCTGCCACACAGATTTATGTGTAATAGGCAGCTTCGAGGCAGTTTGAAGGCATCTTAGAAAGACAGGAAACGAGAGTTCAATCAGTTTTGAAAGGGTCCTTGATGCCTTGCTGTCATGTTGGACATCCTCCTGAGGCAGCATTTTCCCCCATATTAAGAAAAGACGGATTTGGAATTATCTCATTGATGTATTTCTGTAAGCTCTTCTTAGCATTTCAGAAACTACAGATAATACAGACATACTAATTTAACCAGTCAAGAGACAATTGTTAACATGCTCATCATATTCTCCACAGATTTTCCTGTGGATTGGCAATTCTGCTAACCAATATGAGATCCAGGAGTCTCACAGCATGGCACTAGACTATCTAAAGACCCATCCAGCAGGCCGCGACCCTGATACCCCCGTCATCTCAGTGAAACAGGGCTACGAGCCACCTACTTTCACAGGATGGTTCAACGCTTGGGACACTCACAAGTGGAGTGTGAGTTGGTGAAAAAGTAACTGGAACCAGTCACTATAGAGCGCTGGCATTGACTTGTTGTGTAGACCTCAATGATTGTGATTGCTGTATGTCACTTTCCAGGTATGTTTCCTGAGAGAGTAACTGAATTTATATTTTTCAGGGAGGTTTGTCATATGAGGAGATGAAGAGTAAACTGTCTGCATCGGGATCGGTTTCACAGATCACTGCGGTATGTTATCTGTGTTCTGAGCAACACAGAATTGCTTTGAGGAATCAAAACTCTCAGATAGAAAGGCGATAAACAGTTCTATTGCTTATCACTGGGGCGGAACCCTTAAGGGTACAGTTTTGTACCTTTTGTAACTAGCTTTTACCTGGAACAATGAATGTAGAGTTATATTAAAACTAACAGAGTGATGAAGCAGCCTTTTGTTTTTGTGCACCAGATATCAGAAACACCTTAGACAGTTGTCAGACTTCATCGATCACTGACTTGCAAAATGAGCTAGTTTTTATTACTTACTTTTACATGACTTATATTTATTTAAACTATTGTACTTTTACTTTGTTTTTTATACACACTAAAATTTTACATTTCCTGTACATATGTACAAATGTATTTCAGCTTTTATTTACTATATCATATTTTCAGTCAAAAGTCAAAACTTTACATACACTATGTTAGAATTTGGTGCCATTGCCTTTTAAATGCTTGAATCAAACTTTTGGGGTCACCTTCCACAAACTTCTCACAGCTTTGCTGGAATTTTCTCCCATTCCTTCTGACAGAACTGATGTAACTCGGTCAGGTTTGTAAGCCTCCTTTCTCAGACACGCTTTTTTACTTCAGTCCACAAATTTTCTATGGGATTCAGGTCAGGGGCTTTCTCATGACCACTCCAATACTTTCACTTTGTCATCTTTTAAGCCATTTTGTTACAACTTTGGAAGTATGTTTAGGATCATTATTCTGCTGGAAGACAGAGTCGCAACCAAGTTTTAACTTTCTGGCTGATTTCTTGAGGTTTTGCTTCAGTATTTCTAGATAATCCTCCTTCCTCATGATGCCATCTATTTTCTCACCTGCACCAGTCCCTTTTCCAGCAAAACGCCCCCATAACATGATGCTGCCACCACCATGCTTCATAGTCGGGATGGTGCTCTTCTGATTAAAAGCCTCCTCCTTTTAACTCCATACATAACCCTGATCATTATGGCAAAGTTTAATTTTTGTCTTCCAAAAGCATTTGTTCTGGGGGTTTTTATGCTAGTCTTAGAATAGGGGTTTCTTCCAAGCATGGCCATGGCAATGTTGGACTCTCTTAATGGTAGATGTACATTTTTGGTACTTGATGCCTTTAGCTCCTTCACCAGTTCCTTTGTTGTGGACTTAGGATTCAGTTGAACCTTTCGGACCAAATTTCGTTCATTCCTGGGAGCTAATTTGTGCCTCTACCTTAAATGATGCAGAGTCTGTGAGGTCCCATGATTTTTACAATTATATAGAATTGTTTGTTCAGATGCTTATGGTAACATAAGTTGTTTGGAAATTGCGAAGGAAGAACTGGTTCACAATTTTTTTGAGGTTTTGGCTGAGTTGCATGGATTTCCCCTTGGCATCCCATTGTTTTCCCAAGGGCAAAAAGGCACTGTCTCTAAAGGTAGGCCCTTAAATAAATCATCAGATGCACTCCCAATTAACTCCTAATTATGGCAATTGGCCAATCAGAAGCATCTAAAAGTCATTACATCAATTTCTGGCATCTTCCAGACTGTTTAAAGACACAGTCTTTAAAGATACAGTGGTGTATGTAAACTTTTGGCCTTAACAGTATCCAGTGTGGATGGACATATTTGAGCTGATATCAAATGGTTAAACTCCTAACTGTAAGCTTCTCTCTAACTCAGCTTCATATGAACCTAAACAAAATGTCCTTGTAGAATCTCAACAACACAGTCTTGAACAGGAAGTCAATGGGTGGAGCTGTGCTCAGCAGCGCCCCTGGTGGACCCATCACTGAAATCTTCTCTCAGAACTCCAAATCCCCAAATCCTCGACCCCTGATGAGCAGCGCTGCCCCGCGTGTCGATATGCCTTCTTTTAAAGCTCAAAACCCAGTTATTTTGAGTCATGAGCAGCTGATCAGTAAGAGTTCCCGTGAGCTTCCTCAGGGAGTGGACCCCAGCAAGCGAGAGGTGGGTAATGAGGAACAAGAATGTTCTATAGAGTGAGTAAATCAGCTTTCATGGGTTTATATGCAGAAATCAGGACCTTAGACTTTCTAGTGTTTGGGTTATTGTAGTGTAAAATCAAGACAAGGTCAGTTTCAAGAGAGAACAGTATGGTTTCACCATAAGAGCTTAAAGCAAGTAAATAAGTAAATATCTTCAAGGAAAGTAAATTTTATGTTAAAAAAATAAATAATAAATCTAAATGATGTTAAAACTGGTTTTAAAAATTGGTTAAAACTCTTGTAAGGTTGCACTGAATATAAATGTTTATTTACTTATTTATGGAGTAAGTTTGTAGAGGAAAATTTGAACAATAGATTAGTCAATGAAAATCAAGGGTCTGAAAATTTCAAGCACACCTGGCTGCAGCCTGGAGAATGAGGTGGAGCACGTGTAGCCCCGCCCAAGGGTTAGGGTTGGGGCTACACATGTCATCGTGCCCCATGGGTTAGGGTTAGGGTTAGGGTTAGAGGCGGGGCTACACATGCCCTGCCTCGTTCTCCGGGCTGTAGCTGGGACCTTCTCAAATATTTCGATTAAAATCTGAGTGTGAGTGTTGCTACAATGCTCGCCTAAAAGCCACCAATAGGAGGACGGCATTTAGCGAGAGAGGTTTTTTCCAAATAATATTTCAAAGAAAGGTAGAAATTAATGACAAGCACTAACATTAAAAAACTTTATTAAATCACACTTTTATACTCCATCTTCCCACATGCCAGGTTTAATGTTTGTTACATACAACGTGCCTTTATCCCACACCAAAAAGCATCTTTTCTCATCTATGTTCTCTGTGTTTTCTCCTTTTATCCCCGTCCTCTGTGTTCTTCCCCGCCATTAATGTATGTTTCAGGAGTATCTGAGTGATGCAGACTTTGAGAGTCTCCTCGGCTGCTCCAGAAATGATTTCCAGCGCTTGCCAAAGTGGCGCCAGAGTGACCTGAAAAAGAAAGCTGGCCTTTTATAATAAAAAAAGAAGAAGCTCTTTTTCCTAATGGGCATAACTGGCTATAAAATACAAAGAATACATTACAAACATTCTCAGAAATGCTTCAGACAATTGTTAATATTACTGTGACATCAAATCAATATGATTGAAACAAATACGGTATTTGTTGTATTTGTTTTTTGAAAATTTGCTTGCAGAAATGCCTTTTATATGCTTTTTAATAGCTATGACATATTTATGCCTGAGAATAAATGTTTGTTCTGTGTAAATGCTACCATCTTTGCTGTGTAAAAATGACTGTATATGTAGACCAGGCTGAAAAGTATTCAGACTGTTATTGGTATAATTTCCCAATCTGACAGAGGTTTATTTAGTTTATTCACACCTAAGGTGAAAACAGATAATTTCAAGGTGTAAATAAGTACAATTCACACATAAAATGCAAAATGCTAACCCTGCCCTTAACCAAAACCTTTGTAACTTTGGACAAAAATGAGAATAATCAATAAAATAAGAGCAGTAGAACATATATGGCTTGTTACATATACAATTGTATTTAGAGTTCAGTCCCATTTGCTGCAAATATCTTTGTCAGAAATTAAATTTTGGGTTATATTTCAATATGTTGTCCATTACTCATGAACATTTTCTTCATTTCTCAAAATAAATTTGCTAAAACTTTCTTAAAACCTTTGGACAACTCTTCTTGCTGCAGATTCTCAATAGAACATGCAGCACGATGAGAACAACCACCCTCAATTTCTGTAAAATTTTTAAATTATGAAGTTTTCTGTTATTTTCTTCTATCTATTTATCTATATTGCACTCATACATAATGTTTCATGATTTTATTGTATTCTTCAGCATTAGCAAACTTTTCAACCTCTTTGTTAAAAACTGCAGGATGCTACCACCACCAAGCTTTACTTTTACCATTGTGTCAAATAAGAGATGATCAATTTACTGGAGGGGGGAAAAAAACCAAATGACTGAAGATGAATAAATGAAAGACAAGTTACAAGAAAAGCATGACTTTATAAAGATGGCTTGGAAAATATATATATATACACACACACACACACACACACACACACACACACACACA
>JAOTRR010000028.1:4263102-4274466 GCA_028570945.1 Gogo arcuatus | reverse complement strand
GTGATGAGACTCCAGCCAGAAGTAGGACATCAGGACGGATCAGGCAGGTCCAAAGCACTGCTTAGACACTAGACTCTAGTGTACATAGATTGGAGAAAAAAAAGATACTCATAATGCACTTTACTGCTTGTGAAATAAATAGGGAGCAGGTCACCATTTTGGATAATTGTACTGATTCTCAGATTTTCCACTACTTTTTTTGCATAATTCCACACACAAAAGCTGTTCCTTCAGTCTTAATTGAGTGCCTGAAATATTCTTTCTGCAAGTTTATTGATTTTTATATGTTATGTTCTTTCTGACTGGTGGTACATCATGATTTTCTTACAGAGCACTCAGCTCTTTCAAACAATGTGCTTCCAGTTTACAGTTTTGGCCTGTTCCTTTACAAAAATGCCAAATGATTCACTGTTTTTTAGAGCTGCAGCACCACAAAAAACCCTGTTCACTTCTTTAAAGGTATTAAATGCCAGTGAAAGAGGACTCCTTGCTCCTCGTCTGTGTGCTTTCGTGCAACCTTTTTTTTCTTCTTCTGCAAGAGCATTCCGATCCCGCCCTAACCCCTGAGGGAAATTCAATGAAGTAAGAATGCAGGACTACTTCCAACCAACAGACACAACTCAGTCCGAGCCAGAAAATCTCTCTGAAGCTTTACTTTCAGAGAGAAAGGGGCGGGGGGTTTGGGGACAGCCCCTCTGGCCTGTATTAAAGCAACTCAAACTCCATCCAAGCCCCTAACCTCAGACTATAATGCGGAAACGGAAAAGACAAAACTCCACTCTGTATCGCCACTAAGCCCACATTTCACCAAAACTACCCAGTCTCACATTTTGTAATAATAATAACAACCTTTTAGCTGTACCACAATCTGTACCCATCACCAAATATAGAGCTGTTTTTTTTTCCCCGTGTTTATAGTAACAGCAACACCACTGCACCACTGATCCTGAATCATTGTTTCCACTGAGCATTATGATCCCACAAATGTGGGAATTTAAAGAAACAGGAAGTTCAATAATATAATGAAGAAGCCATCTAAGGAAAATAGGAAGTCATGAACAGGAAAGGTTTTGTCTTCTGAGGTACTAACCACAACACTAACCACAAACACTGAAATCGAACAAGCAAACGTGTATCAAATATTTATAGTCAGGAAGCTTATTTTTTAATCTCTACTTTAAATAGTTCTTATATCCCAAGGATAGGAACATGTAAACATTGTACATGTGTCTGTATTTCATTTAAGTTAATTTAGTAAAGCTGTAAATACACAACTAGATGAAACTATACATGTGGTGCCCAGCTGTGAGAAATCTCATGCAGGGACTCCATTTTATTGCAGAAAATGTATTAAAAAAAACAACATTCCTGTTTTTCTGCTTTCTAGTTTTTCCTCCATGGCAATGCAATGACTTTTGCTGGCCTTTAAAAACACGACCAGGGTGCTGGGATAGAAAAATAATCCAAGACAGGTGGTATAATGAACTATATAACAGCACATCCTGAAGTGTTTTATTCCTCTTACTACAGCAATTTGTCAATGATTACAATTTTATTGTATATTAATTAAACGATGAATGATGCTGTACATTTTATCCATTTATAGTTACATTTAATATCCACGAAACATGTTCCTGTTATCCTGTTCCTGTTATCGCATCACATGTCTGTTTTTTCTCTCTCTTGAAATTGATGACATAAACTTTGCCCTTGTCATGTTACATGTTACGTGAATCCACCAAACCCTGTTACAAAGTGCTGAGGCCGAAGACTCAATAAATAAACGCTTCCTTACAGAAAACTTCGCCAGTGACAATTATGCATGTTTTTAAATCCATTTTCATGGAATGTCTACTACACACATACACTTCCTGTGTTAGCTGGTAATCTAAAAATGATAACATATTAGAACGAGCGCATTCATACAGTATAAACCTGTGATTTGCTGTTATAGAAAATGAATCAACGACTCCTGACCAATCAGCAGCGCTGTGGTGTAAATAATACCAACCAGTAATACGTCATGATTTTCCTTCTTCTCAATCCCACAATCCCAGCTTTCATCACGCAAAATTCTCTGGTCCTGTTTCACTCAATAATGTCACGTTATGGAAGAAAAATGAGTTATAGCTGACCTCAGGCGATGGCAAGCGGGACGGAATCTCTTTCCCCAGTGGGCGTGTGAGAAGAGCACTGCCCAGAATGGAGGTCATGTAGTGAGCCATGAGTTTCTGTTGTTCCACTAAGCAGTGGTTCTCCAAAGACAGGATTACTGGATACTCAGACGTCTGTCAGGAGAAAAAACAAGAAAGATATGAAGCATCTCTGAAGGAATACTCTTGCTTGCCTATTTGATGTTTGTTAGCTGCTTAGGAACACCTGAGAAAATCTGATAGAAGTCGCTGTGGCTGAATTTGTTTCTGCCTTTAACATGCTGACACTGACACCTCGACACTAAGAAACCATAAATATACAGTATTTCACCAAAATGATGTGGAAATAAATAAATGCTTTTATTTATTTTTATTTTTATTATGACTTACTTTTTATGTCTTTAATTATTTATATTTTTATTTACCGTTTTTAAACATTTTTATTCATTTATGTTCTTATTTGCATTGACTTTTATGTGTGTATTTATTTCCCTTTTTATTTACTTTTCACATTTATATTTATTTCTGTATTTATTTTTTTTAGGCTTGTATTTATTTGTTTTTGTGTACTTTTTTAAACATTTTTTTTAATGTATGTATCTTTTTTATTTTTGTTTCCATTTTTATTTGCATTTCATTTTTACATTTATATTTATTTAGGTTCTTTTTATTTAACTGAAAAAATATCAAACCACACAGATACATAACAGCTAAAGCTTATTTATTATTTGAGTTATTCAATTTTACTAACATATATATATATAATATATAATATATATAATATAATGTTGGTTATTGCATGAATAAAACAAATGTGTTTTTTTTTTTTTTGCTAGAGTGGAGTACTTTTCTTTGCCAAACAGTTTTACTCTCCATATTTAATTATTTCAAATTAACTTCTAAATCTGTGATGCCATGAGGGTTTTTCAGTCCAGTCATTATACCTAGCTTCATGGTGTCACAGTGTACATCACGCTTGTTTTCCTGTTGGAATCAGGTGCACAGGCCAATCTGACTGCAGACTGATGCTGAGAATCAGGCCTGCTTTACATGGATGGCTGGTAGATGAACGATGTACTGTACATGTCTTCACTTACTTTAAAAGCGTATTCCTTGATAGTCTTGATAACGTCCTTGAAGAGCACCTTGGACGTGAGCGTGTGGCCGTGATAGATGATCGGCTCTCCGTTGGGCCCGTCCCAGCAGTCCAGCTCCACGCATCGGCAGCTCTTTAACAGCGCGCTGAAAATGTTCACATAACAACAGCGTCACAACTACCACGTCTACTGCAACAACTTTCTCAAGTAGCCTACATTTTCAGCTGTTCCTTGCTACAAACACACCTGATCCAACTCATGGAGGGCTCTTTAAAGAGCTTATGACCTGAATCTAGTGTGAGGAGGGAAAAACTGAAACTGTCCTGAACAGTCACAGTGGGTCTCCAGGACTGGAATGATGCCCAGGAACACGTTTTCATTCAAAACGAATTTCCAGAAAGCCAGCAAAAGGAAATGCAAATGAACATGTGTTTCTATCAACTATGATCATGCGAAAATCCTGAAAATGACTTAAAAGCTATTATAAAGAAAAGAAAGAAAAGACTACAATACCCAAAGCACTGTTTTTGTTTGTGTACGGAAAGAAAAGAACAAAACAGCAACGTAATAAATGTTGTTTGCCATTATTTCATTTATCCATTTCATTAATTTATTCATTCATTAAACACTTTACTCTGAGTCATGGTGATGTTTGTTGTTGCTTTAATTAAACTAAGAAAAGCTTTCATGTCTTTACCCAATCAGTATGAGCCACGTTTAAATTCGACTTCCTTCCCCTATGTCATCATTTATCACTCTTTTTTCACATCCTGTCTTTATATGTCGAGAAACTTTTCCACCTCAGCCAATAATAAAAACCTTTTTTTTTTGGACTATTTAGGAATATTTTGGTAAAGTTCAGGCTTTTCCATGACATACACCCAACCCTGTCATATGCAATGGATATAAATGCAACATTTTAATCATTGGGAAGATAGAAAAAGAACCAAACTCATTGGTGAAGCCTTTATTTGTGCTTAGGTAGTGAGAAGATGATGTACCTGATGTAGGCCTCGGTACTGCTCGGCCCTTTGAGCTGGTCTTCCATCAGGTAGGTGTTATGGGAGGAGGAGATGAAGTAATGATTGAGTGGTTGCCTCATGTCCTGGTACACATTAATGTGGGCGGGGTTGAAGATCAAACCTTCCAAATGGGTCAGGTAATTCAGGAAGCCGTCTTTGGTGAAGTGCTTGTTCTGCTTGGCTGGATTTGTGCAAAAGTAATACAAAAATCATGTAACTTGTAAGTGCTTTCATGTATCCGAAATGTAGAATGAAAGATCAGATGAACATCCCGGCAGCCACGATGGAGCTGTTACCTGTAGGATCAGGCTCGTATTTGTCTATAAGCTTCAGTGCATCCTCCAGAGACGCTGTCTCCATCTGCTCCTGCTGCAGGAAGTTTAGCAGATCTCCTGCACTAATCTGACCACCAGTTGTAGCGTACTTCCTGTAGATGACGTCGATTTCCTCACGCTGCGTTAGTAGGTCATAGAATTTCTTAATCTCTTCTCCTTCCAGAGTTCCTGACTTTGATGTGTCACATTGCTATTAAAAAAAGAAAGATTACAATATGACAAGAATTTGAAAGCGCAGGTATGTTTTTGTTTTTGTAGTATTACTGCTATTGATGTTAACATCAATGTTGTTAACATGCATGTTCAAGGATGTTAAAATAGGTTTAGATTTAAATATCTATGATGTGTTTAGTGATGCTGGTGCTAGTTTATCGGTTGTTGCTGTATTTGTATTAGGGCCTGACCGATAAGGGATTTTTAGCACCGATACAATACGATAAAAAAGGTCTGTGATTTCCGATAAGCGACATTATCGGCCAATACCCACCCCCTCATGTCTTCAATCAAATAGAAATGTATTAAAATATTGTGAACAATAAAAGAATAGTCAAGCACGCCTAAATGTACATGAAAAACAAAATTGAACTATGTACACAACCGAATTACTTTATATACATAACTATATTCATAACTATTCATCTGGAAACATGAATATTCATTAGTTATGTGTTTTCAAGGTATAATTAGAAAAAAATGTTTAATCCATCTTCATCACTCAAATGTAGCATATATGCAATGCTAATATAACTATGAAATACTTTAGGATACTTTATTTGTTTATTTATATAGGAAAAAAAAATTATTTGTACATATATCCCATTAATCTATGTGTACAACTGAAACGGACTTTAAAAAAAAAAAAAATAGCTGAACGCCTTCATCTGTTTAACACGCTGTTGCTCCTCTGCTCCACTCTGCTTGGGTCAGCTGATTGTTGTGATTTGTGGCATTCCAAACACAATGGAGTTGCAGTGCCCCCTCTGGTGGACAAACTACACAATGACAACACTCATAACACTGACAACATAAAGGATCCATCTTCTGTCTGTCCGTTTCTTTTTTAACTGTCATTTATCTGCCGTTATAAACGGTGATACTATTTATTGAAAATTAGCTCACATCAGCTGATAAGCTCGACATGCTGATTTATCAGTCAGGCCTTAATTTGTATTATTCTCATGGTAAGCGTGTCGCACTGAAATCTAAGGCGACATAGCTATTGCTGGTGCAGTTTCAATGGTATTTAATATAAGAAAAAAAATTCAACTATCTCAAATATAATGGATAACACTCAGGTTTCACTGTCAGCTCCTAAAAACAACAGAGCAAGAGCTTCTTTTCTCACTCACCAGCTTCCAGTGACATATTAATAAGAACTCCAGCTTAGAAATAGTGATGTTGGAGCAAACACTGGATTCATAATGCAATGCAGCTATAATGGCACACTTGCACTGAGACGTGTGACATAGTTAGCGACCTAGGACATGACGAGTTGTTGTTGATGTTGATGTTGATGTTAAAGTTGAAGCTTTGGAAGCTGATGTGTTTGGACAGAGTGTACAGATGGCAAGTATGAGAGCTGAACTAATGCACTGCTCTCTTTATGTAGTGATGAAGGCAGTTGAACAGCATTATGAGTAATGTAAAGTTGAAACAGGCCAACATGGGTGTGTGGGAAACGGCTGGCGTAACACCACATTGTTGTTGATTAACTGAAGCGCATCATGTTTTATTCCTTATATACAGTATGTCATACTGGAATGCACATAAATATAATGAGCATACTGTATATTTTGTCCCTGATACAAGAACAAGCACTATAGATGTACAAACCTCAGATTGATAAGCAACTTGTAATCCTGGACTGACATACAAAGGGCATACAGGAGAATGCGTCAAAAATAGAGAAAAAATTAGATTTAGACAGTGAGAAAATGTTCTAATCAAATTCTCCAGCATTGCTTTATACTGAAAGAGTCTTTCAGAGTTTCGGTCACGCAGGCCGAGCCCAAACTGAGGCCACACCTCAGCTGACTCACTCAGAAGTTGTTTTGTTGTGTTCTTTGCTTAACAAGACTAAGCACTTTATAGAGGCCACTCCAGTTCTTCCTTTTCTCTGATTACACACTGAATACAGTCTATGTCCTTGACCAGTAACGTTGGTTGCATCAACAAAAGATTTAAGCTAAAGTGTGTTTAACTTTACAATCAACTTACAGGAGTGGCAAGTTTGGTCCTGTTGATGGTATGACTGGTTCAATGGGGCGATCTTAAATTACAGCTTTTCCACTCTGAGTCATAGAAAACAATTCTGTAAATGTACCACATGACAAGTGTAAGAAAGTTGTACAGCAGTGATGTCACCAGGCTCCATTCGATTTAATACGAATGAAATGTTTTTAAAAAGTGAAAAACGCAAACTCCGCCCCAATCCTTATTTTAACCTTTTTTTGTACTCAGTCATGTGAACTATAGAGGTGTTAAAGATTGAAATTTTCCCAATATATTGACCTAGTCTAAAAATATCACAGTTTCACGGTAATAATCCACTATTTAAAAAACCACAAGGAAAAATTTCGAACAAATTTTGAGAACGACTTTTCACTATTTACATATTGTTGTTGTTCCACATACAGTACGTTGTTGTGATGAGCTGAAAGAGAGAGTAGCTATTAGGATTAACCTGCTTAGCCTAAAAGAGATTGTTGATTGTTGTTTCATTTATTTATGATCAGCAATGCCGTATTCATCTGCGTGTTTCATAGTCATTGTGTACGATACATTTAGGAACATGCTACGAGTGGCAACAGAGGTAGCAATGTAACGTGTTTATAACAGGAGATTATACAGCAGATTCTACTGGGATCAGATTACACGATATTTTTGTCTTTCACGATGGTGATCATGTCAGATTAGGCAATCATAGTGCCATAAATTCCTGTCATGTCTTGGTTGGGAGACTGGCAACACTACAAGTGTTCACGTTCTTGCGTGTCGTCCTTGTGGGAGGAGGAGGGTCAAGAAATTGTCAATTATGGCTATCATGGAACATGTTGTAGGAGTTGTCAAACTAGACGAGAAAATACAAAAATTTGATTATGTTCTTCGATTATGTCACACTACAAGGCCTGTTCATTGTTGCCGATGTTCATATTCAGGCCTGACGCGGGAAATTTCTCGGCCATGGCAAAATCGCGTCAAAATTCGTGTAGTCTGTGCAATCCTGGCATTATCAATGCATTTGCTTCTCCTGCAAAGAGAAATGGAGGTAGTGTGATTTAGTGCGTGTCCATAGAGATGGGGTTGAGAACTTTTTGAGAAGACACAAAAGGGACGAGATCCACTGGAAGAAGGAACTTGATTGAATAGACCAAAATCTGTATTACATCAGTGGTGAAGTAACACCGGATCACCATATACACCATGACTCACTCTGAAACCATGACTCTGTAACAACCCTAGTGAACTTATTGTACAGCTCGAATCTTTCTCCCTAACACCACTGTGTACTGAACATTTGTTTTAATGTATCTTATGCATCCATTTAATGAATAAATACCGCAATCAACCGACTCCCGTTTTGAAATAATCAGGAAACAGTGGAAACGTTAGGATAACACACAACTACAGTATAAACCCTCTTTAACTCTGGCTTAATGTCAGAACCACACTGAAGACTAACAACACTAAATAAACACATCTAACCACAGCTTCTACCTACAGCGATCTGTCAGCCATATTAAATAGAAATATTATTTAGACAGCTATCAGAACTGTTTATGTCAAACACACAGGCTGGTAAAGCAGTTGGCCTCCTTCATGGACAACTACAGGCTGAAAATAACAGATGCTTCATACCTCAAACAACATGGCGGCGTACATGTCATCCACCTCGATGTTGACCTTGCGCAGGAAGCTCTTCACCTCCTTCAGGGTCATCATGTTGTCGCTATTTTTGTCTGCCTTCCGCATGCAGCTGATGATCCAGCTTTGACGCTGATGTAAGGCCAATTTTACACAGTAGTTCGAATTAAAAGTAAGTTCACAGACGTTACATGACATTTCATGGATTTGATAAGATGGTTAATGTAATCAGCTGCTTTTGTTTAGCAGCTCAAACTTTTAGCAAACTTTTTAGATGTTTTTAAAAAAAATAGTAATAACCCTACACCTATGGCTCTGATTTTCAGGTTTTCTGCAATACAAATCCAAACTATCTCTCTTAAAGGATACTGTTCACGTTTCTGCTGAGAATTGAGGTTGTTCATGTTGGTGATGACCTTCTCCAGCCCCATCACCCACTTCTTACAGTCCTCTCTGGTACCTGCTATCAGGTCGAGATTCTTGCGTTTGCCTTTGAAGATCATGGAGAAGCACTGATCCTCCAGCGATTCGTCAGTGTACTTCTGCAGGCATTCGGTCTGACGGCCATGACGGACCGACTCAATGTCATCGATGGAGACTGTGGAGAGAGAAGACGGCGGAGCTATAGTCAGATCTAGTGTGACTCTTTTTTTTTTTTATCGCTGAATGATAGACAAAAATGAGGATAATAAAATGGAAACAATAGAAGAAAAAGAATTATAATACTAGAATTTAAAAAAAATAGAAGAAGAGTAACAAGATTAAATGTGTTTGAGTGTTTGGGGATTGTGAAGTCGAATTTGAGGAAAGATCAGATCAGGACTTTCAGGAGTTTCCCCAAAAGCAAATTTAAAGAGTTACTGCACACTTAAATGTGTTGTTTGAGCTGTAAATTAAATGATATGACTGTGCTGTGATGAAACACATTAATACTGGTGTTAATATTGACAATAGTACCATTTTTTACCATAAAAATTGGTATTTTATGGGTTGAAAATGGTTCAAAACGCCATCTACTAGTTAAAATCATCCTGAACCTTGCAAGGCCGATGCCGACATAGAGTCGACGGTTTGGTACTTCCATACATCATGAAAGTTTTATTAAAAAAAAAAAAAAAGAACGTTAACGCCCTCTAACCCGAGGTGGGCGGCCCACCTCCCCCAGTCCCCGCCCTTGAGTGGGATCCTGTGAAACTGCACTCATTTTCAAATATATGCTGATCGAGACTCACTGAGCAACTCCCACCTCACACATCCATGCACCCCCTCAACCAACTCGCCCCCTTTTGAAGTTACACTTTTAAGGTCGTCTTAAATTTTTTGGAGACCATGTAAGAAAAAAAAAATGTGTGGCAGAATGTAGTTTTAGAGATGTTTCCAAGTTGCATATTCATAGAATCTGTAGTTTTGTGACGTTAGCACTTCTGTGCCACCACCAACACGAAGTGACTTTAGGACTGAAGCCTCACTGACGCAACTGAATCATACTATCACTTGCAGTCGGGGTTTACAATCTGTACACCATATGCTTATCTACAGAAAATTGAAACAGTACTCTGAACTACTGCAACTCCTATAGTATAAGAGTTCATAGAGGACATTATTATTAATAGCTCAGATGCCTTTAGCGTACTACTCTGACTGTGTTTGTATTCTAAGCCATGCTTTGGATTGTTGTGAAATCTTGATTACGCGGCATTGTTGTGTATAGACTATTTAAAAAACTTTACAGGGGGTTATAAATCAAGGACTGAGATTATTTTCCGTTGATAATGCATATTCCGTCCTGTGCCTCAGATGGCCTTTGCTCTTACAGAAAGATAAAAAAAAAGGGAGGAAAAGTGGAACTGCTCATTTTTGCTTTTTACAATTTCTCAAACATCTCACCTGATTTGCTGCAGCTTAACATATAGCAAGTGCGCATGATGTAATCCGTAAACACGGGCAATCTCAACCCTCACCCAAACACTGTCTCAGTGCTGGGTTACCAATGCAGACATGAGAGTGTAAACCTGGGTGTAGGCCAGACTTTACAATACATCTCCACATAATGATGGTTAATAATTGTCACATGTTAACGGTTCATAATTTCATTTATACCACAGCTCTGTGGAATTCTTGCATCAGAAGGCGTGGATTAATTTTCAAGAACAGCAGCTCTGATAGTAGTTCAGACTGTAACCTAAGTGACAGGTTTATACATATTTATGCACTTCTTCTAATACTTTTCTCTAGGAACAGCTCATTTACAGGGACTTGTATGGTAAACACGCTGCATAACCCACTTCGCACTACGCAGCTGTGGATTATTTTTCTATTACAGCACAGCGTGTTATGTGTTATTCCTTTCATATTATCCAAATTATGATCACGCTATGATCTGTCATAGTTCCTGTAGTCAGTATAGTATTATGGATAACATTATCATGGAAAATAATTTTCTAAATGTTATGGTTTTCTGAGCATTCTGAGTTTTTACATAACATTTACTACAATATTATTGCAATGCTTTTACGTACAGAAATGTATACACAACATTACTGCAGCATTTATACTTGTAGGAGCATGAACACAACATTACGGCAACAATTTTACAAACTTACTGCAATGTTTTTACTTGTAGAAATGGTAACACAACAGTATTGCAATGTTTTTGCAACATTACTGTGACATTCTTGCTTGTAGCAAATGTTAACACTAATGTTTCTAGAACGTTCTCAGTTAGTTAGACAAACTGTAATATTATGGAAACATTACTGTAAGGTTTTCTGCAACATTACTGCAACGTTTTTACTTGTAGGAACGCTAACACTAAAGTTCCTATAACGTTCTCAGAGAAAAACTAACATTATGGAAACATACTGCAAGATTTTAACATTACTGCAACCTTTTT
>JAOTRR010000028.1:4186251-4198652 GCA_028570945.1 Gogo arcuatus | reverse complement strand
ATCCGAATATGTGGCTTGGCGGAGGTATGCACTCTACCGAGTGCCCTTCTAGTTTCATGAAGGTTTGATTGCTGTATAGTGAGGAATTGATTCTCAGCACATGCCTAATAACTGTACTCTGAAGGGATCACCGAAATCTCACCTAAACACTTAGTTCATCCACGTTACTCTGTGTGCTTCTCTGCAAGCAGATTATTAGAGATGTGGCTTTGTGAGCTCTATGTGGAAGGAAGTAGATCAAAACTGATGAAGATATGGAGAATGGGTCAGGCTGAGAGAACGTTTGTGCTCATTCGTATATGTGATAACACGTATTGTTTGTGGGGAGATAAATGGTGACCTTATGCTGAGCTCATATTGCTAGTTTTGCACAATTCCTTCATACTGATGTCATTCTGGGGAAATCCCCTTAGTGTCTCCATTCAGCCATTCAGTCCAACCCTTCACAGTACTTCCATCAAGCCACTCAACCTGAACAAAGTGCACACACACACACACACACACACACAGAGCGAGATGATGCAATCCAGAGAAAGTGCTCTGAAACATTCCAGCTGTGCTCTTTGACTTGTTCTGTTAAAAAGAATGACCTCTGAAATTATCTCAGTAACGAGTTTCACTCTACAAGATGAAACCACCATGACGAGTTTACAAGCTCGCATACTCTCGGCTGTTTTGTACTGGCCTTTGCGTACGAGTACTTCAGTACTGCAGGTGGCGCCATTCAAATTTCAGTGACTTCAAAAGGAAGATACCTACGCGATACTTCGAATGAATCAGCTTGGGAACGCCTTATTTGTAACGACCAATCACAATCTTGGTTGTGTACCATGTTTATCCGTGGAACTCGTCCGGCTGCAACGTGGACGACGTGGCGAGTGAAGCTTCCATAGGATGTCTTTTTTCTCCACAGTTACATAATATTGCTCATGGAAGCAGATCAAACATCATCTTCGTGTGAAGTATAGGTGAAACGACTGATGTTAACGTTGAATTTTAACATCAGCAGGTAAAACTGCTATGCAAATAAAATTCGATTCAAGTGCAGTGTTGACCCAAACGCTGGGAGGAAGTGCGGCCTCTCTGCATTGTCATCAAGAGCTAGTTCCTTATACAGTATGTTATTATTTTTAGGTACATTGCTATTGCTAAGACCGTTGTTATCAGGAAAACTGGGTGCAAATTTCATAGTTATCAGGGGGCGTGGCTCTGTAAGCCATTCTAATTGGAGGTGTGACTCCCTCTGGTTCTAAAAGCCAGTGCTGTCAGGAGGACGGGCGTCGCCTTGTCTATGCATCCATAGCAACGGCTCACATCCAGAATAGGCTAAACCAAAGGAAGAACTTATTCGTGTTTGATATTAAATATAGACTGTTGTTTCTCTTTTCTGCGTATTGGATGTTTTATCATTGGATGTTTATAAATGTCTTGTTAAAATTGACAGTAGTTACTGGGATTTGACTTTAGTAACATTTATGTTTGTAATTCAGTGTTAAAAATACTGAAATACAGAAGACTACACGCTCCAGCAGAGCTTTAAATTGCCATCTGTGTAACAATGATACGATGATAGAGTGCCACTCTCAGGCACACATGACCTACCTAATGGAAAATCAAACAAATCCATGGGATTAGTACATTGATAACTGCATTTACCAGTTCAGAAAAGAAAGCTGAAAGTAACTTAAATTGAACACTGCCAAGGTGTTGACCAGGAGGAAGAGTAGAGTCAATCTTTCTTAAAGCAAATATTAATAAACGCTGCACAACAGACAGTCTTATTCTCCATAGCATTCTTTCCCTCTCTCAGCCGCTTGCTTTTCCTCTGAATCTCTCTTTCATATACTCTCTCTCTCTCTCTCTCTCTCTCTCTCATTAAATCTTTTTCTCTCTGTATCATTTCTCTCTCTCTCTCTCTCTCTCTCTCTCTCTCTCAGGACAGATGGTCACTCTATCGCTCGGCAGTCAAGGATACCAAACAAATAGTACAGCTGAACGACTGCCACTGCCAGTAAATAAGTCAGTGACATTGCACACGTATGCATGAACGCACACACATGCACACACACGCTCTCGCACACACTCACACAGAACTCCCACTCAAACCACACCAGAGACGTTGACTGCCACTGAGGATTACATCAGGGTCTAAGAGAACACACCGAGAACCAGGAAAACAAGAACACACTGTGCAGCCCAGCAGCACACCACAACCAAGTTTCAGGATTAATCTGCAACACCCACAACGATATTTCAGGTCAAACCGCATCACAGCAATAATGTTTAGGGTTTAAAAATTGCATTTAAGAAGCTCCCATGTGGCGCAAACAAACCATTCGTCCTGTCGTCTGGAGATCACGAGTTCGAATCCTAACAATTCTGCAGCTGGGAGTCTGAGAGGGTGAAATTGGCAGTGCTCTCAGGGTGGGAGCGATGGTGTTATTGGCTAGTTTTAAAATGGTTGACTAGTCTAGACAACCGTTAGTATGGACTTTAGGCAACTACCATTAGGATATTTGGACGTGCATGGTCTTCACACAGCAGGTTCATTCGTCATTATTATTATTATTGTTATTATTATCATTATTTTGAGAACTAATAATTTGAGAAGCCTCCAAGCCTGTGTTTATTTTTGTTTGCCTTTTTTATGGCATATCTTCTGGATGATTTTAACATCCCACATCTGCCTCATTGTTTCTGAGATGTGCTGTGGGCGCAATATTAATCAGCAGCTCGCTCTTTATCACTCTGCCGAAGCTGTAAAGTTAAGAGAGAGGAGGTCAGAGAGAGGAAAGAGACTGTGAAGAAACAGGGAAAATAATTCAAGTGCCCCTCGGCTGACCTTGCCGACGTGTGTGTGTGTGTGTGTGTGTGTGTGTGTGGAGGCTACACTAGAGGTGTGATTGGGTGTTACAAATTACAGTTCTTGGAATCAGAGCAAAATTCGTCTCTGACCATCCACCACAATGAGTCAGTACCTTTCACCCTTCAGGATGCTTTCAGGACGCTAATGTAATACCAAAAACAAGAAACGCACATAAATGAGGATTTTCCTGGAATGGGACTGACTCCTGAGTCATGTGCTGAGTCTTAAGTCTGTTCTCTCCATAGCGGGGGATGTGAATGACCTTCCACTCAGCCTGTAAATACTACACACCCCTAATTGCTTCCATTAAGCCCACTTGATATGTTAATTCACGATGTGATTATTTGCATGATTGCTCTCCTTTCGCTGGATGGAGCCTAACAAGGTGGCGGCGAATACATGCCCTATTTAAATGTTTCCCAGACTGCCGGCTCTGGACTCAAAAAAAAAATAAATCTTCTCGAGAATTTTATGTATTCAAGACACACCGTGCGACACGTTTAGCAGAAAAGCATCTTCAGCTTTGAAGAGAAGTAATTGGTCTTTTTCTCAGACTTTTATCCAAGTTTCACTTTAATTGTTGAGGGGGGTGTTAGGGTTCCTCCTCAGCTGCAGCTGGTTAAAACAAAACCACTTTGTTGCTCTAATAGCCTCAGTTGACTCATTGTGGCTGTTTCTTTGAAGCCTGCGGATATAAAAGCGTGTCATGCTTCACAGCTATCTAGCCTGGTGCGTGCATCGCATTATTAAACACCTCTTTATTTTTTGCACAGATTATCCTTGTCGTTGAGAGCGTTCAAACACTAAGGTGAACAAACCCGTCATCGAAAGAAGTCCTTGTACACTGCATTCATTCTTTTTCATTTTGAAATGAAAGTGGGAAAATAAGGAAGCAACTTTTTATTTTATTTTATTTTATTTTATTTTATTTTTGTTTGTTCTTGGCACACAATCAACTAGGAAATTATATTAATGAATCCAAATATGAAAAAAAAGCCCACTACAGTACATTTCAGCGTGAACAGAGATGACCTGGAAGTACAACAACAGTATTTATTCTACATACAAGGCATTCTCTGGTTAAGATGCGTACTCCGGAACCTTATTCTGTTTTCGTAAAAGATAAGCCTTAAAAACAATTCTGGAGGGAAATACACTCACTGGACACTTTAATACGAAAACTTATACGCCAGAAATGGCTTGCTAATGAGAGGGCCGTCCATCTGGGTTCCAGCTGACAAAACATCTACAGTAACTCAAATAACCACTCTTTACAACCGTGATGAGCAGAAAAGCATCTCAGAATGCAGAAACTGTTGAACCTTGAGTCAGATGGGCTACAACAGGAGAAGCCCACGCCCCTTTCAGCAAAGAACAAGAATCTGAGGATACAGTGTGCACAAGTTAATGGAAACTTACCAGCTGAAGATGTTGTCTAGTGTTTTTCCAATCTTCAGTTGATCACAGATTCCATTATTTTATTTTTATTTTCTACCATGTTTTTTTTTTTGTACTGAGGTCAAATTTGTGGTCTTGTCACAACGCTACTTGACAGTTAGTCTGTAGCTGATGTCAAACTCCACATGATTTGGACAGATCCTGGTTAAAAGTTTATATTAAGAATCATGATCTCAGAGGACAAAGCTGCTGCCTCTGTTATGGAAACACAGCCGCTTTGTTGTAGAAAATCCACTGATCGAATCTGAAGTGGAAATACCGGTCCTGTTGCCATTGTGCAGACATACACAGTTGTACATCATACGAGCACTGGTTCTATTTTTAATCCCTATAAAACAACCTGTTTCCTGTTTCCAGGTGGGACATGCTGGTGTCACCACCATGAACATGATCAACACGTATCAATTTTAGGTCTAAACCAACAATGCAAATAGATGCAGATTCATGTTTTTTTGCTCATGAGAGAACAGCAGCATTCAAACCAATATGTCCATATTAAGGACTTTAAAGTGCCTCTGAAATCAATATTGGTGTTCCATGGAGGTTTTTTGTCCCTTAGTGCTATGGATATCGGTACGATACTGTATCTGAAAACATTTTGGAGATTTTCTCTCATCTCATTCCTGGACATGATAAATCATTTTTGATGATTCATATCTAGGGGAAACTTCATCATCGTCTAATTAAATGATTATACAGTACCTTCACTTTTCCTGGAGAGGTCTTATTTAATCAGGCTGGTGTTTTTTGTGTAAGGGTGATTGGATGAATTAATGAAATTAATGAAGTTAAAAAAAAGGTGCGGGATGAATGGAAGAATGGATGGATGGATGGATGGCTGCATGGATGGAGGCATGGATGGAGGGCTGGATGGATGGCTGCAAGGAATGGAGGCATGGATGGATGGATGGAGGGATGGAGAGATGGATGGATGGATGGATTATTTCAAAATGTTTTTAGTGTAATTAGGATGTGACTATATTGTTAATCACTAATTATGATATCAATTTTATATTCTTCCCCAAGAAATATTAACACATTTTTTGCACTTGCTATTTTACTATAAAATTACCTAAAACTAATTACTTCACCTGCCAAGTAGGTTCTTGTTTCTTGTGCGTCACCATATACTGTGTGTGCACCATCTATATTTGGGGGCAGATGACTTTAAGATGATTTATAAATGATGCCCCTGGTGCTGTTATTATGAGTAATGGACACTATTTTAAATATATATTAAATTCTGTTCAGGTCCAGGAAGACTGTGTCTGTTTTCCAGCAGGACCACTTGACAGCGCACACTGATGGTGGTTTATATGGTACTAACACTCTGTGTGTGTTACAGATGATGAGGAGGCTCTTAACTCTATCATGAAGGACCTGGCAGCCCTGCGCTGCTGTTACCAGCTCAACAGCAGCACCAGCCACAAACCCAAAAGCAGGACCCCGAGCTACAGACAGGTACCTGTGATTAATTACTACACAAACATTACTCACACTTTATGAGCGGCATCTAGCTGCATCCCAAAAGTTAACTTCCCTTTTAAAATTAGAATACAGTGTAATGTAACTGAACTAACATTATCTAACTAAAACATACCAAAAAAATGTTTTTTAAGTTTGCCAACTTAATGCAGTTTGAAAGATAATTATGGAAAGACAGCACACACAGAAATTTAACAATACCTCATGAACACTTTAGCCAGCTCTAGGTAGTTAGTGTTTTGCTTAATGTCCGTTTAGATATCGATAGCTGCAGTAAGTTAGTTAGCAGTTAGCTATATGTTAGTAAGATGTCTGACTTAACTAATACTAGCTAGTTAACTAACATCAGTCCAAACTCCAATTTTAATCCAGTACATTTACTCATTACCTCTGCCAACTTTGTTGGAGGAAGTTGTTTTTGCCTCCGTTTGTTTGTTTGTCTGTTCCCAACGTAACTCAAAAAGTAGTGAACGGATTTTGATGAAATTTTGAGGAAAGGTGAACCATGGGCCAAGGAACAATCGATTAGATTTTGATGCAAAATTAGATTAAATTAGATTTTGGCCCACTGTGTTTTGAAAGCACGTTATTGCTACTCTGTTAGTTCTTTGTGCAGCAAAACCTCTGTCACTGTTCGTGATCCCTTTCAAACACATCTTGAACTTTTTCTACATCCACATGACATACGTGGAAGTTTTCAACACAATATGTCTGATATTTTTCTTTCCTTCGCAGCCGCCTTGCGAATAAACAGAGTAACCATGCAAAAACGGAATGGATTGATCGAAAGAATTTAAAATGTAAATACTTTGACAAAATACCTTCAAGTTCACGTTACAATTTAAGATCTGCGGCCTAGAATGTCGACGGATTGTTTTCGGAATACCACTAGCATGGAAAATGGCGACTCGCTACTTGGTGCGGTCCTTTAAGGGTCTTTTTTTCCTGTGCGAACGTTTCGTCAGTGAACATTTCACAATTTATCTCCACAAACATCAGCCAGCTTTTTACAGTGTAATTTGTTCAATTAACAAACATTTTCCTGTTTATCTGAACATTTTACAATGTAATTTCTCATCAGCTAAATTTCTAAATGTAGTTTTTAGGTTTATGAATGTCTTACTATGCAATTTATCACGTAAACAAACTTTAATAGTAAAGTTTTCATGGACCTCGAGGTCACCTTACATCACTTAAAATCAATACTAAAACATACAATAAGCAACAAAGCATAAATCTGCAATGAGTTAAGATCAGTATTGTAGAATACGATGCAGTTGATGCAGTGAGTAAAGTGAGTAAGCTGGTTTAAGAAGATGGGTTTTAAGAGCTGTTTTGGATTCTGTAATAGAATCCACTCTGTGGATGTGAGGGGGAAGTGAGTTCCAAAGTTCGGGGGCAGTATAGGAAAAGGTCCTGGCACCCACTGTACAGAGGTTGATGGCTGGTAGTGTCAGTAGTCCTGCTGTTGAAGACCGCAGGCAGCCGGTGTAGGTGAATCAGCAAGAGTGTGACATGTTCAGTGGACTTTGAACGTGTAGTAATCCGTCCTGCGCTCTGAGTTCCGGATGAGATGAAGTCGGTGAATAAGTTTGTTGCGTTAAGGTTAGCCACCTCCCCTGCCACAAATCCTGTTAGAGCTGCTGAATTTAGCTGTAGAAGATCATTCTGTGGCTTCTAGGTTTCCATCAGACATAAATAGTCCAGTTTGAAGTCGATCCATGATGACGTCGTTGATCAGACAGGCTTTGTTGCTGATAGATCGGATGTACTTATGACAAGTCATGTGAAGTGTATACCGCTGATTTAGCACAGAGTTAGCACACTGGTCTACACATCTACACACCGGTCAGAACTCTTTAGATGATGTGAACCTGCGGACCAGATGGAGCAGACAGTCCCAGTGTTGCCACCATCAAACTTGTAGATCCACGATGGATGTACCTTGGACACCAGAGAAGAATATCTCAATGGAACTGAAGATCTCTCGGACGTTCGTAGTGTGACCAAAGTCGGTGTAGTTCATCGGGTGAGTATCTCACTTGGTGTAGTGGTGCTGGAGGATAGCATGGTAGCGACTGGGGTCCACAACAGTGTTTTGAGGTTTACCATGATTTCAGTTTGAGATAGTATTCGGTAAAAACAAGCGAACGATGATCCGAATGAGCAGCGCAGCCAAACGCGCCAGCGCTCAGCCAACTGGAAACGAACCGGAACACCATAATTATACGCATGTCAATACTTTTGATGCATTCTTTAATATTTCTCACGTTCTCACTTGGACTTGGTCAATATACAGTAGTCTGAACTGAGGCTTTAGCCAGCATGCGACTGCAGAGAGAGTTCACTTGATACTTTAATCCAAAGTGAGATACAGTTACGTGAGTAGCTAAGGGTCTTGTTCAAGGCTATAACTGTGGCTCTTTGAGTGTGAGGGATTTAAGCTCTTCCGACTACTAGTTCAGAACCTTTACCATTGCCATTTTATTAGCAGACACCACATGGATAGTAGCTTTCATCTGTTGTAAATGTTTGGTGCACATATGTATAATTTGTTTCTGAGGAAGCAAATGCATTCTGGATGCAGATTTAAACAGGACACGTCTAAGATTGGGCCATTTTTTACATCCTGCTGTATGTGCGTGTGTTTGAAATACCACTTGCAAGTACTGTTTCATCACTGTTATTTTCGCTGCGTAATCTCTCCACACAGGAAGCTGCAGGGTAAATGGCTTGCAAAAATTCTGTACACACACACACACACACACACACACACACACACACACACACACAATTTTAAGTCCCACAGTGACACTTAGGAATGAGGCAATGCAAATGCGGAAAAGCTGAAAGTGGCGCTGAACAGAACAGCATGTCCACACTAATACAGCACCATCACAATGTCAGGCCTTGTAACTGCCTTTTAAGTGGAAGAATCTGTACTGTGTGGGTGTGAAAATATGAAGTATGACACACGCACTGAGTAACGTTACCTTCTATGGCTGATCCGTTCCTCATTCTCTTGCATCTTGCATTACCTCAGCATCTACTTCCTCAATCAAGAGCCAAGAGTTAAATGAAATGCTACACATGAAATGCTTTGGGGGAAAAAATGCACATAAAACAAATTTTTTTCTGATAAGGAACATGCCATCTTGGTGAGCTAATTAACTCCAACTCCTGGCACAGCTTTACAAAGGAGACTTTGCAAGAAAAAAAACATTATTTAGGGCTGTGTAAGGAGTAGAAATACATCAATTATTGCTTAGTATGTGAGAAATAAAGCACTTCGGGGACACAGTGTGCTGTTATAGAAAAATAATCAACGACAGGTTGGTGTGATGAAGCAGAATCACCACCTGTTACCACCCTGCAGTTAATTATTTTCCAATAACAACGCATCCCAGTGTGGTTTGTTCCTCTCCATGAGAGAAATTTTCCATTTTTCATTTGTCAAAGAACATCATGCTTTTTATCCATTTATAGTCACATTTTATGTTGTGGATTGTCCACGAAACAAGTTAGTTCCTCTTATCGCTTATGTTATACTAGCTAGCAGGTTTTTTAATCTGTTTTTGGCAACCGTCTGCTATATACAGTAAGTCCATGTGTGTCAGCTGTTAATATAGAAACAATAACGTATTAGAATGAGCGCATGAGCTGGAACTCCATCAGAAGTTCCATCAGAGCTGCTTTTATAGCAAATTAGAAAATGAATCATCTTCTGACTTATTCCGAATCAAGAATTCTGACATGATTAGTCGTTTATCATGATAGGATCAATTTAGGGGGTAGGATTTAACATTACTGAGAATTTTAGTTAGACTTTTTAACTTCTGCTTTTTTTTATGACGCAGCAATTCCTGGTAGTTTCATCATTTCATGAGGACATCATTATATAAAGTTATACAACGGAGCACGGCATCTGTAATGTGTCTTGAATCATTATAACATAAATAACATGGGCAGGATGGATCCTGATACTGGTATCGGGTGTCAGGTTCACGTACCCATGCTCATGCTTATAAAAAAATGCGCTAATGAACAAACGACACATAACAACGTATTTTCTGATCAATGATGGCAGTCAAAGCAAAGCAGACTGCAAACTTCCTACACTACGCGTAATAAAATGTCTTACGGCTCATTTATGCTCCCTTTACGTACAAAAATATATACGTTTCGTTTCAAACGATGTACCTGTCAGTGCTCCCATACTTCCATGCGTCTTTTACGTTGGCATGGATGTTAAGCAATACATCCACTAGAGGGCCGCTCAGAAAGTTTCAAAAGTTTCTGACAACAACAAATATCCGTCGAATCTCCTCCCAGCTGTTCTGTAGCAACTGTTTGTCTCTGTGCCTGGACGAAGTAACATCATATATAGATGTGTAAAATTTGTTACTAAGTCGTATAACTTCTCCTCAAAAAGTTCTGCCATTTTTAAAATTTCTTCTTTGTGTCTCACTTGAACTATTGCCTACACTGCCCCTACGGTTTCCAGTGGTACTACTCCGTTTCATCCGCATCCGTAAGCTTCCAGAAAACGTGCATAAATACGGACGAAATGAATACAGAGTACGGACAAAAGGCTCCGTCCGTATTTAACGTAGAGCATAAATGAGACTTTATGGCATTTGCACAATATCTTAAGCAATACAGAGCATGCAGAATCAGCCCCAGTGCAGAGAGCAGTATCAGCAAGTGTAGTCATAAAACTGAGCACAGGTAGCCATGAACTGCGTGCACGAGCATGCAGCAGTGAAGGGAACCTGAGCACTTCATTTCAGCGAGCACTGAGCACCAAGGCTACGCGCTTCCTTTCTACGAGTACATTTTTAATGACCACGCTCACTGATACTGTTTCTATTAAAGATACTGTTTATACATCTTAATAACATCTTCAACAGAAAACCTAGCACGAGGAGTTCATTGCTAGTGCCACATGGCAGAACCCAATGTAAACAGAGCTAAATAAAATCTTCCAGGATGACGCTTATTGATTTAAGTAGGTACTCATTTCAGGATCAGGATCAGTATCGGTATCGGTATTGGTGTTGACGAGTACCTAAAAAGTACTTGTACTTGTATTTGTACTCTGCCTGAAAAAGTAGTCTAGATACATCCTTAATGAATATATGATAAAAATGATAAAAAAAGACCAAATTCTGCACTTTCTTCTCTCCAGTCCTCTCCTGCTTTCCTTCTTAACCTATTGTGTGAGATCAACAAATGTTCACACACTTTTTCTTGGAATAGATATATATCATTCCCTGTTTTTCACTCATTCTGACCAACATTTTTGTTTTTTTCAGGATTTGCGCGTGAAGCTGGAGCATGAGCGAGAGAAACGGTGAGTCAGAGCCCATTCGTTTCTTTCCACACATCCTCACCAGGCAGGCACCGGCTTTTCCGGACTACGGGGGGGAAAGTATGAGGGGGAAAACCTGACGTTCTGCCAAAAAAAATGTTCCTAGAGCGCTTTGACATTTAGCTTTTTCTTTGTGTTTTCACCAAACCAGCCCAGTTTAGGGGGAGAGGGAGCCAATATTTGAGCTCAGTGACACATCCCAGATTAATTCTCAGGGGACTGTAGTTGAGCCGTTCGCCCACACACACAGTTTGTCATTTTCTCCCAAATGAAAAAGATGCCAAACACAAAAACGACACTACGGAAAAGCAAAAAAACCTCCCGCGAGGCTTGTTTTATAATAAAGCCACAACACAGATCAAAGTTTGGGCAACTTCACATCTCAAACAATGTCTTCGATTTGGGAAAATTGGATGGTGGATCAGACACTTTAGGGCGAGTGCATGCTGGGAAAATCTACACTGTAGTCTGAACGTTTCCCAGAAACCTCAGCTTTCTCTCTTGGTGCTTTAGAGGTTACACACATGCAGAGCGCAGCTGCAACTTCTCTAATTGGAAGAAAAAGTTTTTTTTTTCTCTCACTGTTGAAGTTAATGTTCTTTTGTAGAACAGCCAATTAGAGAAAGATGAATAATCTCCCCCAGAAGGGGACTTCTGCTGACTTTACTTAGGAATAAATATAGACAGTGTTGAAATATAGATATAGATGGAGCTGTCCAGAATTATCGGCATCCTTTTTTTAAAAACAGTTGCACAGTGCAGTGGTTCTTTGCTAGGCTTTGAGATTTATAACTCGCAATCTTCCGGTTACCAGGACAGAATCTTAACCTGTGAGACCCTATTATATATAGTTTCAATATATAATTAAAGGAATAGTTTGAATAGTTTGTAGTATCAAATTAACCAATTTTTTTTCACTTACTGTAGATCTAATCAGTCAGCCAAGGGCTTTGTTTTTTTCATTTTGCACTGGAGCTACAAAGTTAATGAAAGTCGATCTCACCCAAAATCCTTCCGTTCTTCACACAGATTTGCTGAGGTGCTTTAGGATTTTGGTGCAAGTTGGCTCCGCCTCCCAAAGTTTGAAGTAAGAATTGTACATGGATGATAATACAGCCAGCTCCAGAATTTAGCATTGTAGTCAAGACCACCTAAACCTAGACCAAGTCAAGACCAAGACCAAGGCAGGCCGAGACCGAGTCAAGACCAGGACCAGACCAG
>JAOTRR010000028.1:4097151-4112719 GCA_028570945.1 Gogo arcuatus | reverse complement strand
TTTGTCCCCTTCCCCCCCCCCCCCCCCCATATTCTATTATGGGGACTATTATTTATCCTGCTAATGTAAGAGAGCAAATCATATTTTCCCATACCCTACATCTTATTATGTCAATGAATGCTGAAATTCTCCTGACTCAGGAATCACACTACACTGGGAATATAATGAGTCATGCATTAAGCCTGTGGGATCAGTATTATGCATACGCTAACATATTATGCATACAGATACTGGTCAAATACAGTCAACCTTCATGCTCTTTCTCTTTCTCTTGCGACAGAAAGAGATTCAGGCCATGAGCCAGTGCCACCATCCTAACATCGTGTCATACTACACCTCCTTCGTAGTGAAAGACGAGTTGTGGCTGGTGATGAAGCTTCTCAGCGGTGGTAAGTGGACCTCTTTGCCATATCTTTTTATTTAAAGCCCGTGACCAGATCTCACCAAAGTTGGCTCCTCATGACGTTTTTATGACCCAGAAACCTGTGGAAAAAATTCCATGCCAGAACAAAATGCAGTTACACCAGTAAAATAGTGCGAAATGCAATACACAGACAGTACCATTAGTAACATAGAGAATACATTCCACACTGAAAAGCAGAACCTTCATTGCATTGCTTTTAGGATGCTTGATCTCTCAGAAGGGGGTTGCTCTTTTTTTTTTTTTTTTTTTTTTTTTTTTTTTTTTTTTTTTTAAGAATTAATCTCAGACTTCATGTCAGAAATGCATTGCATTTCACGTTCATCAGTGGGTTGCAGTCATGCCATACTGAAATGCAATTCAGAATTGCTAATAAAACAGAATAAAAGTTGTAACATGGCTGAAAATACTTAGATTGCAGCTAGCAGGAATTATTTCACCAAATTTCTAGAGTAGGATCAAGATTTATCAATGCCAAATATGTGCCATTAACAAATATTGTATTAAATTTACATTCCTCTAACTTCTCTGCTGTATCATAAAGGTTTTAGAGAAAAAATACACAAAAAAGTGCACAACTATCTTTGAAGAACGGTCAGGATTTCGTTCTTTCATCCTTATCGTCTTTAGTAGGCCCTTTATCTTGGTCAGGGTTGTAATGCATCTGGAGCCCTGGGACACTTGGTGCAAGGCAGGAGTACCTGGAGAATCAGATAGTGAACAGCGAATATTGTAAAGTTTGACAGTAATTTTTGATGTATTATCGGACTCTCCTCACACAGCAGACCTTGCTGTACATTTTCATTCCATGCCTCATTAACAGAAAAAGGTAACTGACGCAGCTGATTTCTTGCAGATGGTAATGAGTGATCTTGCGGGGGTGTGCAGCAGTGTTACATGAGTGTTAGTCTGGGTCTGCCAAGCGCTCTCTCGCTGCGCTAATCACAGGGCTGAGGCAATAAACAGCACAGAGACTCACTGCTGCAGCAGCCACACTTTCAACACAGTGCAAGATGACAGGAAAAGGAAGCTGTACTTATCACAAGCAGAGCTCTGTGCACTGTTAATCATTGTCATGGTAGACCAGCAATTTGAGGAATTTTTATACACAGAGTATGATGATGCACTCTAACACTGAGCTGCTGTTCTCTGTCTGGACAGTGCAGACAGCAGAGCGGTTGATACGGTTCAGTCCTGATTTATCTGGTATAATCAGCAGACAGCAGGATTATAGGCTGCTGTGACAGGGAGATGGAGTGTGTTTCCCTGATGCAGACTTAAAATCACAGTCTGGTTGAAGAGCTAGGCTCCTCTTCTCCTTCCTCCCAGGGCATTTTACACATTTGTACAGAATGCAGAGTTTGGTTTGCACATTTTATTTCAGGTTGTGCATTAAAAGAAAGCTCCAACGCCATGCCTCCTCTACGATGACTAACCATCACAAAGGTGGGGAATATCTAGCACAGAGGCCACGCCTCCTGTACCGTGACTAACAGGTGCAGAGGTGACCCCTTTAGTGAGAGGCGCAGAGGCCATGTCTTGTTTACTGGGCTTGACTGGTACACTGGCCCCACCTCCTTTTACCTGGACTGACAGTTAAAAAGGCCCCACCTTTTTTTACCGAGACTGCCAGGCACAAAGGCCACACCCACATTTATTGACACCAGCAGGCAAAAGGCTCATAGCCATTTACATGTGGCCTTTGTGCCTGTCAGTCCCAGTAAAAGCAGGCGTGGCTTCTGTGCCCATCAGTCCCAGTAAAAGGACGTGTAGCTGACGGGCACAGAAGCCACACCTCTTTCACTGGGACTGATGGGCACAGAAGCCACGCCTGCTTTTACTGGGTGTGACAGGCACAAAGGCCACACTTTCCTTTTATCGAGAATGCTAGACATAGAGACCACGCCTTCTTTTACTGAGACTGACAGGCATAGAGGCCACACCTCTTTTACTGGGACAAATAGGCATAGTGGAGGATGAAAGTAGAGAGAAAGAAAAATGGTGCTAAAGGAGATTATTATTATTATTATTATTATTATTATTATAATATTAATCAATAATAATAATAATCTGAGCAAAAATATAACTAAAACTTTGGTATTGGTACTGAACTCTGAAGCTGATATTTTTTTAATACCTTTAATGGTACAGTTTTGATACCGAACAGCCTGTTAATGACGATGAGCACTAGCTGTTAAAGGGTCCTATAGCTGCACATGGCATTTTCCCTGTGCTCATAACCTTTTACATGAAAACAGATGCTTGCTAGGCGTTCCTCACTCCTCCTTCATGGATACACTGATCCTCCTCACGTCATTGGCTTGGCATGACTAGCTGCTCTTTGGCCTAGTAGGCGTGTGTTAACGTGCCTCCTACGCCCAACCGTAGCTTACAGGAAACCAGAAATGTCAGTTCCAGCAACTTTCGGACAAAGAGCCTTTGCCTGCAGTGGAAGCTGTATTAACTGCAGCACAGACAGCAGGGCCTGCTTTTCTGTTCAGCACGGAGAGGGATGTCTGGGGAGAGCTCCTATTACAGCTATTTCCAAGAAACCCTGGAAAGAGCACAAGGATTTGAATCAAGCATGTGTTTCAAGTTGCCAATGCAAATTCTGTGAAATGGGTACTTATTTTAGCAAAACCTGCCTGCCAGCTCAGTAGGGGTAAAATATATTGATGCTACCAGACATTATTTTCTTCCCTTTATATATAATATATAGTTGGATTATGCAGAGGGATTAAACAGCAGCAGAGCTAACCAGTTTTAGTTTATTTCGCCAAACGACTCATCTTAATCCTGAGTAAGAGCTTCCCATGCCTCTGACCCCAGTGCAAGCTGAAATAAATTTGTTACTGAGCAGATGGGAGATTGAGAAGGTCCTAAAGCAGAGTACCAATAAAGATGTTCCTGGTGTTGGCCTGAGCCAATTAAATAGTCTTTCTGGCTGCATCAACAGCAGCTGTTTCAGGGCCTCGACAAGATTTTACGTCCCCAAAGAGAGATTGAATTTTTAATTTCTGCTTTCACTTTTGAATACGAATATCTTGGTGATCCCAGATCATTGGGTTGATGAGATCAGTACTGCTTTTTTTCCCTTGATCAAAATGCTAGTTATGGAGTAGGACTGGGTTAGGATTGAGGAAAAAAAATGACCCTTGGGTACAACTCCATTCTCTCTGTAATCAGTGCAGAGATCTCTATCCTCGAAATAAAACAGGTTAGGTGGTAAAGGCGTATGCTAGCGCTTGCAAAATGTGTACCTTCGAAACTAGCCAAACTAGCTATCAGATTTGAAGATGGACATGCGCAGATCTGCTCAGACCCTCTGCTTTAAAAGCAACTCTCTTGGCATGTTCTAGATTTTATCAGTTGGACAAAAAGAATTGGACAAGAGGTTCTGTGGGACCGCTGTCGCAGAAAGATATTCAGGGAACATGTGTAATGACATTGCACATGTCCATCTGGCAGGGAAAAAAAAGGTCTGTTCCTGCTCAAAAGAGAACCCTTGAGCAAGTGGCAGAGCTTCCACATAATTCAGAAAGGGCAAAGCAAGTGACCAGGATTTGCACCTCTAGGCTGTTGTTGAGAAGCTGTATTAAAACATGGCCACATGGTTAAAAACAAGCCATCATGTATAGATCGAGAAACAAGATGCAGTGAGAATCATATTGTAATTGCACCGTGACATTTTTACTCTTCAGATTGTTCCGGATGGAAAAGAGAACCAGCAAGGGTAAAGAGGATTTCCCTGAAATTTCATGCAAACATAAATTACACATGCTGCTGTTAGGCATTTGGGTCTTTTGTTCATCAGAGTATTATTTCTACAGTATGAAGAGAGAGCAGTTTAGTCAGCGCTTTAGGTTATTTGTCACAATGTGCTCCTCCCAGATGTCGCTGTCTGCCCAAACCCGTCCTGTCCCTCCAGGTTTTGGCTCGTCTTCAAGGTCCACTTAAGTAATAAAGATGCTCTTGTACCATCTAATGTTTTTGGCTTCTGTCCCGATAAATATCATGGGAAAATGTTGTTGAATCAACAGTGCGGTTTACCTTGGAGCGTTTTGTATTATCAGCTGCTGTATGACTTTCTTTCAAGAAGCAGCTGATTTTGTTGTTTTATTTTATCTAAATCAGAGATGGCTCCCAGCAGCATTTCATAGATAGAAACAAGATAAAGGGTGTGTTGTGGTAGTTGTTGTAGATTGCACTTCTGATGAAGCACTGGAATTTGTTTGCTTCCTACGCACATTCCTGATACTTAGCTGTACACTTAAAGGTCAAGACAAAGTGAAGGGGAATTGGCTAATATGATTGATTCTTGATCAATCACGCTACCACTTCATGCTAACCAATGTCTGCATTCTTCAAGCAAAGTATTGTGGAGGCTCAGAGGTTAAGGTTCTGGGCTAATGATCAGAAGGTCATGTGTTTAAGCCCTGGCATGTCCAATCTGCCACTGTGAGGCCCTTGAGCAAGGTCCTTAACCCTCTCTGCTCCAAGGGTGCCATTATCATGACCCAATCTGTGCTCTGTACCCAGCTTCCTACCAAGCTGAGATATGCAATCAGAAGACTTTCTGTACTTTTTTATGTGACTGTGAAGGTGGTTTTAAACAGAGATGCAAATTTCACCCCATTTTCTTCCAATTTGCCAATTCTTTCTAACAATCACGTAGGCTGAAGGCTAGCATGTGCTTCCTCTGAGGCCCGTTAAGCCAGCCACGATATTGTTTTGAACTGTTGCTCAGGGCAGAAGAGAAAATCGCTAACTGCCCTCTTCTGCATACCTGAGCTCACAGATGCCAAAGATTGGCAAGTGTCACTCTGATTGACAGGGGAGAGAGAATAGCACTGTTGCTCTGTTCCCACTGCTAGTGCTTACAGAACTTCGAAAGAAGCGACGTGGTTTGGACAGAAGGGTGCTTATTATATTAGGAACGTGTCTGGAGTATCTTAAGCCTCCGAGCTTTCCTTTATTCTTGACATCTGAGGCAGGAAAAACATCACCGCACACAAAGAAAGAACTTTAATGCACCATGATATGTAATGACGTGCAGATGTTAAGCAAAGATGCTTATTGATGCTTTTTGACAAGGCAGAAAAACCACCAAGCTATAATTCCTGTTGCCTTCCAAGAAATTTTTTGTTTTGATGTTGTATCATTTGTGTTCTCTACCCATCAGGCTCTGTGCTGGACGTGATCAAACACATCATCTCACGAGGGGAGCACAAAACCGGGGTGCTGGATGAGCCTAGTATAGCCACCATACTGAAAGAGGTTTTACAAGGACTCGAGTACTTGCACAAAAACGGGCAGATTCACAGGTAAGGACACCACACACACACACACACACACACACACACACACACACACGTTCTTAAGAGTCTCAAGGGAAGGTTCTGTCAAACATTAAGAAGAAGGTTGACTTATTAAATATATTTATTCTGACCTTGTGACCAAGTCAATACAATTGCAGTTGAAGATAAAGATTGCTTATACAGTTGTGAATGTATGCACGTTCGGGAAAAGCCACACATCAGCATGTTGTTCATTATCATTTCTTAAATTCTGTTTTGCAAGGCTTGAGCTAATTATTATCTGTAACAGACCCAATGCTTAACCCTACACACTGAGTCATAACACATTGTACTCACTCTTGTGGAAGCTGAGCTCAAGTCTCAATATAACTATGAAATGAACAGCTCTGTATTATTCTGAGACTTGCTGAAAGCTGACAGATGTGTTGACCTTAAAGGCAGTTCCAGTTCATGCAAGACTGCACCTCTCAACTCGGTGGTGGATAAATCAGTAACAACTCATAGCCGAAATGTCTACTGACAACTTACGAAGCCATCAACACCACATGCCACATCAAAAATATATTACTTATACTTACTTGTAGCCTGTATTAATACACTTAGCTAGCTATCTAACTCACCAAACGTAATTACAGTACATTAGCTACTAGACATGGAATGAATCACCCGATTCATGATATCGGGTTCACGATTCGATTTTCCCATGATATTTTTGAAGAAGAAATTGAATGAAGAAAATTTTATTACCAAAAAATGCAACGTTTTATTTTCCTGTTCTTTACCAACTTAAATATTCCTTTTGTTAAATTATAAAAAGCTTTTGTTTCATTTTCTTAATAACCAACAATAATTATTTACCCACATTTGTGAAGGTTGGAGTAAAATATAATAGCCTATTAACTAAAATATTCCTTTTATTAAAAATGAAAAAAAGGCCTTTTCTTAATAAACTTTTATGAACGTAACTTTCAGCAGTCTGTAAAAGAGAGAGCTCCAATTTCTTGTTAAATCTATTTGTACAGTCAGTCGCACAACAGCTCTTTCCCATTATTATATCTGTTTTTTTGTGTGTTTTCGCGGCATTAGAGCTGTGTTACTTCCACCTATGGTGAAGTCACATACGTTCCCGCTATTTTACGTTATTACATCCTCTGCTGTCTAAACAATGCAGTTACAGCTAGGAAAAACTAAGATTATACAGCCTGATAATTGCGATTCTTTTTTAAAATTTCGTCTATATGAATTGTCATAAATTTGTATCACGAATTATCATTGCACAGTATATCGTTACATGCCTATTAGCTGCTATTTTTTAGCCTGTCGGGCACCAAAAAATATGACTAGGCAGCACATTGGAACTTTGGCTTGCTTAGTGGGATCGCTAATGAATTTGTTTGTAAAACATGACGAAACGCTGCTTGCGGTTTCCATTCTTCAGCTATCCAGTTCTGCTGAGCCTCTGACCATTGGAGCCTCAGATTTCCTGTTATCTTGGCTGAAAGGAGTGGAACCTGATGTGGTCTTCCGCTCTTGTAGACCATGTGCCTCAAGATTCAACATATTGTACGTTCTGAGATGCTTTTCTGCTCACCGCAGTTGTCAAGAGTGGTTATTTGAGTTAATGTAGTCTTCCACTCAGCTTAAACCTCACCAAAACCATACTTAAGTCCAATGTGTACATCGGTTCCACGTGATTTGAATTGAGTTACACGAAGACAGTTTGTTTTCATACATCCAACCAGATTTGATCATGTACTTTTTTTTTAGCGCTCTAAATAAAATCGAAGCCTGTGCTCTCACTCAGGCTGAGGATCCAACTTGGGTCACGGGCACTGTGAGACAACAGATCACATTAATACTACATGAATTTATCACATTCAGTCTACATAATTAAAACTAGTAATTAGAAGCTTGAAGCTGGCAGGAAGACTACAGTAACTCAAGTCACTGCTCTGTACAGCCGTGGTGAGCAGAAAAGCATCTCAGAATGCACAATACATTGAATCTTTTAAGTAGCTTGGAAAAAAAAAAAGAATAAATAACTGCTGTTTTCGTCCTAGGAGACTTCGTGTCCTGCTTTAAAATGCTTGTTTTATCTTTCATCGTTTTGCCATTTATATGAGAGTATTATTATTTTTATTGATTTATTTAGTAGTGTTAGCGATGCCATCAACACTGAATCATATTTTATGTACTAAGATTGTAAAAACACTCATGTCTTTAATTAGCGCACACTCAGTAGAAATATTAGGGTTTGATTTATGAAGCATGTGGAGGCTACATCTGGAAATGTAGCGCACTCAGCCAAGTTTTTTTTTTGTTGTTGCTCTGCCACTAAAGCAATTCATCTTAGACATCTGTGAACATTTCGATAATGAGAAATTTATAGTGTACATGCATTAAGATACTCAGCCTCGATGTCTGTCACACTGGTGTTTTCCTGCTACAGCACCACCTACTGATTTCCCCCTGCCTCCAGAACATCTAATTCAACCTCATTTAAATTCTCCCCTATTAATATTAATTGTGTTCTTTTCCTTACTTGTTTTCCGGAGCCAGTTGAAGCAGCCAGTGTCAATAATTCATGGCTCTTTAGCTTGGTTAAGTACGTGCACCTTGCTAGTGTGTGGCTCAGAATTACAATCAAGAAGAAGCTCCTCAGTGCTGTGTCATGTGAGGACAGGTAACATTCCTGAGAGAGCAAAGAACAAAAAGGCCTGGAATTATTCATGTATGCTTTTGCTTGATTTAAAATTAATTTAGCTCTGAATGAGCAATGTGAATGGACCATGTCCTCGAAGGCAATGCAATGCAAAGAATACTAGCGCTGGATAATGAATATGTACTGTAAGCAAGGAACAGCTGCTATAAATGTGCTAGCAGGGCTAAGCGTAAACTATATTTTAAAGTTTGTTTAAGGGTTTATTTTTGCTCTTCACAAATGTCTTAAGGTCTGCGAAGGACCGGCGTCCTGTTCTGGGTGTACTTTCACTTTTTGCGCCCAATAGTTTAGAATAGTTTTGTGTTCAAGTTATTGCTATAGATTAGTATTCAGCCCCGTATCTTAAATCACATCCAGTATGTGACTGACTGTATGTGTGTACATATACGCAGTGATTCTGGTGTGGTATGATACATTGATACATTGTTCTACTGAAGTCACATATTCAGAGTAATGGAGTGTGTGGAAAAACTAAAACAGGACCTTTCAGATCTTGGGTCCTGCTCTTTAGAGGAACGAGGACTGCTGCCTTGAGTTAAAAGTGCAAATAGAAATATGTAATTTGTCCTGTATTTGCCCTCTAAGCCGGATCATATGAATGACAAAGAGGAGTGGTGACCGAAAGTAGCTCTGGGAGTCAGACGGGATCACATGATGCTCACTTTTGATCCAGGAGAACGCAATTAGAGGCACTGGCTCAAAGAGGGCTGGAGGTTTTGTTATTTTTTAAACCACAAGTGTGCATAATGAGAGCAAGGATTTTGCTACATACTGTATTTGCGACAGCAGCAGGGGCTTCAAAGTGACCACCTCTTCTTTGCTCTCTAGCAGCTACTTGATGAGCTTCTCACTTCAGGCTTAACAGCTTCACCGGGCACTCTAATTACTTGCATGTGGTTCACAGCTTCGCATTCGTTTTTGTTGCTTCCACTCAAATGGATCGTTTAAAACGGCTCGTGCATGTCACTTGGGAATACCGAAAGTACATCATGCCTTTCACAGAAGGCTGAGGATACATTAGCCTCTCTCCTGTCAGGTCCCACTGTGGCAGTGATTGGTTTGTGTTGTCTCAGTTTTATGCTTCTGTAGTAAGATGATGTCAAGGGAACCTCAGAGACCTTCCTTTGTTTTCCTCCATAGAGCAGGACAATATCAGAAGGTGACATGAAGGTGAAGAGAGATCTATTGCTTAGTATAAATCTTGAAGACAATTTCATAACATGGTTATACCTGCATGGTGAATCTATAAACATCTTTGTCCCCTAAAAATGAGAACTCTTTCAATGTATTCTGTACCTTTAACCATTTTTTTTTAATGATTTTGGCTCTTTCTAAGTTTAATATCAGTACTTCTTTAGAGGGGCAGAACATGCCTTATTGCACAAATAAGCTGCATCATAAGAAATGAAGTCGGAATCATATTTATTTGTAATACTGGATATCAACAAATGTGTTTGTACATTGTTAGCTGGAGCATTTACACAAGAAATGTCATATTTGGGAAAATCTGGTTAGTTCAGAAAGACGTTCGTATCCTACTGACTGTAAATTTATGTACAAGAAGACTCCCTAATGTGAACCTTGATTGATCGGCTAAAAATTGTGTAATTAGCGATGAGTTACTGCGCTTTTATGTATAGACCAGAGGTCACAAGAAAAAAATACACACATTCTTTACTTAAGTAGAAGTACAGACTAGTGTAGAAATACTCTGATAAAAGTAGAAGTACTGATTCAACTTGTTTGCTTAAGTAAAAGTACAAAAGTACAGGCTCTGGAATGTAGTCAAGGGATAAAAGTGAAAAGTAGCCCTTTGCTGTTTCTGTGCAAAGCTAACTGGTCCTCACTTAATATTAATGTAAATAAAATATAAGTATAAACATAATGTAATGTAATATATATTTGGGGGGGGTCGGCTTGTGCGAAGACATTTACACAAAATATTACAAGATTCATAAAAGATGCTGAACGTGTGAGAATCATTCACTGTTTTACATCTTCGGAGTTGCCACGTCCTTGCCATGCCATTTTGACCTTTTTAAAGGAAAGCATTTAGTTTTTCATACATAAAAGCTTTTAAATCAGTATTGAGTGAGTAAAAATATTATTGTGACCTGAATTAATCTGTTTTAGACTTCAGGTGATTGTTATATGACTGTGCATGAGGATGGTAAAGCTCAGGCTGGAATTTGTGTTGGCCTACAAACCTGTCTGACACCTTTCGATGGCTCTTTTTTTTATTATTATTATTATTATTATTATTATTATTTTTTAGAAGGCTTCTCTCTTCTGGTAAATAATAAGTCTCTGAATGTTTGTGCTCCCATAGCAACCACCGTCCTCTTGAAAGCCTGGTACTTTGGCTTTTAATTCAGATGGAATGAGCTCTTAATTGAGATCAGCTTTTTTTATGTTGTGTATTGTTTCGAAGCCTTGTTGCTGGTCTTGTGTACACACGCGCGCGCGCGCACACACACACACAGAGTCAGGATGAGACACTGAGCCAAGTTGGTAGTGATTCAGCATCACACAGATGCAATACAGAACAGTTAAACTGCAGAACTGTCCACGTTATACTGCAGCCACATGGCAAACACGATGCATTCTCACTGAAGGTATGTCTCCAGGTTCGATTTGGGGTCATGTACTTGATTGAATTAGGGCTTGCAGGCCAATAAGTATTCAAAACTGTCGAAACAGTGAATTTAATGCAAAATTCCACCCTGCGAAAACATTACATATATGTGTGATGTGCTTAGCGGGACTGGGGCTAATTTGTTGGTTGGTGATCGTTTTTTTTTTTTTTTTTTTTTTTTTTTACTCCTATGAGAAGAGAGAAGTCAGGTTTTGATGTTGGCTTCTTAAAAAAAAGAGAAACACTTCTTTTCTCATGCACCATTTTCCAGTGATGTTTAACATCATTTTAATGAGAAATCCAACACAGAATAATTAGAGGAGACAACCAACGCAGGACGGAATTTTCCAGAACGCAGAGCAGCTGTGCGACGCAGAGACTCGACTCGGCTAGTTAGTGATGTACGAGATGGAAAAGAAGCAGAAGAGAATGGCTGGGTGTTAAACTCATTAAACAGCTTTGACAGGATCCAAAGATCTACGATTGAGATGTTGCCGGAACAGTGAGAGCGTCTTCAACAAGATGGACTGCTCCATTAGGCTGTGTGCAGCACAAGCCTTCTCAGGGACCTTCTGGAGATGCACAGCTATGTGTCACCAGACTTAATCCACTGTGTGTGTGAGAGAGAGACAGAGAAACGGAGACAGAGAAACGGAGACAGAGAGTATGTGTGCATATGTTCTCATGTTATATAAGCACTGCAGGGGGTCAGACTCCAGTGCAGACCAATTATGGTGCTTGTGCTGAACCTGAAGGCAAATCCACGTTCATGGATGATGGGAACGATGGGAATGGGTTCTGGGCGTTTATTGTCCTGTGTATTTATTGTTTTTTTGTTTTGTTTTTTTATTTCCTGTGTATTCTTTGTCCTGCACTAGTCTTGCGTACTCTTGGCACCATGGTCCATTTTGCTCCAATGTATACAAGCTATATAGAGGAATGACAATAAAAGCCCACTTGACTTGATCTATTTATCGATCGATCTATCTGTCTATCTGTCTTTTTGTCTGTCAGTCTCTTGCCTGTCTATCTGTCTTTTTGTCTGTCAGTCTCTTGCCTGTCTGTCTATCTGTCTTTTTGTCTGTTGCTCTGTCTTTTTGTCTCTGTCTATCTTTGTCTATTTGTCCTAATCTATTATATGTACTCTGTAATCTGGAGCCTTTAAGAGATGGTAGTTCATGGGCATGTTGCAGGTTTCTCCAATATCAGTACTGTTTATGAAGAAAAGCAATCATTGTGAGTTATTTTCTTTCTGTACTCCACCAGTCTCTGATTTGGCTCCTCGTGTGTGTGTGTGTGTGTGTGTGTGTGTGTGTGCTCGCTAAACATATAGTTATGTGCCTCTGGAGAGCAGAACTGGATGCCCCTATGATATTGCCTGTTTTATGGTGGAGCCTGCGTGACTCGTCTGAACATATTGAAAAAATATTTCCTGTGCTGCCCCCACTCGGACAGTATGGGTGAGGAAAGACTAATGTATTCAACCCTTTCACTGGTCTGACCTTTGATTATCAGTTAGGAGTCAATCCCGCTGAATTGAAAGGCAGCTAAATTTAATTGCGCTGTTACGAGGAAGGAAAAAATGATGTAAAATGCTGTATGTTCCTCAGAGGAGTGGGTGGTAGATTAATATATCAGAGACCAGTGTACTGAAACGTCCTTCCTGATATACCCACCTACCCCTCACACCTTCTTATCTTCCCAGTGTGGTCTTGTGTTGTCATAAGTTCAGCATGTCTGTTCTGAGATGCTTTTCTGCTCACCGCTGTAGTATCAAGTGGTTATTTGTGTTACTGTAGCCTTTGTGTCAGTTTAACCAGTCTGGCTATTCTCCTATTAAACACTTGGGCTAAAAATGTTAAAGCTTCCATTTAGTAATAAACCGGCACATTAGGGGGGGGAGGCAGCATGCACTGAGGCAGTTAGCTGTAAATGCTTCAGCGTGGGAGTAAATTGAACGGAATTTGACTTTCAGTCGTCTGGAGGTTCATCAGGCAGTCTAGACACGCAGATGTTTCGCCGTCCTCTTTCTGCTCGTCTTCCCAGAATGATCCTTTGAACTGAGGTGACCTCCAGCAACAGCCTTCGTCGGGAGTCTGTCGCCATGACTACAGCTGGCAGGACAGTTCAGTTTGTGTTGTAGCATCTGACACACACACACAACTGTCCTTAGCCGAATGAGCTCCTTGCCCACAGTGATGGACCCAGAATTCATTCTTACTTACAAAACATTGATTGAACTGAAATCCATCCAATATTTTGTCTTAGACATTTTATGGAATGGAATATAATTTTCTAGCACTATTTAAAAGCGATTAAACAGTGTGAAAAGTGTGACTGCCGCTATGTCACTCGTCTAAAATGAAGAAAACGGCCATGCCAATGTTTTGCATGTTATAGATTGTAGCTTTGACGTTGTCTACTGACTGACAAGTTTGTATGCAAGCATTACGTTTCACCATGAACATTCGGTTCCTCCACAAAAAAAAAAAAAAGTGTGTGTTTGTTAAACTCTGTGCCTGCTGTGCGTTTGTGTGTGTTGGCAGGGATCTGAAGGCTGGAAACATCCTGCTGGGGGAAGATGGCTCTGTTCAAATCGCAGGTACGTAACACAGCGTGCACGTTCCCATGATTCCATGTCACCCGATTTGCTAATTGAGTGTTGCTCTTCAGTCCATTTCACATCATTTAGCAGAGCTCAAAGCACTCTAGATTTGAATGATTTGCTCAGATCAAACACACACGCGTCCTTGATAGTCCCTACGTTCCACTCGCTCGCTGCTTCAGAAAACCAGGCTATAATTTGTAAAGGTCCAGTTACATAAACTTGATAGCATCCAAACATCTGGATAAGCAGCTAACATGACTGAATGATGACAGCAGTATTAACCCTTGAATCATTAATGCTCAGTTCATGGCTAGTTCAGAGTCATTATGTTTTGTTTCATAGTGGAGTGCGTGGAGACACATCTGTTCTGAATTTGTCGCAAAGAGAATAGCGACTATTTCCCCAAACATCCGTATTTATTTGTTTTAAACAAATGAATGTGTACTAATCTGTGAAGGCTGTCCTTTCTGATGCCTCTAACCCTGTAGCTATTCTCTCATCTGATGTGCTGCCTAGAGAGAAGTCATTTACATAAAGTAAATATCCATATCGGCTCTGCTACAAGTTTGAGTGGTATAGATTTAGCGCGTGTGGTGCACTTTAATTAGCTTTTCGAGCTTTCCAAGGTGCTTATTAAGATCTAATTATGCACCTTCAGTTATTTTTAAAGGTACACGTTAATCCTGAAAGATACACACTAAAGGAACAAAAGGTCCACGTGTGTGTAGGCCAAGGATTTTAGGAAAGGGACAGCTATGAACAGAGTTTTGGGTCTAAAATCTGATTGGTTGAGCCTATCAGTTTTATAAAGACCTGCAGTGAATTTGCAATACGAACGAGTTGGTTCTTTGAGTCAGCTCCTTTAGGTGAACATGGAGAGTTGACTTGTGTGGGGGTTTTTTTTTGCATGAGAATTGAACGGATTGAAATGATCTGACTCGCTGAAAAGAGCTGAAATTCTCATCACTAGTTTGGATACACTTCACAAAGGCAGAAGGGAATTATTAGTAGGCAGAGATAAAACCTTTGAAGATCAAAGACATGGGAAACAAGCCGAGTGCATCAAAAGAGGAAGGCGTGTGTGTGTGTGCATGCGTGCACACGTACGTGTACGTGAGTATTTGTTTGTTCCCATAATTTGTAAAGTGTCAGTTGTATGTCCGAGGGGAATTTCTCGCTCACTGTTCACTCCTCTGAGAGAATCTCTGCTTGATTAATGCTCGCAGCTAAACAGCCTGTTTTTCCGTAACCAGGACACGAACGCGTGTTTTACAATTTATCACAATGCACACCACGAACGTGTTTTGATCCATGTCTAATCCGATAATCCAGAGTTAAACTGTTATGACAGTGGCACTTTCCACACCCTTGTTGTCTTTTATTGCTTGCGCAGATTTTGGCGTAAGTGCCTTCTTATCCACCGGCGGCGACATCACCAGGAATAAAGTGCGCAAGACGTTTGTTGGGACACCATGCTGGATGGCCCCTGAAGTCATGGAGCAGGTAAAACTCGCACACCGCTGACTCAGCTGATTACTACATGCATAAAAATGCTCAGGAAACTGTGACTAAGCAACTAAAGTATGCTAAGCATACTTTATGCAAGCGTGTTTGCTCGTCAGCAATATCTAGATATTATGCAATTTCATATTCACAGTAGACTTGGGCTTTAATGAAGATCTGGTTCCACATACTGTATATCTTTAGACTGATGACTAACAGTGTTGTCTAGTGAGTCAGATTTGGAATCATTTCTAGGCGGATGTGTGAATCACTTAAAGGGAAAGTGTGACTTATACACTGAAAAAAAAAAAAAAAAATATATATATATATATATATATATATATATTTCAATTTTGTGTTT
>JAOTRR010000028.1:4060109-4071441 GCA_028570945.1 Gogo arcuatus | reverse complement strand
CAATGTTATTCACTTCACCTGTCAATGGTCATAATGTTATGGCTGATCGGTGTATGCCTGTTGTAAACATCCAGTGATGATGACGATGATGAAAATTTGCACATTCTGGTGAACAGCTTGTGGACAAATTGTGTCATAAAAAAAACCCCTGAAATGTATTTCTATAAAACATCCCCAAAGTCTAGAAGCTCATCGACACCACTGATATGAGTTTGATTCATTTTTCTGTTATGTATTTGACCAAAGGTTCAGTATTAGTACATAATACGGTTATAAGACTCTGTCACTTGACTATGATGGATTTCTAGTCAACATGGAAATAAATACAGAAGCAGTTCACAAGTTCTGCTGACTGAAGAAGACATTATTATAAAATGTATTTTCTTCATGTAATAAAGAATGACGACAAATTTTGTGATCACTTGTGCATCAGGTTGGATTTCTTGTGATTTTATTAAGGTTGACGGATGTTATTATCTTGTACCATTACATCCTTTTGATGCCTTTCTTTCAAAACACATTAGTCTTATTGTGAAAAACCACCGTTGTTCTTAGCATTAAGTTTAATCATTAGTATGATTAACAGTGATGAATCAAATATCAAATTTCATTTTATTTTCATACAGTACCTCCTATAAATTGTCTCTTTATCCAAATCTTTATTTTTGTAGATCCCTTATAATATGTGATGCCTTACATAAGTATTCACTCCCTTTAAACTTTTCTACATTTTGCATTGTTACAGGCTGCAACAGAAATGGCCTGGATAGGGGTTATTATTGGGTAAATACTTGAACAAACATTATAACTCTAAAATTTGTGTACATAAATACATCAGACCTGAAATACATGATTTTTAAAAAATTACGAAATGTAGTTTTAGATGAAAACAGACTTGAGGCTCCAACATTCTCTTGAGATGTCAGTCATTGCCAGTTTTGTACTTCAGAGCTATTCCAACTGTCCATCTCAAAACCTGAAAACCCAGTGTAAACAGAGGAAAGTTAATAATACTTTGTACTTTTTATCATCTGTTGAATTTGTTTAAAACGTCCATTTATAGAAACCACTCATTCATATTGCATCCAAAGCATTCTGCACACTTCCTTACCTACTCGATTTACAAGTCAGCGTTGTTCATTGTGCTCACCAGCCAGCGTTTCTTGTGCTGCTCGTGGCCAAAGCCTTCATCATAGTTACCGTTCTTTCTAAAGAGCTGCTGGTAGTGAAACACACAGTAGAATTCTCCATAGAGGGCTGTGTAGTTACGCAGACTAGAGCCATGCAAGAGAAAAATTGCTGAGTAAAATTGCTTCATAAGACAAAAGTATTGTGATACATACAGTTTTGTATACGTAATATATAGTATCAGTGTATTATGATGAATACATCATGTAGCAGTACTAAAATAGACTACAGAAATGTTTTTGAGTATTACTGGATATCTTATTCACTGAATAAATTGAATGACAGTGAATATATTATTCTGACAATAAGATATAATTGTACATGTTTTATATATAAAGTATAGAATATTGTTCAAGTATTATAGACACTTTAATATATTGTTTGGACATAGTGCTTAAATCACAATTTCCTAATAAGACTATTGCAGTATTATAATTAAAATGATACAAATAAGATTAAAGCAAATTATTAAAAGCTTAAAAATTTTAAATTGTTGAGTTAGTGTATATATAATTTTGTAATGGCACTTGATGTAATTAAAAAAATATACATTTCTGAATATTTGAGTATTTTTGTCACTTGATACACAATTTCCAGTTTAGTTATTAAGATTATTTGTTATGTAATTAAAATTTAAATCAAATAATTCAAGTTCATTCATGGAAAAAAGTTCTGATACAATCGAACAATTTACCATTAATATTCAGCTTTGGAGCAAAATCTGATTTGAAAGTGAAATTTCATGATTGGGACTTGACTGGCAACAGTTCAGTAGATTAATAATATTCTACTACTGTAGTCAATAAATAGTTTTATTGATTCATTATTTATTTGAATCAAATTCCTGAATATTTAGAAAGACTCACTTATAAGACTTGCAGCTCTCAATTAACAGGTGGCAGCATACTGTACACATAGCACTTATCCATTTATAATCATAGAGTCCAATTAACATTTAGCTGTTTCTTCCCAACTTCCATTACAGTATCAGAAGTAGCAATTATGATTCTTACCTGAGTTTCTGGTTGCAGTGCTTGCAACAGAAACAATTTTTGTGAAAAACGTGTTTATCTGCTGCTATTTTCTCCATGGGGTATACTGGTTTTAGGCATGCAGTGCACCTGTCCTGAGCGGCCGGCTGAAACTGCAGGTACATCAGGTATTATAAATACTGTACTGTCTACTGAATGTAGATCAAAGTTTGATTTGGAGTCTCTCAAGCCACCAGCATGTGCTATTGATTTGTATAAGCTTAGACCTTATTGTATTAAATAATAATAACCTATTGGAATACAGCACTATCCCAAACTTTTCATCAAGCATACATATAACGGCAAATATGTTAGGCATACTTTTTTATTCTTATGACAATTTCTTAATGCAGTTAAACCTCCCATAATGTAACAATGTTGTCTATCCAGTTAGTTTATTAGTATTTTCACATTTATTGTCATTTTCACATTTATTGTACACCATAAAAAGAATGGCTTATGTCAGTTGACTGTTAACACATGATTATATGGAATGGGCTAAGATGAATGACAAAAAGTGAACAAATAGCTATTTATCACTGTAAAAGACATTACAGTACACAATTACAAAAGCTAATTTAACAAATATTGCTGTTTAAATCCTGATATTAAAGATTAGATAATACTGTGATTTATATATCTTTGTTAGAATACATTTCCATTTGTAGAACAAGATCACTGATCTAACAGTGAGATACACTGCAGTTCCACAAAAAGGTTCCATCTAGCTCCCTCTGCTGGACCTGTAAATGGTCCATTGTTTTGTCCGTCTGAGAGAACCTCTAAAGACTTTGGGAATAATCCTACAACTGGAGATTTATCTTTCAGTAAAAGTCTCAAGTATAACCTATAAAGGATGCTAGAATGTTAAACCATGCAGAGACACCTTCAGGAACCCTTTGAAGAACTAATTATGAAACCAAAGAGCTTAACTAACATTGAAAACCATGAATGACCATATTAAATAGAAAATTATTTCACTCCATCCTTATAGTTTTCTCAATGTTTCAAGTGTAACCTCTTCAGCTCACTAGAATATTAACCCAGCCAGAGAGCCTTTGAGGAAATGTTTAAAGAGCACTTTTTATAAGAACGTAAGCCTAATTATAAAAACCAAACAGATCCACTAAAATTGAAAACCATTTATAAGAATATTAAATATCAAATTATCCAACTCCATCCTCATAGTTTCCTCATGATGGTGCTTGGCCGCCTTTAATAGAGGGCGTGTTGATTCTCGGATATGCAACAACTTCAGTGGTGGTTGGACTGGTCTGTCTCCTGAAGCATGTTTTATCATCAGGTTGAGTAGTCATGACAGTAGAGGTCATGGAAGAGTAGAACTTGTTCCCAAAACAATCTGTTTCTTCATACTTTTCTCTGATGGTCTTGGTGCCAATGACCGTCTCAGCCTTGGGAACTGTTTGCACTTCCAGCGTACTGACCTGTCGCTTTTCCTTTTCAACAGGAATGTTGTAGCACGTCAGAGCTGTTATAGAGGTTTGAGATTTTGGAGATGCTGGTGTTTCTGTGTTCCTTCTGGCAGTGGATTGGATAGAAATAAAAGAAGGTGAGGAAGGAGATCCTGCTCTTGGCTTAGTTTCTGGAGGCCTGAGCTCTGGCTTCGATTTCTCTACTTTCTGCAGTCCTGGTTCTGTGGTAGCACTCTTCTGAGGGACTCCTACATTATCCACATTCTGAGCATTTGGAGATTTGCTTGACCCAATGCTAATTTTACGTATATTACCTGAGATGGGCAAATATTGCCCAGCCATCATGGACTCCTTAAAGAGACCAGACAGCCCTATAATGTCCGAGTCAGATTTCAGTGTAGAGACGGAGTAAAGCGCTTTCTTAATGGTTTCCTCTATTTCCATAAGTCTGGACAATGTTTGTTCCTTTAAAGTAATGATTGCAGCACTTGCTTTTTCAAGGTCTCCAAATGCTACCTGCATGGAGGACAACATTTCAGGTTCACAGACTGTTTCAGATCTCCCTAATTCGTTTTCCATCACCCCATTTTTGGGATTTACATGTTTTTGTGGCACAACCCAATCTGGTACACTTTCAAATATCTTTCTGAGGTCACCATCTTCCTGACTGGCTTCTCCTTCAATTTCCTCAACTTTTGAGAGGATAGTTTTCAGTTCTTCTTGTTTTCTCAGCTTGTCAAAGATTTCCATGGCTGCATTTGCATTTTCCTTCATGATTTCATCCATGTGCACTGATAACCTCTGCCTTCGTTCTGCTTCACTCTCTCTTCTACCTTTCTTTTCCCTCATTTTTACATTGCTCTCTGGTGGTTCCTTATGTTCAGCATTGCTTGGTTTGCAGTTAGGCTCCAAAAGAGCAGGATTTACAGTAGTCCTCTCTGTGGTCATTTTGATTCTTTTGGGCTTCACAGGTGGTATTGCTTGGCCTGTCTTTATCCCAAAGTTCTGCAGGGAAGTCTGAAACCCTGAAGTACCCCCACTTACTTCAAGCATTGGGCCCATCTTCTCCTCTGTGGCTACATTTCCCTCATGACTGCTCATGGTTATACAATCCTGGCTCGACTGGATTTTGGTGACTGTCACACCACTAGGTATTTCAGTATCTCCATTATTCTGTGGTACTTTCAAGAAGGCATCATCTTGTGTTGGTTTCAGATTTGTGAGCTCTGCACATTGTTGTTCTGCAGAGTTTGATTCAGCTTTGGTTTTATTTAGATCTCTTGCATTGTTTGCAGACTTAATGACCATTGTGTTGGAGCTGGGGTTTATCTTTAAATGGTCAGGTTTGGGTGGAATGGGTGGCTTAGGTCCAGGAGGCTTTTTAATTTTCTGAAGAGAGGCCTGTTCGTATGTTTGGTTTGTCAGTGGGGAGCATGTTGATGGTTTATTTGCGGGCTGGCCTTGAAATGGTCTAGTTTCTGCACCCTCATGCTGTGTCTCGACAGTCAACTGTCCTGGCAGAAGGGAGGTTAGGCATGCTTTGATCCCTTCTGAGGGGACAATTATATCACCATTCTGTTTGACAGCAGTCTCCATATTTATTGTTTTTTGCCCAGCATGCATTTTTCCTGAGTTCCTGTAAATCATTGCAGCTTTAAAATCCCCTTTGGTGACATTAAAGCTAGATTTTTTCAGAGAATCCAGAGCTGCTTGGACACTACCTTTCAGGGTGTTATCTCTTCCTTCTTGTTGCTGTTCAGCTTCAAAATTCTGTGAGGACTCTTTGCTCTCTTTGGTCATGGTTCGTGTGAGGTATTGGTCTTCTGAAGATGCTGGACAGGTATCATGTTGTTTCTCATAAACACTTTGTTGAAGAGCTTTTGCCTCCAGTGTGGCCTGTTGGAGACTCATGATAGCTGCTTGAAGATTTGACAGTGCTTCATCTTCCACCATGTCAACTACCTCTGGCAGAGTCACAATATTTTCATCTGTTTTTTCAATGCACATGTCTTTTCCATCTTGATTGTATAAACTTATGCCAGATTCTTCTACACTTTCAACATTACATTTTTCAAACTCTCCATCAGTCGATAGAGTATATCCTCCATTTACTGTCATTTCCATATTGTTTTTTAATTCATTTTTGGCATGTTTCTCAGATTGCAATGATGCCCCACCATGCTCTGGGTTTGTAACAAACATTGATTTGATTATCTTAAGAGTACCTGGTGCAATTACAATATTTTGCTCCCCTTGCCTAGATGTGACACTTAAATCTTCATCTGATGGACTTTTCTGCAGACATTTTAAGTAATCCAAATCTCCATTCTCAATACAGTTCTGGAATAGTTTCATATTGCTTATCCTGTTTTCATCATGTCTGATCAAAATTGAGGCATCACCCTGAGTTAAAGGTGGTGGGCTGCACATTTTGGGGGGAGTTTCACAGTTTCTACTTATCAGAAGATTCATTTCTCTTGGCTCCAACATATTTTCATAATTTCGATCGATCACAGTTCCATCATGGCTGTCATGTCTAAAAAGAACATAAACTAATGTCTCCACAGATCCTGTTGTTTGTTCTTGGATTACAACTCCTTTTCTGAGACATGTTTCTTGACCAAGTAGATCTTCGATGACCTGAACCATGTTTGTAGTTCTGTATTCTTTGTCTTGGTTTACTGTGAATGGTAGTTGGTGAGTTGGTATGTCTATGTTCTTGATTACCACATTTCCTTGATCATCCTCTTTTAAGAAGGCTATAACTGGGTTAAGATTTACTCTTGCCAAAAGCTGAAGCAGAATGCTCTTCATACTTCCCATAACCACTTCCTCATGTTGAATTTCTGGACCTTTTTCCTGGATAAAGCTGTAGTTTGCCTTTCTCACATGCCCAGCCTCACTGGCTTCAAGAAGGGCTCCATGAGAATGAATGACATTGAAGCCATGAAGAGAAGTTAAGGATTTGTTCATGTTCTCATCCATGGCATCTGATTCTGCATCATTTTGCCAATTGATTCTATCCAGAGGTGTTGATTCAAACATCTGGGTTCTGTTCTTTACATTTGTCTTTATACTGTCATTGTCTATGCTTATGTTCTCATTTGTTGGTGAGCTGTTCTCGTTATCAAATCCCTTTTCAAAAACCTCTTTGGCTCTAGATATACCTAGATACATTTCACCACAATCTTGATCTATGTCTGTAATGTCTATAATGCTAAGGTCACTGTTTCTTTTGATTGGGCCAGTTTGGTATGTTTCGAAGTCCCTCTTTTGCTTTTGTACGGCTCCCTTTTCATCTTCTGAGATAACAATCTTCCCTGGAAAGACATCATCTAGGTCCTCTCGTGAAGTTTCAATAAACTGACCTTCAAACATTTTCCGTTTGGCCTTAACATTCACCCTGAAGTTCTCCTCTTGGGTAAGTGCTTCACCAACATTTTGTGGGGTCTCATCAATCTCTGGGTGAATGGTTTGCTCTTTGGTGCCATGTATGGACCCTTCTTCCTTAAAGCAATTCAAGAGCTGTTCAAATGCGTGTTCTCCTTGAATGCTCTTCTCCATCAAATGTGTTTGCTTGTGGGAGTCTCCAGTGCTGACAGTGCCATTTTCAAATATCCAACGCCTTGATTGAATCTCGCCCTGGTATGCAATATCTGTGGCAATACCAGAGTTTAGTATGTCAGCAAACTCCTCCTCCACCATGTTTCCCAGGCACTTCAGCTCAGGGCAGGTGTGTTTCAGGAGTCGCCTCAACTCACATTTCTGTCGTTGTTCATACAGTGTAGAGATAACCTCTTTTGAAGGGGGTGTTGGAATGGGTGACTGGCTGTCAGCCCTGGAATTGGGTTGCAGGATGGGAGTGGTTAGATCTGGCTGTGCTGAATCATCTTCTGAATATGGGGCTTGCTCAGAGTCTTTTGGTGTCATTTCAGCCATCTTAAGATGAAACAAAGTGTTAAGTTCTCTGTCTATCATCTTGGTCTTCAATAAAATAGATTTCTCCTCAACCCAAGTATATATGCATGGGGGGAGTTTGCATACATACCAGTTGTTAGGATGCAAACCAGCATGCCATTGAAATCAGCATTCCATATGAAAAGTTCCAGCAGGCCAGGTGAAATCATTAGTACTGTTGTTCATATGGTTGTACTGTAGCTTTTTGAAATGTATAACACTATGCAGCAATATTTAGTAGTCATATTGAATTCATGGCTGCAACTATTGCATCGTCTAGAATGTTTTCCCCCATGTTCTCCCAATTTTGACAATTTCCACCCACTAAATACAGTAGCTCTCCCCTCTCACACGTTAGCCAGGGAATCTGAAGACTAGCACATGCTTTTTAAATTGTTGTTTAAGGTCATAAAATGATCAACGAGCATGTAACACACATTTTACACATGCTAATGTCTTTAGTAAATCACTGACTCAGTTTGCAAGTTAGTAAGTTGACACAATGTAAGCGTAACACATGACAGTGACTCATTTCTATGTGCATCACAATGTTATTAAGGTGACCTTGGTTAGCCTTTACAAAAATACAACGACTTAAGCAGATCCTTACATGCAATTCTAATTCTAATCTTTTGACCTGAATTCAAAAGCATTTTCAGTGAAAAGCACGTGTATGAATTTATTTCTTTTCTTACCTTGCAAACTTTTGGTCTGGTTGGAGAAGTGCAATCTTGTTTCTGTAGAAAAGAAGTAAAAATTTATTATTGATGTATATCTTTCATTTGTGCTAATACATAAATTAAATTTGCCATTTTTTAAAGGATTTGTTGTCTAATTACTATTATTTCCAGTCACTGGTTTGCCCAGTACTGATTTCTACAGAAAACAAGGCAGAAGGCCCCAGCTGCTTCTGCCTGACCCATTCCCCCATTCCCTGACCTCTGGTTCAGCAAATGAAGCAGAAGAACAGAAATAAGTACAAACTGGTTTTAAAAGGTTCCCTCTTGGGTCTGCAGCTGCCACTTTTGACAGATATAGTGCGGAGATGGCTTTGACAGAAACAGGGGACTTCTCTCGTCCATACACAGTGGAGCTGTCTCTGAAGTCTGCAATTGTTTTCCGTTTATCGTCTACGGTACAACAGAGAGATAAATAAAACATTAGGTTATTTTTTTTTTTAAAAGACCAACAAACATCTGTGACCACTCAACGCCTGTGCTACTATGACTTTGCTCTTTGGATGAGAAAACAAAAGAATGTGCAGGATGTAAAATATATCTGTTCTCACTGGGATGCGAGTAAGCATGCAATTTTTTTTTTTTTGGCTTTTTATAGATGCAATATCACTGGCACTTGTAGACAAAGAAAGCTGAGGCTGAATGAGCATGCTTTAGAGATGGAGGTGGGAGATCTGAAGAGTTTATTCCACCACCAAGAGAAATTATTCAACATTATATTCACATTGAGGAGGAATGACGATGATTGTCAGCTTGACCAAGTAATTAGACTCATTTAATGGTTTTATTTGAAGCATGTTTGATGTGGTTATGAAATACTTCATTTCAAATCCTTAATTTTTTAGATAACAGAAGTGACTCAAATAAACATTAATACTGAAGTACAGTATACTTTGTCATGCAGTAAGTACATACTGTACACTTTGCTGAAAAAACATCACAGACTTTAAAAACCATAGATGCAAATGACCAGCGTCAGTTCTTTATTCGCTTCAAACATGAATGTCATCAATCTGAAATAATAATTGTGTATACATGCATATGAAGTAACACGTGAGAGAGTAATACTACAGTATTATAAATTTAAATATTAAATATTTACTCACCCAAATGCACTCTTCCCTATTTGTGCTTTAATTCCCTAAGTGAATTTCTTTGCTACTGCCACTGTGTCCGTGCTGCGTGGTCCTTGGCTGTACCTCTAAGTGTGTGTCCTCTGTGTATGTCAAAGTGCCTGTGGCTGCCTGTGTTCTGGTGACAGCTGACTCTCTTATCCCAGTCCCTCATAGGCCATGGTTATTTTAGGCCTAATATTTCCCCACCAGGCTGAGTCAATCAGGCTCTGGAGCATATAGTGATGAAAAATACCATAACCCCATGCCCCTCCCCCCATCCTATCCCCCACCCTTAATATCCCACTTGACCCTGGAAGTCACTTAGACGTTATTTTAGCTGCAGTGTAGTCATGAGGCCTTTAGCTTTGCTCATTTGAGAATAGTAACATGACGTCTTTTGTTTACTTTCTGTCAGATATATACATATGTTCAAGTCATGGCACTTTTTTTTTTTTTTTTTTTTTTTTTTAAATAACCATGATGGATCGTCACTGGTTCCAGCTGACTCAAGCAAACCTGGCTCCTGTTCATATGCTGCACATGCTCATTGTATAATCTAAATTCCTATTTCCAAAGTTATAATTACGAAGTCTTTCCATACAAGTGCACCAGAAATGTTAACAACTTGGCTAGCATTATCTATTTTTGGTATTCTCCTAACATTTCCTTCTATTATAAATAATGTAACAAACTCTTAGTGATGTAAGCCTATTTGTGTCTATCAGTGAAAGCTCAACTACCAAAATTAAGTTGTTGTTGTTGTTGTTTTTTTTAATGAAATTGTCATCATCAGTCACTGAAACCGTCCTTTCCTCCGCCATGTTGGAACGATAAAGGGTAGTAACTAGCCAGAAAGTCTGGGATCAAAGATATTGCTGTAGGTCACACTTGTATTTTACAGCTTAAAAGGCTTATTATGGGTATATGCAAATGTTAGATCAAGAACATGTATGAACAGAAATTCTGATCCCACATAAAGACAGCTTTAATTATGCAGTAAATGTAATGCTGGGTAGCTTGATCATGAAAACAGCTCCTGGTTTGAGTTATACGATAGTTAAGATAGCTCATGTTTGTTAACCATCAGGATTGCTACTTAATTTAACAAGTAACAGCTACTAATTGCCTAGCTTAGCATACTTGCCAAACTATTATAGTGTGTAATTATAAACAGTATTTTATGCTAAACCTTATGGTAAGCCAAGAAAATAAAAAGGTTAGTTCTTATGTCATGTGATCAAATGTACGTTTGACTCAGTGACTGTAGGAAAAAAAAAAAAAAACTTTTCTAAAAAGTGAAGCAACCACAGGTCTAGCGCCCCTGCTGGCTGGCTGCAGCATAATGTGTAGCTCCGCCCATCTCCATGTGTTTCAACAACAAACTAGCCTATTTTCCAGTTCACTTTTTTTTATCTAAACTGTCTTTCTAGCTACAGTGCCTAATTTGAACAGTTACTTTTTCTTATTCTGATATCTGCACATTTTTTATTTTCTCCCAGAAATTAGTTTTTAAAATATTATTTTACTCTATCATAAGAAGGCATGGATACACTTTGGAATGAAGTGATTCACAGCCTTGGTGATGCGCTAGACCTTGGTACTGGGAGAAAGAAACTACCAAAAAGTACCTGACTTTGACTCTCGTTTGTTGGCTCCAAATTTGACGACATGGTGCAGGAATTTGGGCTTCATTTCTATAGAATGGAAGGGCATGGAGCCATGGTGTCCAGGTTTTTTACAGTCATTGGTTTGACTGATCAAATTCGAATGAAGCTCCTCAAGTGTTGCTTGGAAAACTTCAGATGTGTGTTTATATTGTGTCAAGTCAAGTCAAGTTTATTTATATAGCGCTTTTAACAACAGAATTGTCG
>JAOTRR010000028.1:3902354-3918530 GCA_028570945.1 Gogo arcuatus | reverse complement strand
AGTATTTTTCAAAATTATGCAGTGGGTGGAGTTAGGCTGAGAGCTGAGGGTGAAGTTACACTCTATTTTTTTTTTTAAATCATGCTCTAAATATCTTTGAAGGTTATTTGTACAAGAAAGAAATAAAAAAAAATATTGACTTACACCTTTAAATTAAATCATTCTGCATTGATTAATGTGATAGAGGACTATTCATTGTGCAATATACTGGCAATGTACTAGATTCCTATTAGATACATTTTAATACTGTACATGGAATCTTCTCAGGCATAAATTTTATTGTACTGGTCTTTTTAATTTTTTCAGTCTTAAATTGCCTCTTGCTTTTATGCTACATTGTAATACATCTGGCAACATAAAAAAGCTATTTTCTTCAGTCCACATATTTTATCCCTGATTGTTTTAATCAAGTGCTTAACTTTACAGGCGCTGCTCAAGACACTATTGAAAAACCCAAGTCTTTGATGCTTCTACTTATTAAAAAAAAAAAATCTGGTGTGAGCCATGTGCAGGTTGATTTGCAGAATCTCAATGGGGAGCAGCTCAATTAAACAGCTACGTAACCTGACTCTGAACACACCCAACTTCCTCCTGCACAGATATTGGCATAACTTTTAGACTTGTCACCGACTATGAATATAGCACCTAATGCTTAAATCAGCTTAGAAAAGTATTAAATCCAGAGATTTGTTAAGCAGCTTTCTTTACATAAACCGTGTTACAATCATACATTCTTAAGAATAACGCCAAGAACCCATTTTTGCAGAGGTATTCTTCAACTCCATTGTAGAACGCTGGGATTTCATGTACTATCAGATAAAGTTTTGAATGTTAATGAGAATTTAATAATAATAATAATCCTTTCTCAAACTATGAAACTGCTACCACCTGAGAAGGCATCCCTCAGCTTAACACCATAACATCACTGATAAAGACACCAGTAGCCATAGTAACCAAACTATCAATTTTCATCTCTCAGTAAATCTTTAGAACACACAGACAAATGGTATGTTAATGAGCTGGATGCTGGCACCTTTATGCATGTTCATTCTTGTTTTTCCTGCCACAGACACTGCATATGGTCTTTATGGCAAGGCTGAACTACATTATACAGCTCACTGTACCTGCTCCATCAAATCCCAGATACTATATTTAAATATAAAACTACGTTCAATCAATCCACCAACCAATCACTTACTCAATTGATAGATTGTGAGATGTTTGATTGAACCGATCACACAAAATGTGACTTTTTACAATCGGATTAAATTAAATTCAAATCCAATTAACAAAGGGTTTTTTGTGATATGTGACAGTCTGACTGCTCAAATCAGACTTCATTGCTTTTGAAGTTACTTGGTGCATGTGCTTCTCAATGGCGGATATTTATGACATCATGAAGCCAACATGAATGCAAGTGTAGGACCACACACTGTACAAGTCCACTGGAGAACCTCATATAGCTGGAGTATCAGCAGTGAAAGCAGCAGAAATAACACCATCTGCCACCCTCTTAATTTTTTCTAGTGGGTTCGTGGTGCTGAACGTGTAATTGTTCCTTCTTTTTTTTTTTTTTAAGTTTAAACTTCATTTATCTACATTTTTTAGCCCTCGCTTCATGTCCAAAGGTTCAACTTTCTTGCTAATACCATTGCGCTTGTCATTTCATAGACCTGTAACTAGCTGAGTCAAGTCTCTGGCGTAATTCAGCACAACTGCACTGTATAGCTGTATTGCACTCTGGGACTTTGAGTCCAGTAAAGAAGTACTTTGAGTATTTCTATGTTGGATTTCTCATTAATAGGACATTGAAAGTTGCTGGAAATGTGTGAGAAAAGAAGCTCTTGCTCTTAGGAGCTAACAGTGAAGCTAGACCATTATTATCTCCTATTTAATACCTCCGCCAACTTTGTTGGAGGAGGTTATGCTTTCGCCTCCGTTTGTTTGCCTGTTCCCAACGTAACTCAAAAAGTAGTGAACGGATTTTGATGAAATTTGGTGTACAGCTTTAGCATTATCCTAGGTTCAAGTGATTTGATTTTGATATGTGGCTTGGCAGAGGTATGCACTCTACCGAGTGCCCTTCTAGTTACCATTGCAACTGCGTTAGCAATAACAAATGTTCCTTTGTGACTCTGTCAGAGAATCTCACGGGAATAAAGGAAATACAGCACCAAACAAAAAATTAGCACCAGAATCACAACATAATCACAAATATTTCAATATAAATACTGTATAGTTAATGTTTTTCAGAACAGTGTGTTTCTTTAAATGTGCACCACGCATTTCAGGTATGTAGCAAAGTAGTGAAAAGAAAGTCAGCACATTTGCTAAAGCTAGTGCAAGCCATGATTGCAGCTGCCATTTGAACACCTGCCCTGCATCATGCACATCATCATCCTGCTTCCAAAGCTCTATCGCAGTGTCTACAAAAACAGTACGTTTCCTCATACCAGAGCCAAATACTGAAAAAATGTTTGGTTACATTAAACAGTCCTGTACACACTGCGGAGCTAATACAGCAGCCTGAAATAAATGTTTACACAGCGAGGAAACTCTATACAATACTGAGTGTTTGACATTGATATTGGATCATATATAGCTCTCACTGAGGAGACCCTGAGAGGCAGAGTTAATCTGTGACCTCTCCACGGATACCTGGCCACTCACCAGGTCTGGGTGAGAAAGCATCTGTGCTGCTTCATTAAGTCAGAGTCATATATTAGGGCCATATAAACATTCTGGGGGATTTACGTAACATTTCTGTGGCAAGCTCTTTAGATAATAAGATAGAAAGCGAAATGAACAGAGCAAGCTTTTTAATTGTGTCTGGGCCATTTCGGAAGGAAGCGAGCGACTGGCTAGGCCAGGGGTTTTGAGCACAATTTCACGCAGTAATGTCAGCACAATCACTTTTTTTCAGTAGCAATCTGCTCTGCCTACACAGGCTCGAGTGGAAAGAGCCATAAAAGGAAACTCATCACACCTATGCATCTGCTCGTGTGCGTGATGTGTAAAGTAGCATGCTGTGGAGGGATCAGAGTCGTGAGTGTGTGGGGTCCGTGATAGAAGGAGGTGGAAATGTGGTGAGAACTGAAATTAAAATAAAGTGCACAGTGTTACTTGAATGGTAATGTCACAGGATCTGGTACCTGTGTAGATGCTGGCGTTGGAGGCGGGGATCCCGAACTGCGACTCGATGAATTTGGGGATGAAGGTGATGAAAGCGGTGACGATGGCGCTTTCGGCCGTGTAGGAGAGACTCACAAACAGGAAGGTCATGTTGCTCAGGATCCTCACGGCCGCCCTGGGGAGTTCTGCAAGAGACACACGAAACACGAGTCAGGGATTCTGCTGAGCCTCATTAGTTGACTCTACAGAGCTGCATCAGTTCCCTCGTGTCCTCTTGCACTTCAACTTTTCTGTCTTTCTGTATTTCCACTGAATCGCATGCGCAAGCTGGACTCTGCAGGAGACTAAGAAACTGGATTTTACAAAGGGAACTGTAATAAAAATTCTGAACTTTTTAAGAAAGGGATTTAAAGTTTCAACCAAGGTTAACCCAACCCACTTTACACTGAAAGTATAAAAATGTTCTGTATTGCATATTGTGCTCGCAAGACCGAACAATCATACAGCAATGACATTTAGGCTTTAGGTAAAGAATAACACACAATACGACATGCAGTTATAGGAAAATAATCAGTAAGAGTTGGCGTAATGGATTACCACACTGAAGCTGATTATTTTCCAATAACAGCAGGTCAAGTGTTTTATTCCTCTTATACCACAGAAATTTGCTTAAGCTAACATTTATAGTTACGTTTAATGTTATGGAACGTCCATGAAACAAGTTAGTTCCTGTTATTGCTCACAAAACAGCCATTCCCTCACCAATCTGTATGTTTTTCTCATTCTTAAATTTAAAAAGGCAATAAAAAAAACCCAGCTCGTCGTGTTACCGAGAAACCGCACAGGATGTTTACGTTTTCCACGTCAGACATCTTAAACGTATAGCTTCACCTCTGACTGTTACAAAGAGACTCCTTTCATAAATACTGTGCTAAATATCTCCTCAAAGAAAACTTCACCATATCAACCATTACACAGATTATATATATATATATATATATTTTTTTTTTTCTTCATGTGAGATACAAGTGCCTGTGCGATTTGTTACAATAGAAACGTATTATAGATGTTTTATAGAAAATGTGCATGAAGTTAAACCAGTGAATGTAGCTGCGCTACTGTTATAGAAAACTAATCAACACCTCGTGACCAGTTAGAACAAAGAATTCAACAGCACTGTGATCAATTAAATTCATTTCCACTATAAATGTAGTACTGAATTCAATAGAAACATAAGCTTCATTTTTAAATACACTGCAGACATACAGTGCAGGCAGGTAATAAACAGGATTTAAATACTGTATTCAAGTTTAAGGCCCAAATCGCAATCTGATTTTTTTTTAAAGAAAGGATTTATCTTGAAACATCACATTAATAGGATAAATTAAATTTTTTTCCACCATAGTCCATCATGATGCAGACATTTTTTTAATTCACATAAATCCAAACACTTCAGAAGCTTATAATGAGAGCACGAGCAGTGAGAGGACGCACAGCATCTGCTCATGCTGACAGTCCTTTTACTGCAGTTGTTCGTCTTATGATTTAGTATCTGCCATATAAATAACTCCACCATAACACAGAGAAGAAACACTTTATTTTCAGCTGTGAGAAATGCTGGGAAAAAATACAAGCCCAGAGCGTGTGTCAGGTCTTTTATTTGAGTAGATGGCCATTATTTGATTTGAGCTCTAATAAATAGCTTATAAACATACAAGTACACTAAATCAGAACAAACCGTGCAGATATACATAATTCATTTACTTGATGCGTCATGCCTTAATGCCATTCTGTTGAAGCCTGAGGTTGTGTTCATCTCAATAATGCTTGATGACTATGATAACACAGTTATAACATGTTGTAGCAGTTCTATTATTATAAATCTCCTCATCGTCATCATCAGCAGCAGCAGCACCACCTCTTCGTCGCTCTGGGTTTAAACACTTTCAGGAGAATATCATCGTGGTCGACGAGCTGCCTTAGCAATTAGCAGGTTTGTGCCCTCCTGTTACCATGGTAATCTGCAGGATTATCATTTGCTCCTGAATCCTAATTCACCATCACACAGACAGCATTGCCTCTCTGAACACTTTACCTAGTAATTAATTTCAAAAGGTCTGCATGTACTAAAATCTACATGTCATAAATCCAAGGAATTAGCTCTCAAGGTCGTGTACATGCAAGTCAAGTGGGTAGAGAACGCTGTAGGCTGTGGAGGGAGGTTTAACTGGAAACACTTTTACAGGGAACCGGAGGCTTTTCTGCCTCAATAATGCTAATTAGGTGTGACGGTAGTAAATGTATGTGAGAATGAGTAGTTTCTACGAAAACACAGCCAACTGCAGGCTAATAATTATGCTTTGGAGGTGTTCAGAAAAAATAACAACGGTGCAGTACATAGAAACATTCTTAATCGCTGCAAAACAAAGCAGACACCAGATTTCAGAATAGGTCCATTTTCATGTTGCTTTAATGCTAATACAACGCCTCAGGTATTAAGGAATGAGGAAAGGAGGCAGAAACAAACAAACAAAACAGATAAATCTACTATCACATGAGCTATCCTGTTCAGATATTTTTGAGAGGATTTTTACATCATTTTATGAAATGTTTATAACACTACGTAGCTAACTTGAATGGTCAGAATCTTCACTGCTAACGCTAGCCAACATAGCTAACATGATATTTGGTTAAACTTTAGCTCTTTGAGTGCAATCACAAGACATACTGATTTTTATTTATATTTATTTATTACATTTTTACTGCTATTGACAGCTAGCTGGCTAATATAAGCTAAACCGACAGGATTTCTAAGAGGATTTTTACGGCATATTTATAAATGCTCTTCATTGTTTTCTCATTCATTACTGCTAAGTCTAGCTAGCTGGCTGGCTGGCTGGCTACCATAAGCTAACATTACAAAATTTCAAAAAGAATTTGAAGAAGTCACATTTATAATTTTTTAACAAATGTTGCTAATGCTAGCTAGGTGGCTACTAACCTGACAGGAATTCTGGGAGAGCTGCAAGTCATATTTATAAATGCTCATAATTATTCCTGCTAATACTAGCTAGCTGGCTAACATGAGCTTACCTGACAGGATGAGATGATTTTTGTGTCATATTTATAAATGTTCATAATCTGTACTGCAAATGCTAGCTAGCTGGCTAACACAGGCTAACCTGACACAATCTCTGAGAGGATTTGTCAGTCACATTTATAAAATGTTCGTAACCCTTACTTTAGCACTAGATAGTTGTCAATCATGAGCCAACCTGACAGGATTTCTGAGACGATCTTTAAGTCATATTTATAAATATCCATAATATTTACTGCTAAGTGTTTAAAATGGATAAACGCCATTGAATTACAAGAATGACAGATAATAAGAATGTGCTTTTGTACATTTCATTAACACAATTCTATACACTAACCCCAATTAGCATATTCAAGACTATATGGTCCATCAATGAGCGCTCAGAAGTTCAGTTGATTTCTCAAAGAGTTTCAAAGTCAAGCTGTAAGAGACGAATATTATTGGCTGGTTACATAATTTCTGCTTAAATCTGTCTTCTTTCACTTCAGATCATCAATTTATGTCCTTACTTTGGGGCCCATTTCAAAGTGTCTGCACCATCAGAAATAAAAAGCGTTAACACAAGAGCAGAGAACAGCGTCGTGTGCTTCAGCGACGCGAAGGCGGCCTCCTGGGAGCTCATTTAGAGGAAATGTGGGCGGCCTGTTTGACTCCCAGATAACACGGCTGTTATTTCTCTGAGAATCTCCCTTCCTACGAGAACTTCCTTCACTTTTGGGGAAGCCTCGACATTACTGCACTGCATATAAGCTCTAGATATCCAATTCCAATCTGAGGAACCTTCTGTACCTAAAGTAGAGATAACCCTCATCGGCTCATCCTCCTGAGAGAGACTTACCTTTGATGTCCTTCCCAAAGCCCATGGAAGAGGTCACCGTTTGACCTTTGCTGTTGGATTTCTCCTTCATGACGTAATCCTCACTGGCTGCGTCATCGTCGGTCCCGAGCTTTTTCTTCTTCTTTTTGTGGCGAGGGGGTAGTTTCTTGGGGAAGGTGAACATGGGGAAAATGACAAGCAGCATGGCGATGGCGCACAGCAAAAAGCCGCTCCACCTGAGGAGAAGAGACAGGAGCTCAGAATGTATTCACCTCTACACTTGCCCCTTATTTTTCTCAGGGCATAAAAAAAAGAAAAATCTTACCAGTTGCCTACAAAGCGTGGGTCACTCTGGTCAATATTAACTATGGTTTTGGGATCCACATAAAAGCCTATGAGGACTCCTCCTAGGAGATACCCAGCCGCAGGACCCAGAGCGCCCATCACATACATGATAGCTGTGAACACACACAAAATTACCATTCACCATTCAGCCCTTTTATCCGCCATAATAATCCTAATTAAAGCTTTCAATGCTCTTTCCACTTCAGTTAATAACCAAGTTACTCATTCATTTGCTCATGCATTAATTGGCTAACCATTAACATAAAGACTCTCTTTTAGCATAACAGAAATTCAGAAAAAAAAACCCAACATTTCTCGAAAACCAACTAATTAAGAACTGCTCTTTTAATTGACACTGGAAAGAAACAGGGTTGACTGGGTAAACAGTTACCACCAAGACAAAGGAAGCAAGGCCACTTCACTGGTCACACTATCATCATTATTTTAAGTAAGCGCACATGCCCTGTCGTGCCTTATTTTTATGCATTAAAAGTGAGTACAGCTGTAATGCAAATGTGACTTTAGTAGCAGGTCCTTAAGAATGCAGCCAACCAAAAGCCTGGGTGTGTGCTGGCAAGAAGAAAGCAGCAACCACTCATCCTGCTCATTAGTTATCAAAATTCAGATGGTTGAATCCAAACCCAACAAATACAGATTTAGCCACGTCTAATCCTTCGTTACCTCTCGCCCGTCAGGTCTGCCTTATTCAACCTAATGCTCTACTTCTACACTTGTGACTCACCTTCTCACCTGCTGTGAACATCCCCACAGACACTTTAAATATTTCCACTTCCTAAAATCCCAGTTTATGCCCAAGTCTCACTCTTGCTTTAGTTGATAATCTCACTTGGATACTGTAAAGTTCCAAGAACCCAAGAGCTTCTGCTGTAATCATAGACTGTCGTGTGCTCATCCCAGAACTCATTCACAATATGCTTATACTGAACATCCTTTCAACACACTTAAAACTCTTTGGGTTTACTCTTCTACCCCTATCTACCGTAATAATTCTGTTATTCGGTGACACCCAGGAGAGGACAAGTTCCCTTGAAAGTCCGATTCTTCTCAAGGTTTCTCAGAGTTTCACCCCACCACTGTCGCACCTGGCTTGTTTGGTAGGGATCTAAATCTACATCCAAATTCCTATAAAACCACTTTGTGCCAGTCTGTTGTTAAAAAAAAAACAAACAAAAAAAAAACTCCATACAAATAAAAATGTAATTAAATAGCAAATAGCATAACAGAGAGCACACTTTTCAAGTATTGATTACGCAGCATGGTGGAAAGTCAGTGACCTTCTGGCAATTTTTTGAAGCAGATACTGTAATAATATTATGGTGTGCAACATCAGATATGCAACACTAAACTCACTCACAGCAGCAGTTCAACCAGGTCAATGCTGGACCAGTTAAGAAAGACCATGCAATTCATCAGCAGAACAACAGAGACAGTAAAGGTGTTCAGTGGCGCAGCTTGAAAATGCAATTCAGTCCAATATGAATGTGCACATCATAAATCAGAAAACAATAGCAGTAGCAGGCACTCTGTCCATCATTGTTCTCAAACGTAAACAAAATCACATCTACGCTTAAAGCCCCTTTCTTTCTATTAGGCTACAAAACAACTCATTGAAATTACCATGTGGTTTTTGTTTTTTGTAATAAGACTGTGCTGATATTCATTATACTGTTCTGTACCTTCAAGATCTGAATCCATTACTTCTCTATATTATGTTCGTTAGTTACATAAACAGATGTGGAACTGACTCAATTGACAGAAAAGGATTTTTCTATGATGATATGCTAATATTTGTTGCTTTAATTCCATTCAGTTAACTGAATAAACATTAAATATGCAAAATTCCCTAATGTACACATACAAAGCAAGTAGATTAGTCCCTTTGCTTGTGTGAATAAGCTGACGTTTTATGTTTTTGCCTACACATGATTTATGTTGTGTAAGAAATTCTCACCCTAGTTTTAAGGCACTCCAGGCTGCTGCAGTCCTCACCCACAAATTGCAGGCAGAACTGACCAAAAGCACGATTAACCGGACACATGTTGTGAAATGTTGGCCATTTAAAAAATAAATAAATTTTTTTAAATTGTTGTTCGAATTTGGACGCTCAATTGGTTCTTGAAAATCATTTACGCTGTACATAAAACCAAATGGTCTAAGATACGTGTGAGTGTTCACCTCTGCAGAATCCCTGTGGTTTATACAGACAGTACATCCTTCTCACATATAAAGAGGGATCTCTCTGGTGTTCCCAATGCTCAACGAGGCGAGCTGCATTGGATTAGCCTATTTTTTGACATTAACATTTTCAGTATGCAAATATTATATTTGCATAACAGACCTCTCTGTTGCCTCACTGTTAACCTCCTTGGGAGTCAGATATTACTGAAATTATTACTGCATTGAGTAACTTAATACATTTTATTTCAAATACTACTTCAAAGGTAGATTTCAAAGGAGCAACATTGGAGCGATGAGATGGAAACGCTACCCACTGCACTACCATGCTGCTGGTCTTTAAAGGTGCTGTTTGCATTTTTAAAAAAGTGATTCTAGACCTATAATACTCTTACAATATAAAAGGTACATTAGAAAAATGGTGATTCTCAACATTACGACACACTGGATCTCACTAATTTCTTTGATTCAAGGTTCAGTTTAGATTGTTTCTGGCCCTGAATGTTTCTAGCTCTGCATGTTTTCCTCAAACCCTCAAGTCATTGTAGAGGAAGAAAGGCTTGCCCATGCTTTCATTACGTTTTCGATGTTTTTGTATTTTTAGTGCTTTCAAGGTTTATATACTTTATACTGTATGATTAAAAGACTGAAAACAAAAACATGACTTGCAATTCTATTATCTGATAATTTTATCAGTTCTACCTTTTCAGGAAGAAAAAAAAAGGCAAACATCAACAGAAGTATATAAATGCTTTCACTACTATTACAATTCATCCCACAGGCAGTAGGGGGTCCTAAAAATTACAAACTGCCCCTTTAAACTTTGAGAAAGTTTGGTGATCTTATCTATTACCACAGGATGTGATCTGAAGTGGTCTTTAAAATCCAACACCCATATGACTACATGCATCTCCACTAAAGAAGGTATGAATGTTTTCTTTTCAGTCTTGTACTTCTAAACAGAAACACTACAAATATCAGCAGACTTACAATATTTAATTAAGAAGGCAAGGCAGAATGAGGAAGGTGATGTCGCATGATATCTTCTGCTTATGAATTTTCTCTCTGAACCGAGACATTTCAATGGCATTCAATTTACAGAGAGGCGTGATTAAGGCTCTGTCAATTGATGACCACATTTCTAGGCACACGGCCTCAGATCCTCAACAGAGCAAACAGCAGGTAGAATTCCAACACTAGAAAATCGACTCCGCGTCATGTGACCGTTTCATTTTGTAAGATCACATGCTATAGACGCTGTGTAGCTGCTCCACTTCTTTGAACTCTCTGACCCTCCCATTGCACCATGCTACTTCATAGTCCAGGAAGCTGAAACTCTAAGCCAGTCAGATTTTGATGAAGCAGGCTAAAAACGTTGCATTGTGCTGTCGATCCAGAGCCACCAGAATCATAAACATTGCTTTCTTTGCCAAAAAAAATGAATAAATAAATAAATTCACTCCGAGCTGTTTATGATAAAGCACAAGGATCATGCACCGTTCTGACCACATGCAAGCCAGATCGGTTTATCTGGCAGCTAATTAAAAATGGGAACCGTTATGAAGAAGGGAATGTGTATTTTCAAAGAGCAGTCTTGGTAAACATAAATCCTCTTATTTTCCTAAGCAGTGTCCAACGTGTTGGACTGACGGACATGCTCAGCTCACAATCTAAAATTCCTTCACTGCACTCATTCGAAAGCCACGTGAAAACGCACCTTAACTCGAACTTCCTTTAAAATCCAGTCCACTTCTGCATTCATAGTCGGACCGCTGGCTCATTTCATTAATGCCTTCAATGCTAATCTAATTTATTGAGAACAAGAAGAGATAATGAGTATTTGTAAGACTAAAGTGGTCACTGAGGTCTTCTTTACTTAACAGTAATTTAACCGAACAGCTTAATTTTAACACTGTGCATCTCAAATGACTGTGAGGGAGCAAAAACACTGCAGTCATCTGCAAGGATGTTTAATCCACATAACTAACTCTACAGCCAAAGACAGCTGGTGTAAAATCATAAAAGCAAGTTTAACTGAAGATTCAATTACATGATGAACAGATTTCCATTACAGTGCTGTGAAATTAGAGCAAGAGACAAAGACACGACCATAAAAGCTATAAACTGAGCAAGAAAAAATGGAAAGAAATAGGCTACTGCAGAGAAGTTTATTGATTAAGGTCAGGCAGTGTAGAGCTTCGGGGAGAATTTTGCGGCCTCATAAAATGTTACAAAACTCCAACAGCTCCAACACAATTTGGGAAGCCTCTAACAACACAAATTAGACAGTTCATCTCCAGGGCTAAGCTGCAAGCGGACAAATAAATTAAGTATAATTTCATCAAATGACAATTTCCATATCAGCTCTTTTTGGCCAATACTGTTAATTAGGCATGTAACGATTCACCCAATTCACAATTTGATTCACGATATTGGGTTCATGGATTCATTTTCCCTCCAATATTTTGAAAAAAAGAAAATAAATATAATAAATGAAGAAAATTATTACCAAAAAAGGCAACATTTAATTTCCTATTCTTTATATTCAACTTAAATATTCCTTTCCTTAACATAAAAAAAGTTTTGCTTATTATATGTATTAGCTTATTATCTAAAATATTCCTTTTATTAAAAATGAAAAAAGTTAATAACAAATAGGCCTTTTCTTAATAAACTTACGAACATTTGGACTACCTCCATTTGCTTCTCTTTTCTTTAGCTTTCAGCAGTCTGTTAAAAGAGAGCTCCGATTTCTTGTTAAATCGATTTTTAGTCAATTACAAAACAGCTCTTTCCCATTTCAGAACTGGTTTTTGTGTATTTTCTCGGCATTAGAGCTGTGTTACGTCCACCTAGGGTGAAGTCACGTGTATTCCCGCTATTGTACATTGAGCACCCTCTGCTGTCTGAACAATGCAATTACCACTCAGAAAAAGTAAGATTATGCAGCCTGATAATCGTTATTTATTTTTTATTTCATTGATTCGAATACTCAAATTTGTATTGCAATTGTTCAGCACACGATACATCATTACATGCCTACTGTTAATAAAATCTAGGCAGCGTAAAAGTGCCACTCTTATACCCCATCATATGTCTGATAATGGCGTTCATACCACATCTTTGTTGAATTCTCGAATCTGACTGAACAGAAGGTATACTGTTCCTCTATAACAGCAGCTCTGACTGTAGCTTTGTCTGTAATCTGAATGATAGGTTTATAATAACACACTCATTCCAATATGATACCGTTTCTATAGTAACAGCTAATTCACAGGGACTTGTATGGCGGATGGGCCAAATAATCCAAGTTTATTATTAAACAGAAAAAAAAACATGCTATTTAACAAAGAAAAACTTTTACTATGAGGTTTTCTCTCAGTAGACATTTAACATTTATTGAAGACTCCAGTGTCAGAGACTGGAATCTCCATTATCAGCACTTTGTAACTGTCATCACTCTGTCGTCGACTGTTTTCTGATAACATCATACCCCGTCATGCTTTATTCCTCACAGTTCATCATGATAATACCATTCCACCTGGATAAAACAATGAAAGGGTCATATAGCTGAAGGTTCTTCAAAGTGTCCTGCTGTTTGGCCATGCTCCAGAGCCTGGGTGAATGTACACACCCTCAGGAAGGGCAGCAGAGGCGCTGAAGTGAGAAATATGCTGGCTATGCAACATTGGATCGTCATAATCAACCACCATCCCCACTAGGGCTCATGCTGTGAATCCCAAATGAGCATCTGTCCAAGCCCTTTTACACAAAAGACATTCTCAGCAGACACGTGAAATCAATGGACTCAGGTTGGGCGTTGCAAAGGCATCGCTTTATAAACCTGCAGTGCACGTTCCGAGTGTGAGGAAAAGAAAAGAAAATTCCCCAGAGGGTCCAGTAGTGAAGCAAAGGGGAGTAAAAGCTCCATTTAATAGCATGAGAGGGAGCATGATCTTTATCTACAGGACAAGGAAACCACAAGATTACACAATGTCAGCACACCCATATATATATATATATATATATATATATATAATTGGTTAAACAATATATCGCAATATTCAAACTGTGCAATATTATCATGATGAACAAATCTAATTATTTCATCATTGGCAAGGAGGCTGCCTAACAGGCAACACTTTGACAGCTTTTCAGTCAAGGTAATGTTTGTCCCATTTGGAAAGCATAACAAGGACAGCATTCTACTAGGGTTCCTTATTTTGGATATAATCTTTGACACATTTACAAAAAGAGAAATATTATACAGGGGTAGCACAGCTCCAGGGTTTACAGTTTGATCCTCCAGTTCAAGCTCAGGTTACCGTCTGTGCAGTTTTTCCCCACATTCTTCCCACGTTTCCTCCGGATTCCTCCAACCTCCTAAAAACATGCTGGCTACGATAAATTGCCCCAGGTATGAATAGGTTTGTGTGTGTGGTCCCTTGTAATGGCCTACCATTCCATTCAGGGTGCACTCCTGCCTCAACCCAGTACTCCTACAACCCTGAGCAGGATAAAGTGGTTATTTGCAATTAATGCAAAAAAATCTTGGAAATATACAAGAAAGAGATGGGTGCGTGAGCAATATCATCCATCATTGTTCAGAAATCTCAGAGGTACAGGCATAAGCACGTCAGCCTGGATTTCTCATGCAAGGCAAAGACAAACGCATGGCGCTGCTGCTGGGATACATAATTTATACCCAAAGGGTACATTTTCCCAATGACACCATAAGAGGCTGGGTAATGGCACATGCTGTGGTTAGCCAGGCATCTACAAGAGGACAGTGCTATTCACCTTCCATGCATAATAAACTGGGTTCATGATTATAAAAATAATTATGAGAAACTGATGAATTGCTTTCATTTTAGGTCAAAAAAGGATACTGCCTGCACACTCTCGAGTCCACGGTTCTAGAGGTAATTAACGTCTCCGAATGACTCCGAGTATACCAATAAAATCCTTTAGTGTCCTTGGAGACTACAACCTCTACCTTGGGGCATGTTCATTTCAGGGCATCTTTCTTTCTGCACTGACTCTTGCTGAAACACAGGCAGTAAAATACAGATGAAAGTTACATAATCCTACCCCAGGCTCTGAAAACACACAGCACCCGAAATAAATAACGCCTTAAACCCGTTATGACAAAATGCAAAGCTATTCATTGCACAAGTTTCAGAAGACTACATACTACACACCACTCTAGATATACATAGAAAGCTATGTATTATTTACAAACTAATATACTGATACGCTACAGCAAGTTGCCCGAACAGGAGTGTCTGTTTGCAGATCAATTCAACTATGTGACCTTCCTGAGAGGCAGGGGTCTGTGAAACAAGGAACAACTGTATTGTCCTGTCCACTTGCTGACACAGCAATGTCTTCTTCCAACCTTATATCTTTCCCACAGCATGGCCCGCATGAACCTGTTCACCACATGCTTCCAGTCTAATCCGATCAGAGATTTGGACACAGCTTTATTTTTTTAGTCCTACATCCCTTGTGTAGGAACGGAGTACAGATTTATCTACGTAGATATTTTGATTCACAAACTAGACGATCCATTTTTATAGCAAAACAAGAATGAACATACAGTACATACTCCAACTTTGGAGACTACAACAATCCAAGAGCGTACAGAATCTGAAATAGCAACTTGGGAAAAATCTATTGAAAAACGTATGTATTTTCTTCCGATTAATAAAACACCCATGGTTTTGGGAAGCAGTGAAATTAGTACGGTGCCCAGAACAGAGCCTTGGGGAACTCCACAGATGTAAACAGAAGAGAAGCGAAATCTTCCCTAAGGCCATATTCATCACTCAAGAGTCCGATGTGTCTAATAGATTTTCACATTAGTAAGCCTCACCTGAGGCATGTGAGCACAGAACGCTCTGATCATTTCAGAGGAAAGTTTGTTTCCCTGCAAGCAGGTGCGACTTTAAGGCTAATGATTTGCACAGTGGGCACCAGGGCCTCCCAGTCCAAAGAGTTGCAGTGATCCATCAGACAAAGACAGCAGAGTAGCTGACACAGGAAAAAGAGACCGAGAGCGAGAGAAAGCAATACCATTTACTGATTTCCACAGCTAACTCAGTTCTCAACAAACTTGGCTAAAAGCAGCAGAACTTCAGAAGGGCCATATATATATATATACATATATATATATATATATATATATTGGAACGCATGCCAGACAAGGGCGCATTGCTGGATTAGTACAATACGTAATACAATGGTTTTCAGGTTTTCTTCTTACTTTTTATTTACACTTTTGTTTGTACAATTGGTAAAGTGGATGGATGCAGTCCAGAGACCTGATCCCTGGTCCTCTTAATAATGTTGGTGATGCAGTCCACATCAGGTTTAGCTATTCACGCTTGACTCTTCAAGCTAATGTCTCTTTACTTCCTGTTTCAAGTTTCATGATGCCAGGGAAAGGGTTATTATGGTCATTGATGCATACAACCCCGTTTCCAAAAAAGTTGGGACGCTGGGTAAAATGTAAATAAAAACACAAAGCGATCTTTTGCAAATCATGGAAACCCTATATTTCATTGAAAATAGTACAAAGACAACATAT
>JAOTRR010000028.1:3888286-3902254 GCA_028570945.1 Gogo arcuatus | reverse complement strand
AAACATTTACAGTGTTGTTAAAAGTAGAGGTGATGCAACACAGTGGTAACCATGTTACTGGCATTAAATTCAAAAGGAACATATTTTTTTTCAAACAGTAAAATTTCTCAGGTTCAGCATTTGATATGTTGTCTTTGTACAATTTTCAGTGAAACAGAGTTTCCATGATTTGCAAATCACATTCTATTTTTATTTATATTTTACACAGCATCCAAACTTTTTTGGAAACAGGGTTGTAAAACCAGACTGGAGCAATGTTGATAGCTCACTTTTGTGGTGCAAATGCTTGCACTGAGAGCAGTGCAAAAAAAACTGTTCCTGGTGCTTGGACCCCTTGGCTCACTCTCCAAAAAGTCTCCTCTCAAAGACACCAGTGTACACTGTAGCAAGGGCCAAAAGGTCCCCAGGAGACACACTTCAGTATTACTTACAGTATTACAGGCTTCTCTGAAAATGTACACACCAAAATCACCACTACATATGACTCGCAGCTAAAGGTGAACTTTTAAAAGAAAAACCTTCTCTACTCTGGATGAACAAATAGAGCAAGCTAAAAGTCTGAAATGACTTTATTCACAGATCATGCATAATACATTAACATGGCTTAAAGCAGCTCTCTTGTTTTATGATTAAGGCAGTTCGGACAGAATTCCCTCAACTATTGAGTCTTTGTCTAGCTTGCCATCTCATTACACTCTGTCCTCTCTTAGCCCTGCTGACCTAACGACCCTGTCGGAATGCTTTTACATTGTGATATATGCTTTCAAGCTAACTGCTACATTAGCTGACAACTGCATGTGCACCAACCAGAGGTAGGTCCTTGGTCTCCCCCCCCAACAGTCCATAGAGTTCACTATATTCGATGGAGTATGAAAGCCTTTTTTTTTTTTTTTTTTTTTTTTTTTTTTTTTTTTTTGAGGCCAGGAGCAGTCCTGAGAACAGATCCCTGGTCTTCTTGAAAAACATGATCAGGGCTCGCTTCAACCGAACCCTGGTCTGCCTGGACTCCAAGCTATTCACTCTCAGAGCCATGCACTTGGTGATTTGATGGAATTGCACAATCAATCAATCCACGGCTCAAAGGAAATTCTTGAATGTGAAAGCAAACCTGAGATTGAGTAGAATCTGTCTGAAGTACAGACTCGAGCATTCGGGCCAAGTGTAAAAATCAACTCTGCTTTCTGAGGATTAAGTATCTAAGCACTGAATATCGGTTTGGATGTAGGCACAAAGCCACAGGCTGAGTACCGTAGCTAATCACAGCCGTGTTGATCTTCAGTATAACCGCATGATTGCGAGCGAGATATTGCTTTTATTCAACAAATTAATATCGAGTAACCAATACTTTGGACACAATATGGCCAAATGTTCTGTTTAGCGTTGCTCCGCTAACAGAAACAGATCCCAAAGAAACTACACTCACTTTATAGCCTGTCAGCTAGCTGACCAGCTAGCACATGTACCTAGCTGTACCTGTAACACTACCATAGTACCTGTTTTGAACTAGGAAGTGGAATTTTGTGTGGCAAGCACAGAAATGTGGAGTTATACACCCGGTGAAACGTCCCATTGTAATTATAGTAAATATAAGCGCTCTTGGAAAGCTCGTCCAATCAGATTAGTGGACCAGAACTAACTGTTACATATTCAATGTTTATTCGACACGAAAAACAAAGTGACTACTAAATGAAGAATTAAAACAAAATATTCGATAAAGAAATTAACCCCACCCACCAATAGTTGTCTACAGCATCCTTTGCAGAAACATGAAAACCCTCAACAACATGAAACATTCATGAGTACAACACTGCAGTGGCTCTACACCAAAGAGTGAATTAATTACAAGAGTAAAGTGCAAACTTATTTAACACACTGTTGCTACAGAAAAATAAGGCCTGTGAGTGGCTGTGCTCAAAGACAGAAAACATTTCTGTAGTTTGACGATGACACCAAAGGCGTCATAAATAAATATTAAGCTGTGAACCGTTACACATTTTGCTGTTCAGAGTAAATTTCTCCTGAATCTTGATGCTTCAAAACTGCTTTAATCGGCTAATTAAATGATGACAACACAATAATATACTAATAAAAGAGAAAGCCTTAAACTGATCCGCTCCAACGCTGCAATTCCCAGTTTCATTGTGCTGAGACTGTGCTATACCTGCTCTTCAGGGCGTTCTCTTAATGTAATGCTGACTCAATTCATTATTTCTGCTGATCCCAATGCCAACGCATAGCATTCCATCCAACACTGACAGCAACTTCTGGTGTAAATTTTAAAAAAAGCTAGATGCTGACGTGAAGCTCCACTCAGGACCAAGAACACAGCGAATGAGTCAGCAATCACAAGAGAGTGGTTTGACTGGTGAACACCTACAGAAGACTGCTGAGTACAGGAATAGTGGTTTGAGAATTAGCAGGCAAGCAATTCGTCTCAAAATGTTCTTTTAAAAAAAAAAAATAATACTTTCTTTTTGAGGTTCCTCGAGATGCTCATATCAGTCGTTGTAGACTCACTGCAAAAACCAGACCACAATCCATAATCATGTTTGGTTGCTATAGTGTCAGGTTGGATTATATCATATCTGTAATAACACTTTCTCAGATCAGTCCCTCACTGGAAGCACTATCTTCTGGGATCTACTATCTGAAAATCACTTTTCTTCCTATACATAAAGTAATATTAAATTAGTGAGGACTCTATACATAATGTAAGGAATAAAACATTTGGAGAAGTCCTGTTACAAGAAAATAATCAACGATGGGGTTGTGGGTTGCAGCCAAGTGTGAAGTGGAGTTCCTTTTACCACCCCGGAGTTGATTATTTTCCAATAACAGCATGTCACAAAATGTCTTATTCCCTTTGTACCACAGCACCAATCAATTAAAGCACATTTCGTGAAGAAACATTACAACGGCTTTCACATTATAAATGTCAAGGGAAGCATTTTGTATTTTTAGAAGGTATCTGCTAACATCTACACATTATACACAAAAGCAAAACACAAGTTATCAATGCCAACAGGTCCACTTATAATAGAAAAATATTAAACGGAAGGCTTTTTCTATATAATTTGCCCCAAAAAAGCTAAAATGCACGCTTAAGATACAGATGAACAAACAGGAAATCAGTCAGGCTGGGCCATACGATGATGATATATCAGTAATGTGAGAAATTAAGTCGCTATGTGCTTTTCTGAAATATCACATCTTTTTGTATTTTTATAACCTGACTTAGAATTTTTTTAAAATATATTTTTACAGAGTTTTAATTATTTTCTACCAGAGTTGTTATAGTTTTGAAATTTTCATTAGTTTTTACTTTTTTAGTTTTAATCTTATTGAGAAAGTGAGGAATTGACTAATTTTAGTTTAGTTTTATTGTTAGTTTTTCAGATATTTCACAACAAGCATCATCTTCTTTGGAGTTTTATGGCAGCCGGCATCATTACCTTCTGGAACTAGTCCATTACTGTCTTGAAGTGGAAAATGAAATGAAAAAGAAAAAACTGATTTCAAAAAATTGTTTCATTTCAATAGAATTCATTCTAATCATGCTGCATTGATCATTGTAGATTTTATTTAGTTTTCTTTTTTTGAAAACCGTTTTTATTTTTGTTTCAGTTAAACTTTTTTTGCTGCTCATTTTAGTTTTAGTCTTAGTTTTCATTTTGAAATGATTTTTTTAAAAATATTAATATATGGATATTTGTAGATATTCAAAAAGTATCAATAAACAGTGTTTTGTTTTTTTAACGTAACTACTTTTTTGGCACTTTGTGAGCAAACCTATATAAATGTGACATCACATATCTCAAAGATACCTTCGAGAATCGTGATTTAATATTCTTGCCACATCAGCCACCCATATTTACCATTAGCCATATAATCAGGACCAAAAGAACTTTGAGAGTAAAAGCTTTATCAACTTCATGGTAAATGACCACTAAGTTTAGAAAGTTGTGGCATCAGATGGCATCAAGAGTGAAAGCAAGTAGTTTTCTGGAGCGCAAAAAATATAAATGAACATTTTTTTAAAAAATCACAATGCACAGGTTAAGCAAATCGCAACGCAGACTTGAACCAAACCGAACTGAGATCACCTCCTGAGGTTCATTTCAAAGGGGTCCGAGTTCTTTTGGAGTGTTCACATATGCGCAAAGAATGCTGATTAATCGCTCAGAGTTTGTTTTGAGGGCTGTGTGAGAAAACACCCCAAGAGGACCGAGTTTCGTTCATTTAAAAAGGATTACATGTGAAAACACCCTTAGGGAGCAACATGACAGATAAGCTAATAGAGCAACTGTGGCACTAGCAATTTGCAGCTAGTTACCTTTTGAGTCCACTTTAACAGGACCGCGTTGGTTCACTTAAAAAGAACTACACGTGAAAAGACCCTGAGTTCAATGCTGAGTCATGGAGACTGCTTGGAGCACTGAAACGGCCCGAGGGTGAAAACGCCCTTAGAGAAGCTGAGGCAAGACGAGACTAGAAAAGATGCTATTTATTTCAGGAATTTTCAATAGAAGCAAATACTGAAAGCAGTTTCACTTCACTGGAATGGATTTCTTGGACTATAAACAACTCCTGTAGTAAAGCCTGGCTTTTTTCTCTCCACTTACACACAAGCTCCTGCTTGACCCTGCACTACAGAGCTGCACTGTCTCCCTGCTAATCCAGAGGAGTGTACAGGGGAAGAAGAAGAGCGCAGCAAGGTCACTACCTCACACTGAGTTAAAAGAGCATTATGTCTTATGGCTTTCTTTTTACAATCCAGAATCCCAAGATACAGCAAAACCTTATGACCCGTATCCCCCAGATCCAGCGTCTTATCTCCAAACAAACGGTGATTATACCCTTGTGCTCTGTTGGTGCATTTGATTTATTGCTTAAAAACAACATTTTGGTGTTTCTTTTTTCTTGTATCATAAGGTTTCAGTAATCAAGATTCTCACATTAGGAAATAAAAAGCAAATCTACAGTATTTTACATTTATGTACTACATTGCCTCCACACTGTAGTTAAGTAAGGAATAAAACATGACGTGGTGTGCTGTTACAGGAAAATAATCAACGGTGAGGTGATGCCATCTGACATGAAGCGGAATTACAATTACTACCCCGGAGTTAATTATTTTCCAAGAACAGCATATTTCAAATTGTTTTATTCCTCTTGTACAACACGTCATAGCTTTTTAACCATTAATAGTTACTTTTTTTGTTGTTGTGGAATGACCACAAAACTAAACAAGTTATTACAGCTATAAATGGTTGTTCCATTTTTTCCTTCTCTTGAAGTTAACAAGACAAAAAAAAAAAAAAAAAAAAAAAGCAGCTTGAACAACAGTGACACTGGAGACTCATTCCAAAAATATAATAATTAAGTGGAGTGCCAGGGTAGGTTGTTGCTATAGAAACAATAACATATTTGAACAAGTGCATTAATATGAACCTGCGATTTGCCTTGCAGTCGGGAACTACTGTCACAGCTGCAGTCATAGAAAACTAATCAACACCTTTTGACCAAATAGATTCATGTTTAGCTGACACAAGTACCGTGTCAAAGCACCAATTTCCCCTTAGGAACTCATTAAACTGAGCTCACCCAGAATGCACCTTCTCTGCTTGATGGTGCCATTTGAGGGAAGAAAAGGTGACACCGATTGATCATAAGCACAGAAAAACAGGTTGTGGTAATGAAGTCTGATTGCTGGGCTGTTTTTCCACAGCCCTTACAAGCAAGCGATAAATGTTCCAGTTTGAACTCAAACCTAGCAAAGAAGGAAAAGCAAACCTAGTCATAGAACTTAAAGTACCTTCTAGAAACTGTACTCCTAACTCCTACCTGCAAGTTAGTTTACTAGCAATCAGTTGGCTAGCTAACTTTGCTAATGTTAGTTATTAGCAAAGCCTATGTTGCTTCAGTATATTCAGAGATTTTGCTACTGTGATATAACTACATTCGCTGAGAATATAGAAACCCTAGTCAAAGTTTCAATACAACCTGTAACAAAGATGACTTTGTTTTGAATTTACCAGCCTGCTAGCTAACTTAGCTAAGATTAGTGATGAACAAATGATTAACCTGGTATATTTTGACAGGTTTGATTATTGTTAAATAAGTCAATGTGAATACGGCAATGCACGGTAAGACTGAGATACTGGAATCCCATACTGGCTGTGGAATATTCTGTGAGCCTGTTTACTGGCAGTTAGCTAGCAGAGTTTATCAAACCAAAAACTAGCCACAGGACTACAGAAAATAGGTCAGAAAGGAAAGACACCATTTGCCCCCATCCACCTCAATTCACTGGGCTGATTGGTGAAGAATTGGCCTTTTCAAAAAAAAAAAAAAAAAAAAATACAACAAACAAACAAACAACCCCCCCCCCGACAAAACCAATGTCACCAAAAATTGGTATTATTCAAAGCCAAAGTAATAATTAAATGGATAAACACTGAAAGGTAACCATCATTCAGTCGTGTCAGTCATTTATCCAAACCTTTGTAAGCAAAGAAATTTAGCTCACTGAACAGTCATACATTTTAGTTGACTACATGGGGTTTTTGTTTGTTTTCCTTCAAATTTCAACTTCATACATATTCATATATCCTGGCACTTTTAATGAGGCTAAATGTGAGAAAGTGTCATTCTGTCATTTATCACGCATTTTCAAAACATATCAAATAATACTGCAATTGTTTAAAACACATTAACCAAGTCTGCCATACGACCCTCTGATCTACATTCGCTTAAGAGACTTAGTGGTGGAATTCCATTACAAAGCAGAACCCCTAAGAAAACCCCACTAATCCCTTTGTACTCCTTCATGGCCAGTCGTTCCCTCCGGTGCCTCAGGCAGCAAGTTGTTCTCTCAGGATAATCTTATTCACATGGTCAATCTCTGTCACCTGACTACAGAAGAACAGAGACATCTCCGTTATGCTAGAAGTGACAGAGCCATAGTAACGCTAAAGAGAACTCAAACTACTACTGGAACTGGAAGCGGTTTACTTGGGACGCAAGACTTAATCCTTAGTTATCAGCTCTTAAAACGGTTGCACAAATTCGTCACACACCAGCTGGATGTGAAAATGGGACAAAAAAACAAAGAACAGGCGGACAGCTGCTTCACTTAAGCTAAAACCAAAAAGCGTAAAATTGCCATAACTCAGCAGACGCTGTCAATGTTGTTTTTTTTAGACTACTTTTTTTTTAAACAACAATTAAGTGGTTAGTGGTTGCAAAACTGAATCATAATACACCATGAACTGTGATGCATGACCATATAACATGCTACTTCCTAATGCGTTTACCACTTTCTGAAAATAATAGAGCAGGTTTGTTAAAGACATTCCCCATCTAAATATTAAGAACCACTCTGACTTCCAGTGCTGTAAAAGCTGTATTTCCTAACTAGTAGTACTTAGACAAATGGCTAGTGCCCCAAATCTATTCTCCATTACGCCCAGCTTCTTATTCAAAGCCTCTGATGTGTGTTTAAACAAAATACTCCACATGTGGTTTAGCTTTTGACATAAGAAAATTATGATAAATCATTCATTTATCTGTTACACTTTATACATAACGGTGAAACATCTGAAAGGCTGTACAACCCAAGAAACATTGTGAAAAATGAAGGCTATATACATTTCTGAACTATTTACCAAGCTGGATACAAAGGAATTTATTCATAAATCATTTGCAGGGGTATTTGCACAAGAAATTTGGTATCGATGAAAATCCAGTTAGTTAAAAAAAAAAAAAAAAAAAAAAAAAAAAAAAAGTTCTTATGTATCCTAGAAGAGCTCCAAAGTTTTTCCTGGTAGTCAACACTGCAATGGCTGAGCTTCATTACCGGTACATTTAGTGGAATTTATGAGATGCTCCTTCACCATTTAGTCATCATTTTGACATTTTCAACTTGGAGATTTGCCTTTGATGTAGTTTTGTGGGTGTTGCTAAATGAAAATCAGCTGTTGCACTTGAAAATTTATGTTTGATTGGCTTTTATCAACCAACATGAATACAAAGGAAAACTACAAAATGTTTTTTTTTTTAAATTTGGCAGGAATTTTTATTCGCTTTGCCAACAAAAACATTTACAGCCTGATAAACAAGGCACATTATTACTGTATAATGTATCTGAGCTGTTAAAAAAAAGTGTGTATATTTTTAAAAATATGTCTTCCACTCATTTTTTGCAAGCTTGCCTCATTCAGGCTGATGTTAGTCTATCTCCTCTATCAAAAGGTATTCAGGTTTCATGGGTCGCTTGACATCTCTTGACATTTTCATTTTTAAGGTCAGCTCATGATCACTGGAACAGTGTGCTCAGGTTACACAACATTTCGTTACAATAATGTTTCCTCTTCGACTGTTATACTGTTTATCAGCAACTGATGTATTTGGTCGTGTAGAACAGTAAATAAACTGGCTGCTATCTCTCTCTCTCACCGTGAAATCAGTATTGCACTTAAACACTAGGACATTTAGTTAGTCCTACTTCTGGGATAAGATTAATAGAGAATGATAGCATGATGACAGATCATGGGGGTACAGCTGAGTGCAAAAGTTTACATCCACTATGGTTTTGGATTGGAAAAAAGTGACCGTGTCGCTCTATGTAACTAAAAAAAAAAAAAAAACAATTCCAAAACATTAAAAAGGAAATGTGGGTGCATCAAGAAACAATACTGAGCTTGTATATAAAGGAGCACTTTTAGATGAAGGGTAATACATCACCCTTCTTTTATTCGCCCCATGGATGAGTTTTTTTCTTCAACGACTGAGGTGCAACAGTACCGCACAAAAGAGAACCAGGACATCCATCAAAAACAAGGTGCCTGTCGTCGTTACCTGCTCAGTGAATCTGCTCACTAGGTTTTGCTGTAATAACAGGGAGCAGATTATAAGAGCATTTCAAGTGAAACGTTTTATTCAGTCTTTTCTCAATACCTGGAAATGACGGTGTCTATATCTTGTGTAGCAGCTTGGCAAATTTGATATTAAATTACATTTGAAGTGGCATTTAGTCATAATTTAACTGTGTAAAGGTAAAAGATAAAAAGTTAACAATAAATCATAAATGTTTGCATCCCATGAGAGCTGTGTCAATTTTATTTACTCACCAATGTAAGCCTCGATTGATCGGCCAACTTGAATCACTTTAAAGGTGCAACGTGTAAGAATTGGCCACCAGGCGAATTCATACTCCACACTCCAAACATATAGGGGGCAGGATTTCACCAGAAAGTTGGGACATCCACTCCTATTGTAGAAACAAGGAAATGCACAGTCCCTCCTCCACCTTCCCCCCAAAACACCACCACAACTCTCATAGAATTCTCACACTGAACATAAACATAAAGCTATACTTTAGTTGATCCACTACTGAGTTCATACAATCTAAGATCTAACTTTACAGTCATCAGTCATTAAAAAAAAGATTTCAACTTCCAACTAAAAGCAGGGCAAAAATATGCAAAATTCGACCAAACTGCGGAAACTTAGCACCAGTCAAAATAACATTGCGATCTGATAATCTTCATGTGTGCCATTAGCCTATAGTTTAAACTTATAACTTGCTTATCTCAGTTTTTAGCAAGAAAACAGCCACAGCAACTGGTGCATCAGTAGCGCACGAGACCGTTACAGCTTGCAACATGGCAGATGTTGGACTGAAGGCAGACTGGATGCTCCAGTGACTCACTATTGCCTCTTGAGGTACAAAGTGGTATTACAAGACAGTGCGTCCTGTCTCAGGGCTAGCCGGTTAGCATGCTAACTTCAGGAGATCTCTGCAACATGATACGTAACATCAAAGCTGTTATTTCTTCACATTCTGTTGATAATTTTGGTTATTTTTTAATGTTGAAGTTAAATTCTTACACATAGCACCTTTGAATCACTTATTTATTTCAATGACACACCTCAGTTGTTAATATGATCCCTGCAAAACAATCCAAATCAAATCCAAACATTAAAACAAACAAGGTGAGTCATTCGCCTGAGACAAAAATAATGGCACCCTATAAAGGGAGGAAGCATTATTGTGCGTCTGCGGTAATGAACTCACTGCAGTGGCTGAGCTGCATTACCGGAGGTGCTCTTTCACCGTTTAGTCATCATTTTGTCATTTTCAGATTTGTGGGTGTCACTAAAGCCATGAATATGTTTGATAAATATACAATCAGCCATAAATTATCAATACACACGAGTACAAAGAAAATCAGCATTACAGAAACTTCTGTAAATCTGGCAGAAATTTTCCTTTCAGTTTGGCAAAATCATTTACACACATCACTAAAAGATTGATAAATGAGGCCCAATATTTATAAATTGCCATATAAAAATGTAATATTGCCACATGCCCAGTGACAGCCTAAATACTTTCCAAAATGTTCTATTATTAGTGTTAATATTATTAATAGTGCAGTATTAGTGCATCCTTGGAGTAAAAGGTTCTATTCAGGTCATCCTAAGATTGCCTGTTAGATCCAGTTACTGAGCAAATTATCTGCATGGAACATCAGGCATGTGTCCCATATATAAAGTTACAGATACAGTAATGCATTATCCAGCTGCTTTAATCAGAAAAAAGGGACAAAGACATGATGCAGAGTGACGTCAGTACAAAATCTTCCTGCTATATCAGGAACAGTTTGGGTGACAACTGAATTCTCTGCATGCCTTTGTCATGAACATGGATTCAGGATAAGGGACAAACAATCCCTACACCAGGACCGGTGCATTCTTTCTAAAAGTGCTCTCTGTACACACTGGGTGTACTGTATTTATCTTGACACATGCTGCAGCCTTGTAGTGGCCAACAAACTGTGAGCAGGGGCAGGGAGATGAACTTTGGGGGGAGTTAAGGGTCAGAGTGTACCAGTGTATGAGGTAATGATGACCTGAGGACATGACAACTCCCGGACTGTGAATAAAACACGATTTTGTGGATAATATTTCCACACACACACACACACACACACACACACACACACACACACAAAAATCAAAACAGTATGTTTAAGAAAAAAAAAAGGATCTTGCAGTTGCTATACACCATGTGCACACTGCATGCAACATGAGTAATATTTAGTCTTCTAAGGGGGTAAGATACCTTCTGCCAGTTTATTACCATGCAGTTTGGGAGAACGGGAAACCCTTAAACATAAACCTATAACTTTATTTCTATGTGTGTGTTTTGTAATCAACATTTTGTAAAAAAAAATTGTACAAGTTGGAAAATACTCCATGTTGAAAGAATCAATACAAAGTGGACGTGCTTAAGCACTTCTCTGGCTGTCAGGACTCCTAAAAAAGCAGGGGTGCAGGATTCTGACTAATTAAAGCACAAACATTGTTGAAGGAATTCAAGCAGAACATTATACAGCATTAGAGCAGCCCCCATATGTTAAGATTTCACAGAAAATTTTCACATTTTGTCCCAAATGCTATAGCTGTCAGCTTGGCCACTGGTGCGCACCATGAGCTTTTTTTCAGCGTCTTATTCAACTTTTATATTCCAAACTCTGTTTTGGCCTACACAAGACTACAAAAAGAACACTGTCACTGGGTACTTTTTAGACCTCTTTATTGACTTTATTAGAATCGAGTCTAGCCACAAATCTAGCTACTTTTTCAGCAGACGTTAGCAATTGTCCTGAACTCGATATGGCTCTCCAGATCCCATCACAGCTGCTGTTATACAAGTTGAGAGAACAGGTTCAGAAGGGCTCACCACCAGGGTGTAATGCCTGACTGAGTTGATTTAGCCAATGTTTCCCAATGACCAATCACTGCTCAACACCATTGTTCCCAATGACCAATCACCATTGTTCAATAACCAATCAGTTGTCCAAATCAGTTAACCAAACTTAAACTTAATAGCCATGACAAAAGACTTCTTCCTAAGAAATATGTATTGTTTTCTATTTTGATTAAACTGCTATTTTTATTCTTTCCTGTTCTATTCTGAGTGTCTTCAGAAAGTCGTCTTTTTTACATGCAAATGAATATCAGTGAACATGGAAATTAGTCCGTGATATCATCTGGAGATATTCTGTGCTACTTTCCCTTGATAAAGGCACAAATGAAAAATGTTTCTGTGCATAAAAACCCCCAGATTTGAGTCTTCTATCTACTCCAACCTTAATGTGTTATCCATTATATATACTACTTCAAGCTCCACCGAAAATATTCCACTTTCAGAAATGATTTCCAGGTTGTGTCTCTTGTACAGGTCAGGAATTCCTGCCTACAGGAAAAGAGGGCTCAGTGAACGATTTAATTACAACTCTAGCCCAAAGAAGGAGAATTCAATTCTCCCAGAACACAAAATACCAAACAGGAACCCTGGCTGCCAAGGGCAGGGCATCATCTCAGGTGTATTTAGTTTTCCACTTTGGAAAAAATACTAACCACGGATTTTATGAAAAGCGTGCACTCTTCTCTCTCCAGCTCCAAATGTCGTCACTCACTCGAGTTTTTCCACAAGTCTCCCATTAGCCCACCCTGTCATACATGAACCAGAGTCTAGGGGAACAATGCATGTCTTTCAGGCTGAGGCTGAAATGAATGGAACCAACGAGGGTCCAAAAACGTCACTAGGCACATATACAACTTTCGGAGATTATATATATATATATATATATATATATAGATATATATAGATATATATAGATATAGATATAGATATAGATAGATATAGATATAGATATAGAAGTAGAGATTGTGCTAAACCAATCTTTCTGATGAATACGTTTTCTTTTACACAGAAAAATTCTATTAAGCTTCTCTGGATTGGCAGGGGAAAAAAAAAAGCATGGTGCCAAGTTTGCTTGGATAAAGAACCAGAACAATCTGTAAGTGTTCTCTGTTTTGCAGTGTACCAAACACATTAGGTTCCTCGCCGATTTCAGAAGGAAGTCCATGCAGACTCGGTGAAGCCTCAAAGCAATAAGTAAATGATGGACTCATTAGGAAGATGAGTCTAAAGCGAGTTACTTCAATCATCAACATGAGCGTGATTATCATGATAGCCTACGAAGATCCTCCATTAGAGTTAATTTGCTGAATAAGCCGAAGCAATTCGCTTGAATTGACTATGCATTATCCATAATACTGTCAGACAGGCATTAATGAGGATTAATGTCATAACATGTGTTCAGGTTGTTTCTAACACGACCCGACACTGTCAGAACAATTTCGACCTCCTGAACAGCACTTGCATGCAAAATACGCCCATTTTTTGTAATTAATTATACATTTGTGAAAAGTTTATTAACAGTATTTATAAAGATAAAACCAGAGACACATCGAGCTCCCTGTCGAAACAGAAGACAGCCCTCTAAAAACGGACAGAGTTCAAGTCAAGTGGTTCAGCCCGTAAATCTCGTCCGACATTTACTGTCTGCTCAGAGCACAGCAAGGACGCTGCAGTGTGTTTAAATGGCGAGGGGGGAGTGTTGCAAGAGGTATAAAGAGCCCCACAGCCACCGAGTGCTGACTAATGCGTGTAACTGTAGCCTGGTTCAGTTGTGGGATATAAAAAGACAGCGGAAGCCCACGGCGCTGGAACAGTGGCACCTAGAACATGACTGAAGAACGGCAGATGCACTAGCAGTTCTGGAAATGTGATCGCCATGAGGGACTGGAAGAAACCAGCAGAGAAACATTAAACCAAACCAGGAGCAGCCAGATGTGCCCAATTGTGTGTGTGTGTGTGTGTGTGTGTGTGTGTGTGTATGCAGAAAGTGTGAATGAGAGACCAAACTATTTCAAATACATAACAATGAGATGCCTGGAGGAAGTGTAGGATGGGGATTATAGGAAATAAAAACATAACAGAGGGTGAAGCAGGGACAAACATAGCTGGCAGAAGGAGAAGGTCTACCTCAAGTCTCTTGAACAGAAAACACACACACACACACACACACACACACACACACACACACACACACA
>JAOTRR010000028.1:3833134-3862753 GCA_028570945.1 Gogo arcuatus | reverse complement strand
GGTCTTGGTCATGACTTGGTCTCAGTTTAGGTGGTCTTGACTACAACACTATCAGAATCACACATCATTTGTTTAAAAATATTATATTTCAACAAAGAATACAAAAACGACTGGTTCTTTAGACCTTGTTTTTTGTGCATACTGCCATTAGTCAATAATGCTAGTTTATTTAAACTTGTACTGATGAATATCTATGTAATAGAGTTAGAGAAATTAAAAACTATATTAGCAATTGATGCATTGTCTTCGGGTTGTTCTCAGTCTTTTGGATCTCATGGAATAACATCAACTTTTGCAGAATTAAATATCTGTTTAATTGGTCATGCATGTTGTACCCAGTAGATGGCACCAAGACATCAGACTCTGCACTAAATAGCACAGTGCAAGAGATTTACCTGTATAACAAAAGCAAGCTCCTAATTTAATATGCTCTGTATTATTAGTAATGTTGTCTAAATGTACTCACGTGGTCTGCTGCTCTGAGAGAGGTGTCTGTGTGCTCGGCGTTCATTCTTTGCCGTTTTATACGTTCTGTCTTCACACTGGCACTCTTTCCCCCGGGCGCTGTAGGAGCGCAGTCTCAGGCTGCGTGCTCTCTTCCTGGACGCTGCCTTCAGGCTTCCTTTACACTTCTGCAGGCGCCACTTCCCTGTAACGTCCACTACGCAGTGCCATTTCTGTTAAACACAACAGCAATGCTGCCAATAAATGCGGGAATAACATCAGTGGTAGTTCAGTGGTTAAATATCTGTGGTAATGACTGCAAGTTTGCATGTTCAAATCGAACCCTAAACCCTAAACTGATCCGACAGCAGCCTGCCTTTAAAGTCACTAAGGAGAAAAATACGAGTCCAAGGTGAAAAGGGCTTTCAAAAAAAGAAAAAAAAATCACTATAAAATAATGAACGGAAAATAATAATAATAATAATAATAATAATAATAATAATAATAATCACATAAGAATTCCTTTGCCAACAAATGCATTTTTGTATTTTTATCCGTTCACAGTTATGTTTAATCAATATGTCGAATGTCCGCCAAAAAGGTTAGTTTCTGTTACCACTTGTATTATCGCAGCTATATACAGTTGTTCACTCACCAGCTTCTCTTTTTGCTTTCTCTTGAAGTTCGAAGTTAAAAAAAAACAAGCGTCTGTTTAAGTTGTTACCATAGAAACAGTGCATTAATACAAACCTGTGATTTACACCTGGCACTACTGGTCACAACTGCTGTTATAAAACAGAAAATTTCTGAAAAATCAGATTCAAGAATGGCTTTGAATCTGAGCACAAGGGCCTCTTTAACGAGCATTAAAGGTGCATATCATGAGCAGACGTTAAAGCACTTTTTGTTAAAAATGTAATCCGGCTAACATGTAATAGTGAGAGGCCCCACGCTTCAAATCTTTCCCATAAAGAAAAGACCAGAGGCTAATGTGCTCCTAATCTCCAATTTGGTGGTGTCAGTTGAAGAACACACACTCTCCCAGACTCTCTCACAACTCAGACATTTGCTCCCAGCTGTGGGAAACCACGTCTGAACAAAAGGCATGGCCGTGCTCAGATTTCCTGCCTCTGTGCCCGCGGGTAATGCTCATGTTAGATCAGATGGACAGACAGAAACAGTGGCTCAGGGATTTGTGTTTGTATGGCAGGTGAACCTGCTAAATGAACCTCCTTGCTTTTTACACACACAAACACACCCTGACTATGCACGCTTTATTCATGCACTGATTCAGATTTGCACGCACACATTCACACAATCTGAATCACAGCAGTTAGACAAACAGTCATGCACGGTCAACTCTGCGGGATGTCGCACACACGCTATCGTGCTCACAGAGTCTCCAGAATGACACAGAAATGCAAATTTGCACAAACTAACCAGGCATCCAAGTCACACCAAGTGAAAGAAACTCTCATATGCTACACAACCACACCAGGAGGAGCTTACACAAACAAGCCCCCTCTTTCAAAAATCACACTTAAGACGCACACACACACATGCACACACACACAGCCCTCATTGACTTCACCACAGGAAGTGGAGGAGGACAGCAGTCATCAGGTGAAGTCTTGCATTACTGCTGCTGCTTTTTAGAGAGCTTTTAGCTGCGGCTCGGGTCACATTCCTAGCGAACTCGGAGAGGGAGAGAAGCTGTCCACAAGCTCAGACTCGATCTCAATGTCGAAGGTTTTGTCTATGTGCTTCACATAGACCATAACCACGGAAAAAAGTATAGTAATATGATATTAAGGGAATTAACCACAAATTCGCCCCCATATCCTTCTAAAATCTTTACCAAGGGTGCCAATAATTATAGAGGGTACAGAGTGGAGATATTCTCCAGACACATAGTACAGTTACTTTTCCACTCCTTCTTAGACCGGAGCGCCTACACCTGTGTGTGTGTGTGTGTGTGTGTGTGTGTGAGCATAGTTTGCAAACTCACACCCAAAACCAGAACCCCTTTGCAGAAACATTTTTGTTTTTAATCAAATTCCCAGACTGGGTGTTAGAGGCAACACTTAACTGAGCTATAAAAGCATGACTGGTTCGCATTAACACTGCCCTGGAAATCCAGGCTGTGTTTTTATGCTACCTGTAATTGTTACAATTTGTATTGTTCTGCTGCAATTTGCCACCATGGTGTTGAGGGCTAGCGGAGCAGGCGTGCTGCATGCTGGTTAATAGGCCACTGATGAAAGAGGACCAACGAGGGAATTAGTTTCTTGTGCTAAGCACACCGATTTCTAATTACACTTCAATAGCTGTAAATGGCAGCTTGAATTACAATACAGCAACTCAGGAGACCGAATGCCGTGAACACACTTCGCTGTCTTTTGGATGGAGGAAAAGGTGCGGTTTTGATGCAGTGCAAATTAATAAAATCACCGAGGTGAACCAATTAAGTCACAAACTACTGTATTAATGTAGCAGAGAAAATGGGAGGAAAAAAATACATACCTGTCCAGGCTGTTCACAGGGTGTCTGAAACTCGGCCTGCTGGCATGTCTCCTTGACCTTCTTGTACTTGGGTAGACTGTTGGTTTGCGCTGTGCTCACGCTGCCCGTGGTCTCTTCTTTCTTGCGCAAGATTTTGCTGCAATGACAGGAAAGCTTCGTGAGCTCGCTTTCAGGCTTGATCTAGATGCTACACTGAGGTTTTGGGTGCCAGAAAAGCCTGGTCACCATGCCCGGGTCAGAATCAGTCAAGTGTGCCAAGTCAAGTGCTCTCATCCTATAGCCTCTCCTCTCAGTCTGAGCCCACAGAAATAACCGCTCTGGTCTCTTGACACTAAATAAATCTCTCTCTCTCAGCACTGAGGTGCTGCATTTACTCTTGGCCCGACCATGCTCCAGGTCATTTTACATAGCTACGCAAAACCAAAACCAAAATAAATCCAAACAATAAACCGACCATCTGGCTGGAGACCGCGGCTGTAAATGAAGCTCAGGCGGATCAGCACAGCATTTTATTACATCAGATTAATGAAATGGTTAAAATACTAATCTCACGATTCATTAACCTAGGGACTGTCATGGGCAGCTTGCAGAAGCACCACGGGTCTGATTTTATGTGCGGTGGTCCTCTCGTCACATGATAGGCAGCCAGCTCTGATCATCGGCACTCCCTGTTATTGCTCTGCTGCCAAAAACCTTCCCAAGTCACAAGTGGACAAAGATGAACTGTGGGGGTTCATGAGCTTCTCAAGATGCGCTTGTTGAGGGGAAAAGCCACGTAATGAGGTTGATGGGATTGCTGTGCTTAGGAGTTTCACCTTTCACATGCACTCCTCAGTGCATGGTTAGATCGCCACGCAATACATAAGGAGTAATAAAATTAACCACAGCACACACTTCTAATAGTAATGTCAGAGTGGAGTGACAGCTGAGAGAGTTGCCTTGGGGTAAGGAGAAACCACAGGTTGGATCTGATAGCCCTGCTGTGTTCCTCACTCCACTCACTGGAACCCTGAGAAATATCAAGCGTCTAAGCTATCAAACGAAAACTTTTCATTCTGCAGGTAACAGGATAAAGTTAATGCCTAGGGGAGGGTGTGTTTGTGTTGCAGAATTACTGTAACACATCTGACAAGTGTACTGAGAAGATTTAAACCAGTCACAGGAAGTGCCATTCCCAAACTCTAACTAACTCTATTCCCAATAGCCAATCACAGTCCAAGTATGAAATTAATAACTTTAGCTACAGTACTTTCACATGCTGTTCATATGACAATGCATAAATAATAGAAAGCAGAATGGATAACAAGTTTACCCTCTCTCCACAAGGAATGTGTCTCTCCAGACCTTAGGTTTGCGGTTCAGTTTGAATCTGAAAAACAAAAATCCAAAACAGCTTTATCAAATTCATATGGAAAATCCATGTGGAACGATGCAATTCCCAGCCTGTCAGAGGAATTTGTTTTAAAATTCAACATATTCCTAAAGCATTCACATAATCTACTTAGCATAGCCAACCAGGCATGAAGATAACACACAAGCACCACACACTTCACAAACAAGTTCCAAATGTTCACAGATTCTTGATCAAGATTATAAATTGCAAATTATGGAGCCTCCATATTACTGAATGAATTGAACGCCATACTTTATACTATGAATACCTATTGTTAGTCTTCTCCTGCTCCAGAAGCTTCAGGATGGACTTGCCGTCCATATCCGAAGGAGTATCCAGGCCTGCGATGTCCAGGATCGTAGGCGCCAGATCAATGTTTAAAACAAGCTGATTGTTCCTGTGGAGACCAGAAACACCATCTTAAAAAAAATGTAGCTAACAAAGGATTATGTATCGGAACACTCTGCAGACCTCATCTAGTCCCAGATTTGATAAAATTCAATTAAATTTCAGGTTACCTGGTTCCAGGTCCCACGTTTGGCCCCCTCACAAAGAATGGGACTCTTATATCAAAGTCATATGGCATTGACTTCCCCTTGACCAGACCAAACTGCCCAATGTGGTAACCATGGTCTGCTGTATAGATGATGTAGGTGTTGTCCAACTCTCCTGTGTCCACTAGTGTGTTGTATATCTGAAGAGATATAGACAGTTCTCTTTAGTGCCTGCCAAGCATTTTTCACAAATTTTCATACAAACGTCAAAGACTAACCTTTTCCACGGAGTCATCTACGGACATCAGAGTCTGCAGTCGTTTCCTCTGAAGGAAGTTGGTGAACTCCATGTGGATGGGCTTCATGGGGCCTGTGTACTGCATGATCCAGTGTTTGTCCATGTTAGGAGCGTAGTTGTAACTGGGCGTGCTGTTAAAAGGAGTGTTATATAATATTAACTTTCTGCATAGAGTTTTCAGCCTACACCTTCTTGTCTTTTCACAGGTGAACGTTAGTCTGTGTGGTGGGTAAATTGTTTGCAAACATCACTCATAGATCACCAATCCTAAAGTTTGCTCAAGAAAATCAATTCATTATCCCTGCTAGGTATTATTTTTTGCAGAACCTGGGATCGATCTCTTCTCCCATCGAGATGAGAGTCCTTGGCTGTCTTGGAAAGGAGAAATTGTTTGAGGGTTACTAGCCCTTTAGGCTCTGGCACTGAAAGTAAGGTTTGTGACGAGCTCTAGGATGCAAACTCCAGGTCATTTGCACTTACAAGTGGGGAAATAAACATAGGCAAACAAGTGGGCAAGTAAAAATGGATCAAAAGGTCACAGAAGTCAACAAGTCCCAGGCTTGTTCATGTGGTCAGGCTTGTACCTCCACACTGAAGGACTTTGATAACCTTAGGATTTTAGGAAACTGATCAAGAACCCAGTACATCAGCCTTTCCAAATAATGAGTAGCTTTTGAACCAAGTAGCTTCTAACCTTTTCTTTTTTTCTCGCTTACTGATCTATTCTCCCATCCAGCAGATTGCTCTAAAAAGGTAGCTGCTTTGATACCACAAGAACAAATGTATCAGTGTGGAACTCAGGAGAGCCTAATTTGGCAAAGATATCTAGTATACCTTAAATATCTAGTAGCCTTTTTGTCAATCAGGAGGAACCCTTAAAGTTTCTACAGTTGTCTTTTAGGGAAGGTTCCAAGTAGAGTCCCTTTAGGAAATAAAGAACTCTTAACAATCCAAAGAACCTTTGTGAACCCCTTTTTCAAATGTGCATAGTCTTAACATTTGAAGGCCTATCAGGTGATGTTCTGCATTGTGTTCAAACAGAAAACCCACTTCAAGGAAGGCCTGGCATTTAGTGCCATTATGAAAATGGCAAGAATGCTGCAAGTATGCAAATTGCTGGGGGTTATTGTTAAATTACAGTGCACAGAGAACACAATTCATTCAAAAACTATTTTACTAATGAGATCAACAATCCCTTTTGCTTTTCACTATCCAAACACTTTGATTTCCAGCTGGACCCAAGTTACAAGGCATTTCAGATTAGGTAGTGTTCTGGGTACCAAGCCAATGAAATATGAACATACTTGCATAGCTTCTCAGCTGTAGCTGGTGCAAGGAGATCAGTAGCTTTTCTTGGCATGTTTCTGCCTATTTCTGCCTCTTGATGAATGAATTGTTAATTTACATTCTACACCAAAAGTGGCAGAAGCTTGTCAAGTCTACTTGACTGTTACGGATTTGAGCAGTCAAATGGCAGCACATTTATTCCTAAGTGTTACATTTTGCCTGCCATCTGCCCCCTTGTTCCATTGGCAAGATTCTCAGCAACACAAAAGTATGCCAGTCATAGCAAACCCAGGGGCCTCCCTCATCCATTCCTAATCATGAGCTCATGCTAAAAATATATTAATGACACCACGAAAGGGTGCTTGGAAAAGAAACAATGCATTCCACACACCCCAGAAGGCACATAGTGAATGGATGGACTGATTGATATATCGAGTGTCAGGAAGTCCTGCCAGAGCTGAAGGTGAAATAATAGGGTAAACAACTATGAAAACAATGATAAATAGAAGTGCGATCCTGTCCTTATTGGGCTTGTAGTATAGTTGGGATGCTAGTAACTATGACATAGCAGGCCCGTTGTCATAGATCTCGGCCAAAAAAGTATCTCAGTTCTGATGATAGATCCGCAAACCAATTGCGGGCTTGGCACTAGAGCAGAGCCCCATAAAATATCTCCTCTTCTGCTCGTCCTGCTCACGTGTGCCAAAAGTATACTTGGATTATAAATCTTTTCAAGTTCATAGTGGTAATCTGCTAGAGCAGCATTTCACTCGTCATCTCCCGGAGATGAAAAGTCTCCTTTTAATAACATGTGTGAGATATATGACTCATTGAGGGAAAACAAAAACTTCCATAACATTTACCTGTAAGTTATATGATCATAGAATTTACATGAGGATCATTCAGCTCACTCTACTGTTCCCCAGAAACAAAGGCTTTGTCTTGCACATAATTTGCTACCATAAAAATGTATGAAACATTAAAAATATCTAGACTCAACAAAACTACTGCCAGGAAGACTGCTTATTTCAGGAGACTGGACATGAATTCAGAAGACAGGACACAAGGTTCAGTGGTGTTTGGTAACAGGTTGTCCCAGAATGCTTTGGACTCACATGTGCTGGGAGGCGTTGGGGAAGAACCCGGCGTACTGGGGCGCCGAATCTTCTGGACCATGGGGCGCCGCATGACTGATCACCATCATAACCGGCCGGTGTGGGTACATGCGCTTTGACATGCGGAAGAAGTTGATGCTGTCGTTGGTGATCAGGTCTGTGAAGTAGTCCTGGGAGGAGTGAAAGACATATGTATTACCAAAAGGAGATTATTTAGAAGCAAATCGTAAACATTATGATGGCTTAAGAATAAATGTAAAGTCAACTCCTGAATGAATGAATGAATTGCATTACTTAGAACTGTAAAGACCTGGTAGCTTCAAGCCAAGTGTGTTTGCTCTGGGAGGCACAGTGTGATGCTGCAACACATAATTGAACATGACACTGGTGCTAACACCAACAGTCGGTGGTGCAGGGGGGGGGGGGTTGTCAAGGCTCCCTGCTAGCACAGTGTTTTGACAACAGTGAGGTCTTTCTCTCCCAGCTTTGAGGCTGACAGTGGAATGTCTATGAGGTCTCTGAAGGTTGAGGGGACCTGGTGTGCTGGTGTTGAGATTTAGCCCTTGTACTAGTTATGCTACAACATGGGCCTGCTCCTGCTACCACAAACTGTGGCTGATGTGGGAGTTACTTAAAAGCCTGCTAAATGCCTTTCCTGACTTCACCCCAGAAAATAAAAGCATTGTGTAGTTTTCAGTTCAGCTGCAGTATCCCTGTGGGCCAGGATTTACAGTAACTGATTTACACAAACGAGTCATGCACATCATCATGAGAGTTATGCCTGATGACATCTTTGTGCTCTCTTTCACTCAGATGAATTACACATGAGTAATACATTTCGGGACAGATGTTAACCAGACATAAATATCATTTTGTTCATCTCGAGAGCGTGTGAACGCTAGGACTAACTCATCGATCTCAGAAAGCAATCCAACAATTCATTGGATTTGAGCTTTTCATGCAAAGTAATGCGTATGTATTCATGCCTCGATTAGCCTTATCTAATAAGAAAAGGTTATCTGAAAAACAATGTTTGTTTTGACAAATTGTGGCTGATGTGGTTTGTCCAAAGGTCTTAAGGTCTCTAAAAGCAACATTCTAGGCTGTTAAATGATGCTTTGAAGTCGAGAGCCACAATACTCCAGCTGCTTCTGCTAAGTTTGGCCATCTATGCTGGAACAGATTAAAATGTTCCTATGAACCACTAAGCCACAGTGTGTTCTCCAGAGCTCAGTGCAGGAACCTCCGGCCTCAGCCACCTCGCAGCTTGAGGGTAACTTAACACCTTGGTCTAACTAAACAAGCAAGTCGTTGCCATCCGAACACCGGGCCAAACATCTATTTACCCATCAGACATGCTCATAAAGTCGAAACCAAGAAACCTCAGCTCAAATTCCACACAGGGAAAACTGCACTACTCTGGAAGGCATTCCTTAAGTTTAATCCTTAATTTCAATGCTTTGCTCATAATTATTGGTGCCATGTATATTTGCTTTGCTATAATCTACATGGCACACATATCTTCTAAGAATCACAAAAAAACCCCAATAAAGCTAGGGCATTTCCACTCCAAGACTTGGTGAGGAACCATTTGATAATACGAGACGGTGTCACAAATAAGGAGATGCCGCAACAGCTCACAACACTCCCTTTAATTTAATCAGATTCCAAGCAGTTTAGCTCAACCTGGGATTACGAGCAAACAAACCCTGCAATTAGTCGAGAACAGACCTTACAATCGGGCATGAAGTAAAACCAACAGGGGTGATGGGATTATGAATCCCCGCAACGTGACTGAGACAAAGCTGTGAACTGAAACCAGCAGACACATACCTTGGCATAGTCCGCTCCATGCTTCTCCTTGTAGCCGTTCCGACAGACCGTGTAATTATAGAAGCGGGAATTTTTGATGAGTCCCACCCACTCGCGCCACCCAGGAGGAATGTAGCTGCCGTTGTACTCGTTGAGGTACTTCCCGAAGAAAGCTGCGAGAAACCAAGACACAAGCCGTCAAACACCAAAACTATCATTACTGTGTATTTTTTGTTACTTACTAGATTAGAAGTTTCGTTCGTCTTCTTACAGGTTCAAAAGAAAAGGCAGTTATTGAGAGCTCAATTTCTCAATGCTGCCATTTTAATGATATACAAGAGTGCTCTGCTTTTTAAAGTCTGCTTACATTGTCCTTCAGTCTTCAGCTCTTTTTTTTGTTTGTTTTAAGCCAAATTACAACACACCTACCAAGAGCTGGGAAAACAGCCAACCTGTGTAGGAAGTTAACTGCAGACTAACACTCACCGTTACTAGATTTAAAACTTTCATTCATCATCTTATGGGTTCAAAAGAAAGAAGAGGCATTTATTAAAAGCACTGCATTGATCACCATGGTTTGGTTTCACTCATGGACAGGTCACTGGGTGTTTGGTGAGGTTTAGGCTAGCTTTAGCACACAATGTGTGGCGTGTATGCGAAAGTTGTCTTTTGGAATGAATGTGAAATGACACGTCACTGGATTTTTCTGATCTGAAACACCTTAAGATTATAGAGAATATTTACAAATGAGCAGTATCTGCCAAATTTCAGAATAATCATTGACTTGTCGCAACAGTGACCAACAGCTAATCATATAATAATATTCAACATACACTATATGGCCAAAAGTATGTGGACACCTGACTGTCTAGAATGTTAACGTATGCTGTAGAATGACATTTTCCCTTCACTGGAACTAAGAAGACCAGCATGTTCCAGCATGACAATTCCCCTGTTCACAAAGTGAGCTCCATGAAGACACTGTTTCCCAAGATTGGAGTGGAAGAACTCGAGTGTCCTGCACAGAGCCCTGACCTCAACCCCACTAATCACCTTTGGAATGAACTGGAACTCCTCATCAAACATCAGAGCCTGACCTCATTAATGCTCTTATAGCTGAATGAACGCAATCCCCACAGCCACGCCCCAAAATCTAGCAGAAAGCCTTCCCAGAAGAGTGGAGATTATTATTAAAAAAAACCCCAAAAAACCAAAACCAAAAACAAAGGAGGAATAAATGTGGAAAGGGATATTCAACAAGCAGATATGATTGTGCGTGATCAGGTACCGACAAACTTTTGCTAATACAGTGTATTTTGCCCTCGGTATGAAGCACAGAACATTTTTCAAATTAAAAGGCAGTTAATTTAAAAATCTCATATCACAGTATATTTTAATGATATACAGTATAGCAAAATATTTAAGTGGAAAAACAAAGCAAACCTTTTGAAACATTACATTTAATAATGCTTTTTTTAAACATGAACTTTTTTTTTAACCCTGGAAAAGGGGTGAGCGTTAGAAATGTACTGATAGTGGCTATTTATCTCAGCATCGATAACACAGTCAAATTATTAAAAAAAAAAACACTATAAAAACATTGATTGCCTAAACTGCCTATTCAGTTATGTTGCCACCATGTAACTGTCAGAAATAAGTAAGGATTAAAGCACTTGGGGGATGTAGTTAGAGGAAAATAATCAACGACTGACTGGTCTGGAGTGGTGTGATATATGAACACAAAACGGTGTTACTTTTAGCACCGCCCAAGTTGATTATTTTCCTATAACAGCATGTCTGAGTGTTTTATTCCTCTTCATACCTTCATATCAATTTGCCAATAATCCCGATTTTTATTAACTAAAGAATAACAAGTGCTAAGTTTTATCCATTTCTAGTTATGGTTAATGGTATGGAACATCCAGTAAAGAAGTTAGTTCCTGCTGTTTTACATTATTGCAGCTATAAACAGTCGTACCCTCTGTCCTGAAGACTTTCATGAGCTTGTTATGAAGCACTGACACTGGAGACTCCTTCCATACATGTCACTTCAACATCTTACAGAAAGCTTCAACCTTTAACAGCACAATATTATATTAAAACTGCTTATTATGGCACTTAGATACAGTATGAATAAAATAATGACACGTTCGTTATGCATGTCCCTGTGAATGATCTGTTACTATAGAAATAATAACGTATTAATATAAACCTGTGATCTGAATTATAGCCGAATCTACTGTCAGAGATGCTGTTATAGAAAATTAGTCAACATATTCTGACCAATCAGACTGGAGAATGCAATGATCGAATAGAGCAGATAAATATAACTATTCATGATCAGCACTTGGAATTTAAGTGTTGGGTGGTGATACTCGTACCTGTCCTGTAGCCCGTGTTGTTGAGGTAGACGGCGAAGGAGCGAGGCTCGTGCTGTGCCTGCCATGACGGAGAGGAGCAGTTCTCGTTGTTGGTGTACGTGTTGTGGTTGTGAACGTATTTCCCCGTCAGCATGGACGAGCGGGATGGGCAGCACATCGGCGTCGTCACGAAGGCGTTAGTGAATGTCGTGCCACCTTCCTCCATGATCCTGCGAGTTTTGTTCATCACCTGCAACGAGCCTGGAAGAAGCAAGTAAACACAACAAAACAAAGAAAGCATTACTGATCCTGATACTAATACAACTTATAATAAACACAAAGAACCTTTCATTCTTCGACTGAACACTGAAGCGGTTGTGTGATTAGGATCCTCAAGGTTCTCATAGAACCTGCATTTTAACAGTTGGAAGGTGAAAATGCAGAATGGCTGGAAGGGCTTTTATTGCGCCACACTGAGAGTGAGGCTTGCTGAGTGTTATATGGTCAAAGTGACGACAGTTAGGTTCCCAGATTGTGTCTGACATACTGCAGTTGTGTTGGCACAAACCAGAGAATGGCTCGACTGCTGAGTCACGCTGGCTAGAAACACTCTACTGCTGTACGCTAAATCAATTTTTCCTGGCTGGCTCAGATTAGTAATGGAGAACTTGCACAAAAACAAGTATGTTTAGTAGAAAGAGGACAAAGCGATGAAATGAAGCCCTCTATAACTGTATATTAAATTAATCTTTAGACTGAGTCATAACCAGAGTTTCATGGCTTCAGACCAGAATCGTTCTGGTTTTGCAAATTTTGAAGGAACTGTTTATCTTCGCCCTAAACTCCACACCACGTTAAAAAGCTCTGTTTACATTCACACAAAACATATTTATTAGCGTGGAAGTAGTATAAGCGTTACCATAGGAGCAAGAAGCACAAACACTTTCCCACTGTAACAGGTAGCTAACAGCAATTCAGCTTGGGGCTTTAACAAGTTTCAGAATTTTTACAAATGGCTAAACGTACTCCAAATGTCATTATTGAACAGACTGTGAGAAGAATTCATGTTTCTTAGAAACCTAATGTCAAACCTGTAAGATTTTTTTTGCACGTCATTCAGATTCAAATGTTTACAGTACTTATATAGCTTGTAATTATTGTATTTTTATAGCATCTTTATTATTTTTTTAATTTTACTTTTATTTATTCTATTATTTCACTATTTATTTGTTTTATTATCGTGTCTTTTTTCATCACGCTGTAGAGCACTTTGAAATCTAATAATAATTTTAGTCTATTATTATTATTAATTTTCTATTTAACTGATTATACACTGTTCATACATCTCTGCATCAATTTATTCACTTTATTTAAATTTACATTGAGGTACGTTCATGAGGTTTGTCCATTTCTACTTTTCTAAACCGCTACAAGGCAGATTATTAGGCAAGAAACTTTTTGCCCTGTTTATCAACCTTCTAGAGGAAGCGTGCTCACCCAGCTCTACGTCCTGGTCGTCGGTCATGATGAGGATGATGTTGGGACGTATGTTGCGGCGGTCGCGCTGCACTCGGCCCCGAAGGCTCTGACTCCGTGTGGTGGAGGCCGAGCAGGACAGTGGAGCAGCCAGGGCAAAGGCTAACAGCCATGCCAGGCACGCAAGCTTCATGATGGAAGAGAGAGAGAGAGGATGGCGCTGCTGCACTCTGGAGCTTTTTATGAGCAAATCTGAAAGAAAGGAAGAAATGGCGTGTCACAACAAGTTTTTGCATATTAAACGCACTTATGGAAAATTGTGGTAAAAGCAAATGTTACTTTGGCTGAGAGAAATGGAATAGGTCTTAAAGACTGAGACAAAAAAACAAAAAAAAAAAAAACTAAATGACTGTTCCAGATATGTGGCTAAATATTTAAACACGCTCACACCTGATAAATCATTCACAGAGGCTCTTAAACTTAATGTCATCTCTGTAAGTCAGGATCCACAAACCAAAAGAAGCAAAGATTTTACATGAACATCTGTCGCATCAAATTCACCACTTAAATTTTTCCAGTAAAAATATCCTGATAAATGGGTGCTACAATGCATACGTAGGTCTTCGCTGCACAGCATGCATGCAACATCTTCATTCATCAAAATGATTTTATTCTTGAGCTAGTAGCTGTTAGCAAATACACAAGTCAAAACTTGATATAATCTTTTAAATCCTACCTGCAAAGTGCTTATCCTGCTCTCATAATTTTTCCTTTCTCCTCAACTCCATACACACACACACACACACAATCAAAAACCGGAGAGACCTGAGGGCAGTGCATTCGCTTCCTGTGTGTGCTGACAAACCAGTATTCTCTCACAGTTTCTCTCTCTCGCTCTTTCTTTCCTTCTTTCTTTCTTTCTCTCTCTGTCTGTCTCTTTGCGATTCGCTCACAGAAGCTTTCCCACTGGCCGGTGACGGCGGCATGAAGCCAATCAGGGTTTAGTGCTGAGGTGTCAATCATGATCTGGGTGTGATGACCCCTGCAGGATGGCTGGTGGGGAATGAGGGTCCCAGGAGAGGGAGCACACGGAGGCGGAGGTTCCGCTACATTAACCTCTCTGCTCTGTGTGTGTGTGTATGTGTGTGTGTGTGGGGGGGGGGGGGGGGGCGGGGGGGGGACGCTATGTATCACTGAAGATGACAAAGGCAGGCCTGCTGGCAACATTTCGCCATGCGGGAAGTTTTCTGTGCCTTGGGAAACAGTTTTACACATGCGTCAGGGTATCCTTTCAAACTAATTAGAAATCTTTTAAAAATGAATCAATTCTAACCTAATTAGACCAACATTTACAGTGCAAAAAAGTGCACATGACTGACATGTATGCTTGACCATGAAAGTCATTACTGTGCATATCTCCAGGGACAGCAGATTGCCTGATGGCTGATCTTTGTGTCTGGAATCGATGGGCTGAAACAAATAGGACTGAAACAAATATGCACCTGGGCTTTCACCATCACTGTACACAAATCTTCTCAACAATGATGTTCACACACTTAAGAAACCTCAAACATTAAATAGTGTCCCAAATAACCTACTAAGATATAGAGTAGGTGTGTGAGATATCCCTCATTTGTACTTAGGAGATCGTGGCTTGCATACAACACTTTTATGTTAAACATGTGAAAATAACAGTGGTTCAGTAGTAAATCAGTGCTGCTGTTAAGCAGTTTCTCAGATAGACCTTTAAGTGCTTTTTTGGACTGCAAGTGTTTGGGACAGGCGGCGCGAGGGCCAGCCAGCCAAGTCCTCTCTGCATTGCTGTGCAAACACTGGAGCTATTTGCACAAACCACTAGTGGCCGGGTAGCAGGGTTCAGACACCAGATTTCACATACATGCCTACCCCCCTAAGGCAATTCAATTTGATTTGTATAGCACTTTTAACAATAGCTTTACAGAAATCCAGATGTACATTTATATCCCTAATGAGCAAACAGTGGTGAGGAGACAGTTTTAAAAGATTTCCATGAGATGATACGAGGAAGAAATCTTGAAAGAAACCAGACAGAAAAGGAAACCCATCCTGGGGTCCTAGGATGAGCACAGGACAGTCATTATGATTACAGCGGCAGCTCTTAGTTCCAATTCTTAGTATCCAAGTTGAAGCACCTTCTCTCCTTAGACGTAGTAGGGCATCAAAATATGCATCATGGAAACAAAGCTTTGATCCAACCATCAGACTGGCCACCTTTTCTTATCATACACTTGCATGATCACACACATTAAAGGTTCACGGGGCATCTTGTTGTGACTAGAGGTGCGCATTGTATAGGACTGGATTCCGAAGAGACGGAACAAAAAAGTTGCACAAGCAGGAGGTTTTTACTTTCATGTGAACTCGTGCCAGTGGTCAGGTATGAAACTCACAGGACAAAGAAAGACCAAGTTGATCATCATGAACATGCTGTGCTGGGCAATGCATTTATCCTTTAGTAATCACCTGGTCAGGGGTCACAGTGGTTCAAATTAGGCTGCTGGTTTGTTTATATTTTGGGAAACAGAACCGTTAGAAAATTAGAATTTGTCAGAAAATTTTACATACAAACAAAAATAATAACTGCATGAGCAGTCCTGTGCATATCTCTAGTTATGACCAATTATGAACTGGAGTGATCAAACTGGAGCTTGAGGAACTGTCAGAGCCAGAGACAGTGCTGCATTTATAATAATTAAAAAAAAATCACCAGGACTAATCCCGGCTGACTTCGAGCGAGAGGCGGGCCAAGTTACCTTGGGGCTAACACAGAGAGGAACAACCATTCACACTCACATTCACACCTATGGGCAATTTAGAGTAGCCAGTTAATTGACATGTTTTTGGACTGTAGGAGGAAACTGCAGGCATGGGGAGAACATGCAAACTCCACACAGAAAGGCCCCAGTCGACTGCAAGGTTTGAACCAAGAACTCTTGCTGTGAGGCGACAGTGCTAACCACTGTACCACCGTGCCACCCAGCCTCCTACTATTCATCACACTTACCACACCAGCATACCGCAATTCAAACAGATCGACTTAAACTAGAGAACTGCAATTTTAGAAAATGGTTAGCATGAAATAGCACTTCTATGTTCAGCTCTGGAAGGTCAGGAATTACGGCTTGGTTTTAATTACCCCCATTATTCAAAAATGGGTCTGAGCCAACAGGCCTGGTGATAGTCAGAGGCTCCTCTTAGGCATGTGCCGATACACATCCTGCACTAACCCAACACTTTAGGAAGGTGCTTGACCGTCTCAGAGCATTCAGGCGAGTGTAGTCGTCCACTTTACCGTTTTCCATGAGCAGAAAGAAACAAAAGCAACAGACCACTGCTGCTGGCCTTCCACTATTCCACTCCGGCCAAAATACCACAGGCCTGGCATGCAGCTATTTTAATGTTCATGTTTATTGATGAAACGTTCTGCTGAAGAACTGGCAGCCTGCACTGGCTCATAAGAAACCGTTGTGCAAGCAATTGTGCTGCAGTATAAGGTACAAGTGCAACTAGGTGCCAGAGCTTTAAAGTAGCCCAACAAACAAGCACTATTTTGTTCTCGAACAAGTCGCTCCTCCAGGAGAGCGGCTGCACAGATTGGTGGATGTCTGAGAAGCAGCCGGGTGGCTGTGCTTGCCTGGGGCGAGGGCTAAAGAGCGCACACACTCCGAAGGCTGTAATGAATATGCCAGTCAGGAATCCTGTGGACTGTGCTGTTCTGAAGGATGGACACAAATGGAGAGGTGCACGAATGGGTGAGTAACACAAGCACACGGAGTTTGAATGAAGTTAAATACCCTAGGTTCAATACAATACAATTATGATGACCACAACAAGACCCCAAACAATAATGCAAACTACAAAATACTACACACTTTGCCAAATAAATTAAATACCACTGACAATCTTCAGCTTTTTTTTTTTTCCAAGCTCATTTGCCATGCACATCTGTTTTTTGGGCCTCCCTGCCATACAGAGCAACACTTTCTTCTGGGACCTCAGTCGACCAGCAAAAAGAGCATCATCTCTCACCAATTATTGTTTTTAGGGATTAGACCAAATGGCCCGGTAAATTAGCCTCTACTGTATTAATCAGAGCTAAGCTCAGGGAATAATATTAGGGATAAAGGGAAAAAAAAAAAAAAGTCTTGAAGGTTCAAAGGAGGAAAACAAAAAGGCCACTATGTCAGCTTTCAGCCTGATGCACAGCTGCCAAAAAAGAGCCCCCGGTGAAAATGGGGGTAATTTTCAGATTAATGGAAAGACAGACCAAGGGTCCTTCACCACAATCCACAACCTTTACTTCCATCGTTATCCTGTATCCTCTTTTTTCCTTCCCTCTCTGCATAAACAATGGTACACCAAGTAATGAAGGCTTCTGCTCAGCAACGCAGCTGTGTTTTTGGCCATGCAGATTTATGAGACAATAGCAAAGAGTGTCTTGGCAGGCGCAGGCTGAAATGATGATGCAGCTACAATGTAGGCAAGCTAATCCAACCCACAGTCCCCTGGGTCTAAAGTATGTAATGCACATCAGGGTTCACTGGGCAACACAGCTGAGGATGAAAATACAAGGAGTGTCCTGACAGGGAACATTTTTTCCAGCTGCACTAATCTTTGAAGGAGGAATATAATTTAGTCTTCTTGCCTACCAAAAAAGGGAAAATGACAAATCTAAGGTGGTGCTCAATCAGCACCATCAGTTTAGAGACTTAAAGGAACAGTTTAAAATTTTATCTCCCTCTGTTGCTGTGATGCAAATTGCAATGAAAATATAACTAGGCTTTTCTTTTCCCCCCCAAACAGACCCCATCCTGCCTGCTGAAACTATCAATTCCTCATGTGTCCTTTTAGGAAAATCTATGCAAGTCTAGTTTGGCTGGGGGTGGAGCTTATACATCTGTGCCAGAAAATTGTACAGAAGCCCGAAATGAGGAAACGAGTGAAACGTTGCATGTCAATATTGCAAGTCGCTAGGTATCTTTGAAATTACATGATGATTATGAGTTTAGCTATACATTAAAAATCAACGAACCTTTAAATGAAGATGCAAATCCACAATCAGCACAGAACAGGCCAGTAAACAAACCACTATGTTCATAACTGGAGCCATGTTCATTCACATTGTTTATTTTCTTGCAGACCTTTCAGCATAAATAGTGTGTCTTACAATGCAACAAAATTGGTATTATTAAGCCATAATGGGATTACCCAGAAAGTACATGTAAATGTAACAGCTCTGAGTTTCCCTATTTACTGTAAGGAAAATCCCTCTTTCACCACCTACTTAGTGCAGTTGTATAACAGGCCCTTTTATTCCCTTTGGCTTGCACCACCAGACTGATGCAACCAATTGAAAACCTGGGGTTTGCACTTCATCCATCAAAATCCTTTTGTGCAACACGTTTTCTCTTTTTTGTCCATTGGCGGCCCACAGCAACTTGCATCAGGATCACTTGCAGAATCTGACCAAACCACACCGTTTCATCCTGCCACGTCCAAACAGCTCACACTTCCCACACATCTGGTTTCAGTGCAGGCGTCTACCAGCTAATATCAACATCAAAACTCACCTCTTTTGATTTTTTTAAATTGGAGAACTCTGGATTACAGTATTACAGATAGAAATGAGGCTGACCTGATCGTCACAGTTTAAGCAAGACCAAGTCTTGAACCTAGGAGAAGATAATGCCAATCCAGGACACCCCAAGAGACAGCAATCCATAAACATAGGAGGAGTCAAGATAGTGGCAATCCCAAGCAACCCAAGAAATAGCAATTCATAAATTTAAGGGCCGTCAAGATAACGCCAATCCTAAGCAACCCATGAGACAGCAATTCATAAACGTAAGGGCCGTCAAGAGAACAACAATCCCAAGCAACCCAAGAGACAGATAAACTTAGGAACCACCAAGAGAACACCAATCCCTAGCGACCTAATCTCCAGTTGTATCTTCAATTTGCTTGGTATCTTTGCCATGGCTAATCTACAGGTCAGAATTTGGCCATCCCATTTCAAATGAGAACAGGTAGAGATGAAACTAAAGCAAGTGAACTGAACTGAAGCAAGTGGAAGTGCTGACTCAGTCTTCTGGGGGATGGAGGTATATAAGAGGGTGTGTGTGTGTTTACTGGGGTATAAAGGGCTGCATGCATGCATCTGTATGCTGATTAATCCCACTATGGGCGGGGTGGCCGCCGAGCCGCAGAAGCGGACTACGGTGAGGTTTGGGTTTCGCAAGCATTTTTGTAACGGGCCAGGATCTGGCCGTGGCGAACGTGCACACTGAGCAGTGCAGTGTGTGAAATCCCACTGTGCCAAGCAGGCCTGTGGCCAGAACATACCGCAAGCACACAGAGCCTCCGTCAACGATTGCTCTGTCCACACACAGCCCTAGTAACACTATGTTGCTATGGCCGATCTTAAAAATGTGAAAGAATAAAGCAATGTTAAAGCCATAAAAACCTAGAGCATGGGCAAGAAATAAGTCAAATTCAGGATGGTTCTGTGACCACTCTTTCCAAACATAAACCAGCGAAGAAATGGGCCTATAAACCACACTGGCCTTGAAAGAATCTAACCTAGATACCCAACATATAGAGTGTCCAAACGTAATCATTTTCTGAAGCACAGCTCGGTAAGTTGCTTTTTTTTTGCTGGTGGGCTTAAGCACTGATTACGTGGTGAGAGAAGGAATGTACCGGCCCAGTGAAGTGGTTTCACTTTGTTCTTGGTTCGCTGGGTCATTTGACTTAATCACTGTGGAGTGAATGCCATAGACACACACACACACACAGCAGACACACTGGCTTTCACTAATGACATACCACACACCTCTGCAGAGCGACCCAGACAGTCATTTCCACATGCTTAAAAGATGAAACACCAGCCCTTTCTCTTGGTTGCATAATTGTAAGCAAGGCTTGTGCTTTTATACAAAACTAAATGAAGTCCAAAACTGCACTGGTGACCTTAAGAATATACAGTCTGTAGAACTTGGGGGGAGTAAGAATTGGGGCATGATGGGGATCCAAAATAAAATCACGCCCAAAAAGGTGGAAAGTCTCAATTGTTTTGATCCCTGCCACTAGTCCTGTGGGTGAAGATCTGAGGGCTTTAACTTGGTGGTGACTTTCCAAAGCCCTCATGGAATGATTTTGTTAGCATTATAGATCAAGTCAACATCAAGAATAATAAATTCTAAGAGGGCCACATGAGGCAAGTACCCAGGATCTTAAGTTCTCAGAGTCCACAGAGGAAAAAAATACAATCCTGTGATATCTAGTGCAGGGATTCCAAACTTTCTGCAACTCCTGACCCTCACCAATAACCACAAAATGCTTGGAATATTAATCAAATTCTAGAAATGACAAATAGCACATGCTTTTTTCTAATAATATGCATTGGTTTTTAGCTTAAAAATGAAAAGGCAGTCATGGACAACAGTGGATGCTCAACCTTACCTGCATGGTCCAATAATTATAAAAAACAGACTATATTTAGCTCAAAGCTGTTAGCTTTTACTGATTACACTGAGCCGTATGGGGGCCTGGATAACAAAGTCTCCGATTTTATTACAGTCACCAAATTTAATACACTGATGAGGTGGTTTATGAGGAATGGCACTGAGTAATATTTGGAGGAAACAATGAGAAAGGGCCCAAAACTAATCCCTGACTGAAACAGAGGGTGCAGTGAAGCTTTGTAGTCAACTGACCTGGCAGGGGCCCTTTCATTAATTATAAATGCTTGTAAATATGTGATTAAATTAATCCAACTCTGAGACTTCAAAAGTCTTGCTTGCTGTGGCACCAGAGAACTGGTGGTCTGCTGGGAACTGTGAGTGTATGTCTAGAGGAATGTACTAAGAGGAAAATTATTAAAATACACAAGAAGCTCCAATGGTTTCAAGGGTTGCACTGAGATGCACTGCTAAAAGTGCACATCTTTACTAGACTTTCAAAATGTCTGAATCAGTCAAGGACAGACCTGGGGAAAATGTCTTGATTATAAACTTTCATCTGAGGTACGATAAGAACTGATGAAGTACCAGTAAAGGGAGGGACTGACTCAGTCAGGACCCATGCCACCCACCAAATAACAGCACAGTATCCGATCGCAGCAAACCCGGAGAGCACCAGCAGCATAGATGAGCGCCTCTACCATCTTCACAGCTGAAAGACACCTGGCATCTAGATGACTGCATGAGAGCTGCAAGTTGCAGAGCCCTCTCACACTCTTTAACCCAGCCAAAACCCCACACTAATCCCCACAATAAGCCTTGTCATCTATGCTAGCCTCCATGTCTGAGAGCTCAGACTGGGAAGAGAGGGAAAATGTGACCTTGGAGAGTTTTATAATGTTCCATAATCCATTATCAACCACAGAAAAGAGGTCCCTATTGCCTCAGAAATCCCACAAGCTGATACTGACAGAAGCACAGCAAGGGTTCCACAGCGGTACGAGGTACAAGTATCAGCCTGCAGCAGCTTCAGGAGCGTATGAGTTCTGCTACTCCTCTACTTTGCTTTAAGCTTGGATTACACATATGTTCAAAAGTATCTGGACACCTGATCACCACATCTATATGTGGCTCTTCCTCAAACTGTTGCCAGCATACACTTGTCTAGAATGTCTGTATGCTTTGTCATTAAGTTTTCCTTTAACTGGAACTAAGGGCCCCATACTTGTTCCACCACGACAATGCCCTTGTTGACAAAGTGAGCTCCATGAAGACATGGTTCACCAAAGTGGGAGTAGAAGAACTCGAGTGTCCTGCACACAGCCCTGACCTCAACACCACTGAACATCTTTGAGATGAACTGGAACGCTGACTGCACCCCAGGCCTCCTCACCTAACATCAGTACCTGACCTCACTAATGTTCTCATGCTTTAATGGGCACAAATCCCCACAGCCACAATTTACTGGAAAGCCTTCCCAGAAGATTGGAGGATGTTATGGCATGAAACAGGGGATGGATGCTTGTGTTGCCACTGCTTATACAGATATACACAAAGTCACACATCGAGTATAAACCAGGCCTTAGAAGTGATTAAAGCGTCTCTCAAGGAGGTCTGAGTGTCCAAGCCACCTGCAAGGCAGTGCACCAGGCCGAGCTGAGTTAACAGACACCTCTGGCATTTTTCAACTACGTACCAAGCTGTAATGTGCACTTCAACAGACTTAAGTTGCCAGGTAGAGTGTAAAAAAATTAAAGGAACTGTTAAAACCTGGCAACCATCTAGTGAAACCTAGTGAAGATTCTTCTTGCCATTTTTCCTTTTCAGGCTCAAAGTGCTGTAGCTCAAGCAAGGCTGTCTCCTTGCTCTCTCTCAGGCGGGAGGTCGAGTTGTGCCATGTTTAAAAGGCTTCCAGGACGCTGGTTCTTTTATAAGCATTAAGTTAATAAAGAAAGCACAGAAAAACAGATCCTGAAAGAAGAAAGTAGGGAAAATTAATGAAAACAGCAGAGGGTCTCTGTCAAAAGATTTAGCCTTTGATCAAAAGTGAAAGACAAATAACAGAAAAACAGGCACAGTAAAAAAATCTTTTATGGGGTATTTTGGGAAGAAATGGGGGACAAAGTTGAAATTTTGCGGAAAAATTACAGCTTCTATAAAGAATACATAGAGTTTCTTTGTCTCGTTATGAATATTTATTTTTTTTCCTCAAAAGAGATCTACCATGATGAACGGTTCCAACTCACCACACGACAGATAAATCATTCTGAGGAAAATAGACAGCTTCAACATAAACATTTCTGTCCAGATGTAAATGTAAAGTAACATCTAATCTAAAATATTCCAGCGCCACTTTAGTTCCCTTCTGTAGCTCAGAAACCTACCCGCTACCACATGACGAGCTGCCAAATGAAGACTTTTTACACACTGTGGTCTTTTTTATTCAGTCTCCATGTCAAAAGCATCCAAAGAGACATCACCGTACCACAAAAAGACGATATCAAACAGCAGTTTCCACGCATGTAATAGTTCTTCATAAATAAACCATGACTGTCAGGCTCCCACTTTAAGGTTTGAGTTTGAGCTAAAGTAACTTTGCTATGTCAATAATCCTTATATTTCATAAGGAATTTTTTTTTTTTTTTTTTTTTTTTAATAAGGACTGCTGCACTCCGGGTCAAGAAACATGGCAAAAGCTTCAGACATTACTCTCCTTTATTTTTACTGGTGGGAATTATTTAAAAAAAAAAAAAAAAGTGCTGGCATGGTGCTTTAGGTGGAACTAAAATCGAGTCATTTACATCTCCAGAGCTTTGTCGTCCCTCAAAGGCTCATTACTCACACCCATGGCTGGGCATGAAGACTCCATCGAAGCGGTTTACACACATAATGACCCGTGCAGACCCATTAATGATTAATGAACATGCCTCCCAGGCCACTTGTTCCACGGATTTGCTCAACACTGTGCCGGGAATCGAAGGCTTTGTTAACACGTCACGCTTGTCTAAGTGGTTTGTGTTATTGAGACTTTGGCAGCTTTTGACTGATTGAACGATTACGGAATGAAGCTTGGAATAATAACACCAAACCACATGTTTATGAAGGGAAAACGGATTACGAGTGCTACTGTAATGAGGTGGGCCTAACTGAATTGGGCTTACCAACTCCAAATATATACAGAACAAACACCAGGCCTGAACACTGGAGACTGCCAAAGTCCTCGTTTAAACTTGTATAATATGGTTTAGAACACAGAGACCTGCTATAATTTTGTGCACTTCACTCCTGCCATAATCCCTATACTTTACTTTGATTATTGCACTAACTTCATTATGCTGAAGACATGCTTATAACTTCGATTTAAACTTTCCACCTGGTTCCACTTTTTAACGGTGATTTCATCCAAAACTACAAATTATATAAAGACTGTATGTCATATAAACTAGAAGCTACACCTTCTTGTAAAGAGCGTGTCCCAGCAATATGTGGTATCCAATGCAGCGGGAGGCATAAGTAAAGTTTTTAGAGCGGAACAATCAGCCCACTTTTTCCATACATGTTGACTTAACACACTAAAGCTCAACAGCGTTGAAAAGTAAAAGCACCCCCACCCCAAAAAAAATCTGCAAAGCTCTTGGGGCCATTTAGGAGCTTGCAGGAATTCCACTCAGCGCCCCGTTGAGGAGGGGTGAAATCTCTGTCAGCAGCCTCCAGCCGTGGAGCTTCTGCCTCTCCGCGAAACACTGCACTCCCAGAATGTGGAACGTGTGCAGACAGGAGTCGTGGGAAATGTGAGAAAAGACCTGGTCTGGGAGAACCACTGTCCCAGAGCTCATCTGTCACACGTTAGAGCTCTTACTGCTGCGCATAACGGTGAAGATGACAGTCGTTTAAAGAAGTATGATTTTCAACCTGTCTCTGTATTCTCACTCACACGTGTATAAACAAAGAGGGAGAAAGTGAAAAAGAAAGAAAAATAAAAAGAGCGCAAGAGCAAAACGGCGTGAGAAGGGAAAGAGTGAGTGAGAAAGACAGAGACGGAGCCTATAATTTGTGCCCAGATTGGCCTTTCTTTCCACCACAAGTGGTATAAACTGCACGCTTCAAGGAAGCCTCACACATCACACCATTTGTAATTCAATTAACTCTCAGCGTCTCATGCATGCTTTCCAGCACCTGCGTTTCAAGTCTCCGCCTCCCGGACGAGGTGTATGAACTTTTCAATCATATGATTCATCTGGAAGGACCACGCAGCCAAACGTTCATGCACATTTATTGTGTCAGTGCCAGAAGAGCAAACATGAGATGTGGACAGCCAAGTCTGCTAGCATGCCATGCATAAATACCACTGATCCCAAAACGTGGCCAAAAACTCTACTCTGTCTGTTTCTCTGTAGCTGTTCGGTTAACTATCAAAAGGAAACCTTCATGTATTTTTTTCCATTTTCGCTCAGTGTGGGTGTGAAATGGTATTCAATCAACCGAGCCTCAAATAACATCTTGCTAATGTTATTTATTTTCACTAACCATATAAATAAATAAAGCTAGGTGAACCTTGTTTTGCTTGCCCGAAGTCTGATTGCTGATTAGACTTGCTCACATCACCGTAGCAACCATAACAAAATAGAAGAACCCGAGAAACAGTGGAGACATGCTAAATTATTTCAACAAATCTGTTTTTGCTGAATGTCCATCTCTATTTTCAACTGTCCAATTGTCAGACTACTAGCCAGTCCTAGCACAGGGGGGCAGAACTTGGAATTAATTGTTGCTCTCAGATTATTGATGAATTGCAAGTCAACGTTGTAGATGTATGCCACCACCTAGTGTATGGATGTCCTGAGGGACATGCACGGAACATCAGTCAGGCAAGCAGTAAGTGGAAATGCATCCTCTAGGACAGTTCATGCACCAATAAGGCCTTTAAAATTGCCTTTTTTGGTTGGAAGCACATGGAAAACTGCAGAACTACAAACCTGTAGGTTCCATGGTGCCTCGAAAGATGTACCGAACAGAATTCTGGTCCAGATGAAGCACTAGACCCCCGTGATGTGTTCTTCAGCAGAAGTACAAAGGAAAAAAAAAGCAGCTCAAGTGTCTCATGCTGTCTTTTATTAGAAGAGCTGAGTGTTCGCTCACCGGCTCCCCTCCACCCTTTTTTTCCTCTCAAATTGTTCTCCATTATCTCCTTTTTGGAGGAGCGGAGGATAAAAGCGCCAGCTCCCCGGCTGGGTCACCTTTTGAACGGCCCTTGTTCCGATCCGTTCTGACGGCCACTTAATTGCACATGACACACGTGGACCTCTTTTTCCCTTTCAAATCTAAACCAGATTGTCGGATTATTGCGTGACAGAGGTGAGGCGGCGGGGAGAACGTGCTCAGGCTGGAGCTTTGAGGTTGAAGTGGTAGTCCTCTGACTTCCACTCAGAATCTATGAATCTCATTGGCCGTCTCAGACAATTATAACCTCAAATACATTTCTTGGTAGCAAATTCGAACAAATGGAGAAGCTCTCTTTCTCACTCTCTCTGGACATCATTTTCTAGTTCTTTCTTTTCATACAGCTCTCAAGTTGTTCACTATTCCCTTTTGCTTCATTTTCTCTACGAGGAAAAAAAAAAAAGGAGTGATGCTTGCCCTCGCGGACCTCGGATCATTCTCATGCTAAGGATTTTCCCCTCCACTGAAAGTCAATGAATGAACATCAAGATCTACGAAATTACAAACCTGACAGTTTAGTTAGAATTACAGTGACACACAAGAAAAAAGAAAGAGAGAGCAAGCTGTGTTCTGACAATTACAGCCATGACGTTCGCAGTCCTCCTCTTCAAAAAGGCACGGCCTCGCTTCCTGTGGGATGCTGTTATTAAGTACGGAGATAAACAGCCATTCGAGAGTGCAGCGTGATTTCCTCTTTTGGATCGCACTTGCTCACTGCCTCATCAGCCTCTTCATAAAACGGTAAAAGCAGCAAATCCTTAGGGCTTAAGCTTTTAGAAAAAGGTTAGGGATCCTTGAGGGCTCTTTGGACCCTTTTCAGGAAGGGAGAATTATATTGTATGGTTTTACATAGAACCTTACATAAATGAGGTGCTTTAGTAATTTAGTAATTAGTGCGAATCAATTATTTTCTAACATTTATAAACCAAGAACCCGACACACATCAGAGCAGTGTAGTTAGTTACAGGCTTCATCAATCAGCTTGGTTTTACACAAATGAAAGCGAGAGCGAAACAAATGGAAAAGAAAACATGTTAGAAGAAGAAAGGCAATAATATTTTAATATTATTGGAACTATACCAGTGCCTCGAATGCATTTCAAGAGTTGCTTCACAGAGGGTCGAACCAAACGACCTCTTAGGGTGCTAGATGGATTTTTCCCACTTTTCTGTGTGCCATTCATATGGGAGTAATAATAATAATAATCATAATAATAATAATGTTCTACTTTGGCTTAATGGAATCTCAAATTGTCAATTTTACAAGCATTTGTTGTTTATGCCACGTTAGTGTTGCATTCCGTCATATGGACTGATTTAGGCAGACACAGTAGGGGAATTTTTAACTCAAAATAAATATTGCTTTTAGATAATTTCCATGTTTAACACACACAAAAAATCCAGTTGCAGCCCTTTGCCTTGGAGAAAGCCACTAATTCAGAAAGTGGATCATCAGATCATCTGGTGAAGTGAGAAGCGAGAGCAGTAAATAAGATTCAGATGAACTCCGTCACCCTCAGGTCTGCTGTAGCCTTCACCTAGAATCAACCCGTCACCTAAATGAACTCACGAGTCATAACGCTAACCTTGGATAAATAAAACAGCACTGCTTCAAGTGCTCGATGGCAACAGTGGCGCAGATTGTTCAGGGTCTGGCATCGGGGATTTGTTTGACAGAAAGACAGAACATGTGCGGTACTACTTAGACGCAGTGGAGCAGTCTGCAAACACATGCTTTCTCCACGAGAATGAGGAGGAGGTGGGAAAGAAACAGGCTCCTGCTTTTGATTTGAGCTCATGAATAAAAAGGAGAAATGTCAGGAAGGCAAAGTGAGAGCACAATATAAAGAGTGTGATTGAGAGCCGCTCATCGTAACTCAGGATACACGCTTTCACTTTATTATTCTAAGACCTCTTACTCTGAATGTGCCTCCAATCTTGAGGCAAACTTTCATGCTGCCTAAATGGCTACAGGACTAATATTTGCATTGGCGCAGCCTTCCCAGGAATTGCAAATAATCTGCAACAGCTGCAAGCACTGTTTATGGATCAGTGGAAAAATGGTGGTCATATCTCATATCTTGTGCAGGCTGGCATTAGGATTACGGTATCAAAGATTGAGCTGGCATTTCCAAAACGGTGGTCAAATAAACAAGAATCAGAGATGTACGTATGTTAAAACAGTGCTTCTGATGGACATGGTGCTTTGAACGGGGTGTCAAGGAGACTGGAAAAAGGAGCAGGGTCAAAGAAACACACTTCGCAACAATAAAAGATTGAAGAAAAGAGAAGCTTTGGAGCACTGTGGAGAGCTCTGAACAGCTGGCACGGATTACTTATGATTTATTTTATATCAGTCTCAGCGCAGAGAAAAGATGGAAACACGTTTCATTCTCTGGTTATCATTTTCCATCAATTCCTCCGTGATCTCACCTTTTGTCCATTTAGGAGAAAAAAAATGAAAAGAATTTAAGCAAATAATCCCTTGCCAGTTTAAGACATCAAAATAAATTTCAGTAAAAATCGGACTGCAGTCGTATTAGGCAACGGCAATAAACTTAGCAGCTACTAAATTCACATCCTCTTGCCGTGCCACGCTGATCATTAGTAAAAGATTGACTCATGCTGAACTCAGTGCCCTTGCATTTGTGGTTTTGTCAGTTACATTTAGCTCTCTGTGTGTGAGACACATACACGGCTGATTACTACCCATAAACATTAGTCATACACCGGTGCTTTATGCTTTTATGCCTTTATTCCAGGCACCTGCCTGTTTTCATTACATGATCTCTGCTACACATGGCCCACAGCAACATACATAAATAATACTCGGTGCTGGAGACCCTTTCTTGATGCTCAACTCTCTCTCTCTGCGATTCACTGAAGCTAAATAACTGAAGCGAGCCACAAATTCCTCACGCCGTCACCCCCCCCCTTCTCAAGTGTGCATCTCGGCTTTGACAGTCAGTCCGGAAGCTTTCCAACTTCTTCTTTTTTTTTTTTTAAAACAATGATTTTAAAATGACTGATGTGCAGGATTCCTGTCATCCCAAAACAAAGATTTGGAATTTGTCTAAGCCGCTCAGACTGAAGTTCCATCCTGTTCCCTTATCTAAGATTAGAGTAATGAAACAGCATGGTCTTTCATTAACTAATTCCTCAAATTCAATAAAAAAGTTTTGTGTGGCAATTTGGGATTCAATTAAAATAAGGTCAGATCAGACAGACTGGAAGGACAGTTTGCACAAGCTCTGTTTTTTGTTGTTTTTCCCCCTCCCCCACATCAACGGAAACATAAATCAGCTCAAATCATGAAAAGGAGAAATAAAACAAGAGAACCCAAATACCTGATGCACAGGAGCGGAAAAGTCTTGTGCAGCAGACGAAGCGAGGACCGCGTCCTCACTTTGTGCTCTCTCCTGAAGCTGCGCTGCTCTAAGTGGGGACCACACAGCTCCCGGAGGACAACCTTCCTCCTCTAATCCTTTCTTCGATGTGATGACACACACCAAACCCTAACCATCTGTTGAAACACGTCCTCCGGCTCGCACCGCGTCAAGACAAACCAGCAGATCCAATCAGAGAGGTTGCTGGGTGGCTCTTCCCAGGCTGGAGGCAGGGACAAGGACACAAGGCAGGGGAAGAAGGGGGGGGGACCTGCTAGAGATGTCTGCAAACTCCGGCCACCGTAACCTGAGA
>JAOTRR010000028.1:3815567-3833041 GCA_028570945.1 Gogo arcuatus | reverse complement strand
AGTGAGTGAGTGAGTGAGTGAGTGAGTGAGTGAGGCGAAAGGGGAGGGAGGGAGGGAGGGCATTGGGTGTGTGAAGAGGTGTGTATGGGGGGGATGAACCTTCTGACCAACTATGCGCTCCAAACTATTAGAAATCTGCACTCCCATGTTCTGAACACACAAACACGAACATAGAGCAAACACAGGAATCAAGGTGCATGTAGAAGCCAGGACACACACTAAAATAGGTTCTGGAACACTAAGACTGCACCACTCACACCTAGGTGTGATAAATCTTTACCACAGGCAACATTCCTGCCTTTCACAATCTATCAGCATGAAAACAACCAAACGGAAAAGACTTGGTGGAAAATCAAAATGTTTGATATAGAATGCATCCATATTCAAATGCTGTTGGGTGAAATTCTGTAATCTTCTTCACCTTTGCTGTTTGCAAATCAGCTTAACACTAAACACTAAACTTCCTGATGCAACATTACGACAAAGTTGCTAAAGAATGATTATTTGATTTCATTTATATTGACACTTTGGCCATTAGATCTGGGCAAACTGATGCTATAGGATAGTATCAGTACTGTATTATGATAAACTGTTCTGAGGTGCAACACTAACATATTCACAAAGTCTACTTTTTTTAACTCAGTAACACATAGATTGAAGATAATATTTCACTCCGAGCACAGAAGGTTAAAATTAGTTTTTCATAGTTCAATTTTAATTTGTTTAAAATGTGTGTCTGATGTTTTAAACGCTGTTACAAAAGAAAAATACTCCAAAGTTGAACTGTAAAAAAAAAAAAAAAAAAAGTATCAGGATATATTTTTGTGATCAAGTTTCATTTCAAGGCACTTTGATTTGTCCCTCAGGGAAACACTTAAAGAATCTATACAATATGCTATAACAGAGGATTTCGCTTTCACAGAATTTTAATGATGACCCCATTTAGAAACCCTTAACCCATCAATCACAAGAATCCACAAGGAACCTTTTTGTTCCTGAGACTGCATTCTCTGAAACTCAAACAAATCAAAAGTCTCTATTACGGATTCAGGCATACAATTGTATGCTATCAGCACTTCCAATAACCCTCTATTCATGTCTACATTAATGTGTAACATTAGTAACCAGGTACTTCATCTCTTGTCAAAGCTTTAAAAAGCCGTGTGTTGCTCCAATCCACTTTCTAGCGTGGCCGTGACATCCGAGTAAGTTCATCAGGAGTGAGGAAATGCAAACAAAGGCTGCTAAGTGACCTATTAGCATTCTGTAAAGCCGAATTCACACCTGTTCCCCTGGTATTAGTTTCAGTCTGTGAGGACCCCCGTGACACACACACACACACACACACACACACACTAATCAATCTTCACAGACTGCAATTCACTCAGCGGTCAAAACAAAACAAACGCAAATCTTCATTGGGAAAGGACGCTGAAGCTCTTTAGTGCTCCTTTTGTCTGCTAATTCTAGCGACTAGTTGTGTATTTCATCTACCACTAATATGTTCAATCTGTCTTATTCTGCACTGATTAAGTGCTAAGCAGACCAGGAGCCACCAGATGGCAAAACACGACTTTGCAATTCAGTACAACAGAATAACATTTAACCTCCTACCAGCTGTTTAAAGCTTTGGATGAGACGCAAGTCGGATGCCCCTGAACACATCTGTTAGAGAGGTTTTACTCTTCTGTCGTCTCTCCGTGCAGTACATGCAATCAAATAGTGTTTCACTTAAAACGCATCCATCATGTGTTTCGTTTCTTCACCACGCTGTGCACGTCGAGCAGAAGTGTGCCATCTGAAAAGAAATTCTTGTCCTCGCTTGCCGTGTGCAGGATATTAAATTAAAGGAAACAAAAGCCATCTTCCTTTGGACATGTGAACCTTCCTGCTCTTGGTTTAGTCAAGATCTGCAAAGGAGGGGAAGTGCAGAGATCAAATTGGATTGAGCAAATTCACAAAGGGTAACCCCCTCATCCACCCCACTCCTTCTCGACTCTCTCTTGTCCACCTTAAACCTCAACCAAGCCTCCAACCCCCACACCATTGGACCCTAAAGTCTTTGTGAAAGGGCAAAGGCCAGCCTACAGCTTGGTGGACTTCAGAATCTTCATCCAAGATGGCACGGTTAATGGTGACGACATCACAGACACATTATTCACCATGCTTATTGTAGCATTTGAAACTTTGCTTAGCACGCAAGCTCATTATTCTAATTTTGGTGAAAACAGGAGAGTAGGGCAAGCCTGGGAACGTGATGCTGCTGATTATCAGGTTATAAGAGGCTGAATGCTGCTGCAAGAGAGTGTCTTTCAAAAACAGAGAAAGCCTGGTAGAATAGGAGGGTGGACATTTTGAACTCATCCTATCCATGGACAGCCTAAAGTCCCTGCAGGAGGTCATTGAAGACAGACACACATGAGACAGAGGTATAGAGAGGACAATTCCTGCAATAGTTAACCCCTGCAAGGCACTCCACTCTCGACTGAGGGTTGCAGGTGCAGCAAGGACCTTGAGAGGGCTATTCGGTTCATTACTCTCATTCATTATGCTTGAATAAGATCTGGAGGGTGTCACCGGTCCTAAACCTGGCACCACAGCAGGGACAGTGTGAGGGAGAGAGAGAGAGAAATGGTCTAAACTGGGGACTCTACCATGCCCCCCCCCCAACCAACAGACATACCAGTAGCAAGGTTACAGGTCTTCCTCAAGGATCCATCAGTGGTTCTCTGGCAGTCCTGAGATTAAACTTCCTAGTTTATTAGATTAGTACCTTAACCATAAGGTTACATCTGAAAGCCAGATGCTGAAAGCCATAAAATGCATCACGTTTGATCTCAGGTCTGATAAATCCTCCATCTCTCCGATATAGCTACAGACAACATGGATGCAATGGTTAAGCTTACATGGCACATTAGCACCTCACTAGCCTATACAAAATATAAATAGGAATATCCTGCTGGATTCCCATCTCAGGATCAGAGGTCACAGCGGCTTCTTTTCAACTTTAGGTCAGGGAAAAACAGCTGAAGCTGTGGGGGGTGGACTGAAGGTTATGTATAGGGTTTACGGTGCATTGCGTCTCAGCTCTAAACCACTTCCACACAGCGTGACAGCTGAACACACAGACATTCGCAAAGTTGCCTGCTTATTACTGCAAACCCACATGTGATAAATTATCTTATTTATTTACAGACCCATAGATGTCGAGATCCAAAGATTTGCAACATTTCCAGGATCCAAAGGCATCTGATAAGGTTTCAAAATTGAAAATACGAAAAACAGTTAAATGGGAATTAATACAATCACTTAACAGAGAGGTGTCACATCAATCATTGTCTCTGATCTAACACTAACTGATGGGAGGGAAGGCCATTATCTCTAAATTCTGAGAAGTACTCTCTTCAGTAATCACACCAAAGAACTTCTGTTTAACTAGACGTAAGCCATCAATTTGTACGAAGATCAATAAAGAGTCACTTCTTGCAAACATAAAAGCCAATTACACAGGGGGTAAAAGCAGACAAGTCACGTGAAGGAATATTTACAACAGACTTCAAGTTCTAATCAACACTGCAATTGTATTCAAATCATCTTTGTTGGATATGCCATATTCCTGATGACTATCTTCAGCAAATCAAACAAGGAATATCCTGTGGGGCAAAGACTGCAATTTCTTGCTAAATGAATTGATGCATGCATACTTCCATGGAAAAAAATTAGCAGTTAAGAACTTCAGAACTTCCAGAATGATCAATAAGGGGTGCATGTTTGAAGTGTTTCTCAATATCTGTGCTAGTTCCAGCAGTCCCCGATGCCCAGAGGTTGAAAATTTAAAACAGCAGAAGTCATTTCCTGTGAATCTGCCACGTGCCCTGTCTGTCTGGCCTTGAATTATCACTCATGTTCATCAGTGATAGTGGCTATATGGGCCTTCCAGAAAGAAGCAGTACCCTGCAATCCAAATCTTTCCCTCAGCTGAAAACCATTTTTTCCTCAACTGAAGGGGAAGATGAGTCAAAAAGGCATTCGTCTGGATGGTGATGTAGGGATGAGAGAGGTCCAATGCTTAAAGGAACTGTGGAATCATGAAGCTAAGTGTCACCACCCTCATTAGCACCTTGCATGCAGTAGGATGCCAAAACTAAGAATGACAGCATGCAAAAAATTACTATCCAGAGCGAGTCCCAGAGGCTGGAAGAAAGCACTGCTAATTCTATACTTAAGGCAGATAGGGAGCAGCTGCAAACGAGACAGAGTGAGTACTAGGATCAAGTACAAACCGGAGTATGGATGGAAGTCAAATCAAAGAGAGATCCAAACAGGATTTAGGCAAAAAAAGAAGAAAAAGAAAAAAGAAAATTCAAGCAGAGAGACACATGTGGCATTTAATGGGAAGAGACAAGTTCAAGGTCTGAACCTGATCTCTGGATACACTCACAGTGCTCAATTAAAACACAGACAGAGGGAGACAACTGAAGGCTTCTGTGAGAGGAAAGTCTCGATGACTCATACAGAAAGACAGAGCATGAGTGGTCAGACAATCTTCTTACCTTTTAGAGGAGAAATACTTTAGAGTTGCTCACAGACATTTCCAGATTTTGAACGGATGGCCCACATTTCCTTCTTTTTTCCCCCCCATGAATTCCTTTTCTAACTTACCTGCGCTCATGGTTCCATTTTCATACTACTTTTTTCCAAACCCAAATCAACATTTGTACAAATGCTAAATGTTAAGCCTGAGGCAAAGCTCTAGGTTTATGGTTTTAAAAGGTTCATAACCTTTATGACAAGCAATTCAGTTTTGCATGCCCCCTCCTGTGACAAATTTGAATCAAACCTCAAAGTGAAAAAACATGGCTGCAGAGTTTAGGCAGTTTTGTGGTTAAGGATGACAGAGGGGAGCAAAGTGTGTCCCTTTGATCAATGTGAAAGGGTCCTTTCTACCTGGAGTACAACAAAAATAAATCTCGAAAATAGAGGCACATTCTAAAAAGGCTGCACCTTAAATCAGGTACTGTCATTATGAGAGGAAGCACTCGCCCTAAAGGAACTAAACCACTATAACAGCACAAAGTCATTTACACATTTGTAGCTGAAAGTCAGCAAGAGTAAAGATCAAGGATCTCAGGGGTAACTTGCTCATAATGCTCGAAGTGCTCTCCTGCTCTGCTGTAACCGTAGACCTTTGTGTTCTGGGACATTCTCTAGAGACTGTCGGGGGAAAGGACTAGTCACATGCAAGCCCTGAACCACACGCACATTTCCACACACACGTACACTATTTCTGTGAAAGCACCATGTCTAATTTCATTAGAGATGAGCAGATAAGAGACCAAATACCTTTTAAAAAAATAAAAAGCAAACCTACTAGGAGAATGCATAAACATCTAATCCTAATATGGAGTAGCTGAGTTGGCAGTTTTTCACCATTGTATATATATGATGTGTGTGAACTGTAATGTTATAATATTATATTAAATGTTGACTAACCTATTATAACATTACTTGAGCCTTCCAGCATCAGTAAACCACTTTAAGTAAAGCAAGATGGTCAATGTATTCCCACTTGGATTAACCAATAAACTATCAAAGCTTGCTCGCGTGCAGTATAAGCATGCATTTATGTGCTTTTTAGAAACGAAGATTTTACTCGGCACTGTTAGTGGTTTCCGGCTACACCTGCTGGGCCACCATATTAACCCCTCAGACCTTTGAAAGGCCCTCCATCTTCTCCTGGAGGAACAATGCGGTGTATCCGGAAGCACACTTTTAATCCTCTCAAACCCTCAAATGAAAGGCAAGAACAAGGCAGAAAGGCCAAATCCTGAAGCACAGAGGCCCTATCCGCTCTACGACATCCCAAATGCCCGGACGGATATAATCCTTTAAAGCATGCCGCCACCGGGGCAGCGAGGAAGCAAATTCAGATCTAGTGTGTTGTGTAGAGGCATAATCTAGATAACAAAAAACCAAGGAGGGGAGCTATAGTAGAAGACAAGAAGAAAGTGCATCATCAAGATGGCATAAGGTAAAGCAGTCATTCAAGAGATCAAATCATGGCTGAGAGATACAAAAAAAAAAAAAACCCTACATCTTGAAAGGGGCATGAGAAGGTCAGAGCAAAGCGGCAGCCTTTAAATCTGCTCAAGTTGTGGTGTTCCTCAAGCAGTAAAAGGATTCAAATGAGAAAGCCGCCTGGTGCACCCTGCCAGGTGAAATATAAGTTTGATTAAAGCAAATAAGCAGTAAACTCACAGGCACACACGGCTACGCTGCACGCAAATACTTCAGTTTTGAAGAGGAACCCAAGCGTAGGAGATGCAAAGAGGCCTGATTGGCTGTGGCTTATTTTAATGGGTAATTTTGGGCTTTTCCAGTAGTGAAAGCAGCATGGAGCTAGCAAGTCGTGATTGGCACTCAGGGTGGGAAACGCTTTAATCTGGCCCCATGTTCTCCTTCTCTCGTCAAGGAAATAATTATCATCAAGCAACCAACTAAACAACAATGGCAGGAGTACTCCAGCTTGATCGCCCCCAACAGTTATTAATAATGTTTACAAGCACACCCTTTTGGTGAGGGAGCCTGAAAATGCAGGATACTCGATGTAGGTGTGGAGAGCCAGGCAGACCCGTTCCTCCCTCCTCACCGAGTGCACACACCTGGCTGTTTATGAAGGGGGCAGTAGAAAAAGGGCATTATGGCCCCTGTGCTACAATAGATTGAGTCTGGACCACTCACAGTTATGAACAATGGCAGCTGCTGTGCTGGGAATATCTGCAGTTAAGGACTCTAGCATGGGTACATTTACTTACGGATAATAGCAATCCAATAACAAAGAATGGCATTCAGAGAAGTCAGAGTGACGTACACGGTTTCTGTGACATTATCCCATTTAATCTTTGTGGTTCAAAAGAAGCTGAAAATCTTTTTAGACAATACAAAACTGTGTATTGAGTCTGTAAATGATCAAATAGCCAAAATAAACACCAAAAAGGACAATGTGCTTAAAAACACAAAAACTAACCAGAGAGGTACCATGCGGTTTTCATACCGTTGCTAAAATAATGTGTGGTCTTGTTAATATAACCCCACATTGTTTAAGAACATAAACATGTCCACATGATCAGTTGTGACATGATTTCCCATGCAATTTGAACACAAATCAACCAGTCCCACAATATTAAAAACTTTCTCTGCTAGGACAAACTGCTCATGTAGTACATTATTTCCAAGTATAGCTCCATACAGAAGTGACCTTTCCCTTGATGTGAGATCATCTGCTCGTGTCCTGACTCTCTCTGTGATCAAATGTTCAGTGATGTGTATTATGTGAGGAATAAAACACTTTGGGATGTGCTGTCATAAAAAAATAATCAATGCTGGATGCAGCCTGATGCTCAAGCTGCAATATTTTATTTAATAAAAGACGACGTCATACTTTATCCATTTATTGTTCCATTTAATGTGTTGTGGAATGCCAAAGAAATTAACAAACACTGATTTTAATAATACAAAAAAAACAACAGCAGCAGCAGCTTGTCATATTACCAAGAAAGTGCAAAAACTTCCATTTTGAAAAACTTAAATGAACAGCTTTACTGCTGACACTGGAGACTCTTTTCATGTTAAACCTTTCCTCACAGAAAACTTCACTATATCAACGACTATACATGTTTATTAAAAAATTATCCATTTATGAGTACCATCCGGCGCACAAGTCCCTGTTTAAGTTTAAAAGGCAAACAATGTAGCTGGAACTATTGTCAGAGCTGAAGCTATAGAAAATTAAATCAACACCTTGTGACCAATCAGAAATGAGAATTCAACAGCACTGTGGTATATGATGAATTAGGTCAATTTGATTCCAACTATACATGCCTAGCTCTTACAAAAAAGTACTATTGTGTAATAAAGCTGAATCAACACTGGATTATTGGGGGGGGGGGGACTTTACGGGAAAAAAAAAAAAATCTATAAATAGACTACTGAGATACCCAGCTGACCTTGTAGATCACGTTTTACTGTGGAATGCCAAAAGAGCTGTAGAGTAGTCATGGTTGAAAAGGCTGAAAAAGATCACACAGCTCTCCAACAGGTGCAAATTCCAGCAATACCACCATGTTTGGGATTTAAAGTGTGCTCTAGTGGCACAATGGGCACTTTTAATTTGAGACAGGTATAACAGTGTTGTTCCCAAAATACATCAGAATATTTTAAATTTGAGATCACCCATAGTCTCAACTCCATAGTTTAGTTAAGAAACCACAACCTTTCTGTACCAGGCACTGTTGTCCCGTGAGCAGTAAACCCAGCATATCTTGTAAAGAGAGAGGAACTACTCTTCTGTCACCTTCATACTAACCGGGTCTTCGAATAAACAAAGGTAACAAACAATGGCAAAAGAAGAAAAGCGGATGGTCTGACAAACCTCTTGAGAGCAATAGAGAGGTCTGTGCGTAAAAGGGGCTTGGGATCCTATACTGCAATCAACTCCTACCCCCCATTGTCCGCCTGCTATCCTCCCTACAAGCATCTAAGAAATGTGCTGCATTCAGGATGAATGCATTTGATCCTGGTCAGGTTGGCTTCAATAGGGGTGGTTTTTCTTTCCAGAGGTCGGAAGCTCCATCAGCAGTCTGAAATAGAGCGAGTTCGGTATCCTTAAAAAAAAAAAAAAAAAAAAAAAGGTCTTCACGAAGAAGTCCAAACCCACACTGCCTGGACCACTGGAACAAAACTACTAATAATCCAATTAGTCCACATTATTGTGTTTCGTACATATTTGTTGTATTCTGCTGTTTAGTCAAAGACAAAAAGGAAGAAGAACGCTCGAAGAGGAAGGAGAGAGAGAAAATGACTATATACCTTTCAGCTGAATTTGTGAATACAGTGCAAACAGAGCTTTAGAGTTCTAACTTTAGATCTTCGTAAACATGGCTGAGCCCCTCCGTTCCACTCCGTAACCCTCCAGGGCTGGCAGGGAGCTCAGGCTCTTGTCAAGCTCCAATCTTTTGTAGTGCTCCCCTGACATTCAGCAAAACTTCTTTCTCAAGATGTTCATGCATATGTATGAGCGGAGGGTTAGGTGCCCTTTCCGCACTGCACTGCACCAAAGCACTCAGTTCCAGCGCTGGGCATATTTACTGGTCTAATTAACAAATGTCGCATATGAATACCACATTCTCTTTCGCTAAAGATCCAGCCCCATTGCGTAAATGCTCAGCATAGAATTGAAGCACAAATTTCAGTTAGCAAGTAAGGAAGATAGTAGAATAATGGCTACTGTTCTGGCCCACTACTTCCAAATCATCTTGATCCCAGATTTGATGCTGTGGTGGTCAGATAAAGGATATTCACTTCCTCTCCTGCCTTTTACAAGCCCTGTTGTCTTTACTTTATATCACAGTGTATCATTCAGCTGGCGTGATCTTTCCCAACCATCTTCCATAGTCCGCAAGGAGGCATAAATCAGATTGGACATGTTGCGACAAGGTGCCTGAGGGCATCTACAGGCAGATTTACCATCTGCATTACTAACTGAGGTCTGGGTCCACTCAGTCCATGACACAAATCTTTGTCCTATTTTGCTGTTCTAGACATTCATAAGCAAGTCCACAGGGTATACAGAAACCCAGGAATTCTGAGCATCCATCCAATTGTGGCTTATCTTGAGCGTTAGGCAATTATGCACAGCACAGGCACCATAATCGTTCAGACATGCAGGCTTGTGGCAATTAAGTAATTTGAAAAAGGTGGACTCATGAAGAGGTGCCATCTTTGCTTAATGGAAGAAAGTAAATCCTGCTTTACAGATCTCCTTAAAGCACCTGGTGAAGAGTACAGTCTTTGTTCTCCTGGAGCGTCAGCAAAACCAAAAAGGAAAATAAAAGCTTCATTGTTCGCTCTTACCTGAGCCTATTGACAGCTCTCAATTGAGTGAAACTACATCTGATAAAGCTTCTCAAGTGCGCGCTGCATCATTGCCAGAGAATACCAGCTCACTCTGCTCATGAACGTTTGCACCATCTTTACTTGGTGTATAAAATAATTTTATTGCATGGGTGGATTCTCCAGGCTTCCAAGTCTAAACAAGAAAACTGAGTCATGTTTTAGTCCTGCTTAATCCTGGAATACTGCACCCATGAATCATTCATACCTCATATCCTGTTTGCTACAGACTAGAGATGGCAGAGCAATCTCTTCTATATACATGACTTCTTGGACTACGGCCTTTCCATAAGGAAAATGCATACAGGAACTACTGATGGCAAACAACTCCTTCCTGTTAAAAACATCTTTCTGCATTATTTTTCATCTTTGCACTTAAAGACAAAAACAAGCATCTCATTCTGACAAAATTCCACGCACAATAAATCCTAAAGCTAGCAAAACACAAGGCAGGCTTTCTATGTTTTCACCAACCAAGTGTTAAAGCAATTTTACCATCATACTTAAAGCTATATCCTGGATAAACTGTTTTACACTAATGCACAAAAGTTTTATAATGCTTCAACTGAACCTTTGTTGAAGGTTTGGCTAAGTCGAGAAAACATGCTCAGTTTACAGAAGATTAATGAGATCTGTACTGGAAACAGAGCTGAAATTATAAACTGTGAGGCGCAGACATTGTTGAATGTTTTACAGACACTTTTGACATTTGTGATGAAATAAGAGAGATTAAATTCACAGCAGGACAAATAATTACACTTTCACAAATATATTTTTGGTATTTACAATTACCAAAACTTGTTGTTTTTAACAAGAGTACTTCAGCTTAAGCTTCATTTTTATACCCAATAGGAACTTAACTCTCTCTGGTTTAGATAGCCAAATTGACCGTACAAGGCCTAACATACGTCATTTTGCCAAATGTTTTCCAAAACCGCCCATGTAATCCGCCCTGCTATGCCACACTTTCTGGACATGGCTGGTGTAAAATCCTTCCAGCTGAACAGATCTCTCTAAAGTGCTTGGATCACGAAAGGGAATAACCCTGCCGTAGCACTATGAAAACCAGCTCCATTAGTAAGACATGGAATCAAAGCAGGAAAAAGATGTGTCTAAGGCGAAACAAGGACCAATAAGACCACCCAGCTCTTAGATTGGGTTCGTCATCTTTGGTAGCCACTCTCTTTTGATGTGCAAGTGTGCATATCCTCAGAGGACCCATTCGTATCCCACCACTAAAGCCAAAAGCAAGGCCAGCTGGCCACACATCGCCACACTGCCAAGTCCTTATGGCAACAGCAGGAGGACAGGTTCAATACTCTTCTCCCATTTCATGCCTCCTACAGCAGCACCAATGTGGTGAAATCAATCCTCCTGTATTTGAATGTCTGACAGACCCCTGCCAGCATGCACCATCCCAGCTACAGCACGAAACCATTACCCGCATCTGCACTTCCAGGAGGTATACCAAATGTCTGTTTTTAAAATGTTAAACATTTGCTGTGGTCCTTACTAGATGCAGATCCCCCATCTAGAAACTAGGCAGATTTATGCCAAAGCATGAAGCATGTGAGCAGGGACACACATTGTACCGACTTCCACTGACAACCCCAATACACTCAAAATCATTCACAGGCAACAACATTTTTTAACGCGTATGGAAGTCACACGCTTGGAACCACTGCGCCTGAGCCAAGCTGGTTGACTCAATCGCGCTAGACATGAAACATTCTGCAGGAGAACATCTGGACAACAGCTTAATGATCATTAATAGGGCTACAAATAGAATCACATGCTGTCTTGTGAGTGTACAGATTAAGCTACGCGTTTTTACATAGTATGGTGGCAGCACTTTTAGTTGGAATGTTCCTAATAAAAGTCCTGTGGGTAGCCGCGCTACTCACGGCATGAAGACCCTATCACTACGATGTATCACAAGCTGTGGGAAGTTCCAATGACCCCTAACCTTACTTTCAGAGGTCATAGTACAGAGATTCCAGGATTAGCCAAGTGATTAAAGTCTCTGCTGCCCACACATCCAGCTCAAGTTCCCACTTCAGTCCATCAGTACTACTGGAATGTCCAAATCCATCTGTGTCATTTTCTGGAGTTTTGATATACTGCTACAGAAATGTGTTTAAATGTGTATAGACATGCTCTAACATTAAGAATATGAGAGGTGTTCATTGAGCAACTTGGAGAACACAAGTAACATAAATGGGTGATGGAGTGAGTTGAGTAGGAGTGTAAAGATTCCTTGACCCAGCATCTTAAAGAACAGATAGTATTCACAATGAAGAAAATCTGGGGCATTCACCACAGTCTAATATTATCCCCAAAGGGGCCACCACTGTTCAACCCTGCTTTGCTGAAAGCATGGGTTCAGAAACATGGCCAAACTGAATACATGATTAATGCATCTTTCTCAAATGCCTACACTGAGGCACTCACTTTTTCCTCCCCAGTCTCTGCATCTGCTCAGAGAGAACTCCTTTATTTTATACATTACTTGGTCAAAAAGCTGCATTGCAGACCACTCAGGCACTATCTTGACCAACGTAAGAACAAACAATAGCTCTGCAAGCAGACCTCAAAAAAAGCAGGAAGAGGCAAATATAATAAGAGGCAATAGAAAACACTGGAAGAGAATATCCTCATAACAACTGACTGACAAAGTGAGGTTTTAGTGTCCAGCAAACATGTATCCCACTCCACTTCCATGCAGCAGTTAAATACATCTTCAAACATGTTAAGGTTTATGGAAAGACTGATAAAAGTCTTGCTGCTTCTGCATGTTGAGAATGAATCATTTACACCCCCACCAGTGTTCCGGTAAAGGGTCTAAACGCATTCATTTATTTTCATTCTGGCCGATGTTTACTTTGGGAATGAAACTTGACAAGCTGTTTAGAGCAGTATTGATTTGGCATGTCAAGGTCAGCAAGTTTTTAATAAGCAAGCATGAATATAAATCCTAACCTCTAAAAACATGACGTGCTGCTCCACAAGAGTCGTGGATTGCATTGACACAGAACTGCAGGGCCTACGGAGAAAATCAGCACATACCAGTCATAATTTGCAAGTTTGGTCTGGCCAATTTTTGTCTGTGGGGGGAGATATGTAGCTTAGAGTTGCAACTCTGTGTGAAAATAACAGGGAGCACAATAGGGGGGCAGGTGCTTGAGTATTCAGAGGTTTAATAAACTTAAAAAAATAAAATCCTTGAAGAAAAAAAGCTTTGAGCCAAGAAAAGCACCAAGGGCCAAAAATGCCTTGGCTGATGTTCTGTAAAGGTTAAACTAAAAGTAGCATTTAGCATGACATATCACCTCCCTCCATCGCTTGCATCGGTCGTTTTTCTATCCAATACTTTTCTATCCAGTTCCAAAAAATCCAACTATCTTCTACTGGAACACAGATGTGCTGTTGTGCAACACATGGACAGTGGTAAACATCATGAATACTGAATCTGAATTTGCATTTCAAGGCAAAGCACAGTAAAACCTCAGGAAGCACGGTATGATGACTTGAGAGGAAGGCAAAGCCTTTCAGGTAGCATGTCTGAAATGCCTTGTAGGTCCAGGTAGTTTCACAAAGAGCTGAACAGTACAGTGCTTTGCGGTCAGTTCCCACATTACTCCGTCTCAGCACCTACAGCCAAGGGATGCAGTGTTGCTATGGCTGCCTGAGGTGGGGGGTAAGTGTGGGGGACTTCTCATAAATCAATCCTGCCTCTAGATTTATCCAGAGGGTGTGCTGATTGCACACATGGTAAATCAGCATGAAAACTCTCAAAGTTCCCTTGGAGCCATTAATAAGTTGTTACTGCCTTTTGCAAGATCTTTCAGATTGAGCTAAAACGGATAGATTAAGAGATGCTTGTCTATATAGGCACTACCTTGTTAACACTGCTCATACCTTAGTCTATTCTCAGTGAATAACGAGTAAATCTGACCTCCAGGCATGAGTGTCACTTGTGATTTACAATAAGCAAACAGAGCCAAAAAGCTAAAGCAAAGCTGACTTGTAATGACTTGGGGCAACGACTAACCTTCTATGAGCCTGGGACTGTTTTCTCTGGAATGTTTATTTTGGGCTTCTACAGGGAGTTGTGAATGAGCCTGGACACTCAAAGGGACCCTGATAATGCAAAGATAAGCTCTGCATTTAAGACTTAACATCACAGGCTGAAAAAGGTATATAGACCTTTGTATCAGTGTAAAGAAAACACTTTGGACTGCATTACTGATTATGGCAATGACTTTTTTTTCCAGCACTCACCTCTCTATAGGAGGGAGGCCTATTACAAAAGGTGACACAAGCTCGTCAGTAGATGACACACGGTGTTTGAACATCACATTTCACTCCTACCTTAGAGAGCTCTCATTCCTCAGGCATGTGTGTGGTGCTTGTTGCTAATGATCGGCAGAACTATCTTTGAGCATTAGCTGTCCCAGAAGACAATAAGGCTCGTCATCAACTTGCTTACAGCAGTGCTGAAGATTATAAAATAAAACTGACCTTTTGCTGACCTTGAGAGTAAAATCTTCATACTATCAAAAGACAAAAGGTATATAGGTAGGTAGTAATAATAAAATACAAAATATCACAGTACTTAGAGGATAAATGTAATAATTAGTAAGCTATTAAGCCAGATTTATACTTCAAGATGGCAGTAGCTTGTATCCTGCTTTCATTTGGCATGTTGATTGTACACATCCGAAAAATTAATCAACATGATGAATGTGTGTGATGCCTGCATAGAGTCAATTTGGCCGACATGATGATTGCCTTGTATCGTACTCCATCCAAGTCCCACCTATGGTACCTAAGCATATTTTAGCAAATGAATGATCGACATTCCTGAAAACAACGCTTGGCTGCTTCATCTCTGCAATGCAGAAGCACTAAAACAAACAGAAGAACCTGAAAGGCTTTAGGATGGATGTACCCAAAGCACCGACCTATCCTGAAAAGGCCACCAGAGGAAGACCCTTCAAACACCACCAAGTGAGGTCATCAAGCAAAGGTCCCACGGCCTAGGTAACTTGAGACGTGACAGGATTGACCAGTTCCCTGACCCGTGAATGCAAGGCTGTTGCTGGATGTGCTCCACCAGACAAACCTCCATCATGTGTGACATCAAGTGTACAGTGAGGCTTTGCATGGTCACTAGTTAAAAATCTCAAACCTACTCCCTTAACTTTTCTGCCAGTAAGGTGTTGGAGAGTTTCAAATTTGTGCTTCCACATTAATTGCTCAGATTCAATCAGTGTCTTCAAATGAAATTTTGCAAAAAGTGATGTCCAAATGTAAAAGATTAACCACTAATCTTTTGAATATGTACTTTACACAAAATTGCAATTGTGAAGTGTTGAGCCCTGTCTTTAAAAAAAAAAAAAAAAAAAAATTAATTCACAAGTGCTTTTTTTAAGCTCTTGATCATTAAAAGGTTAATAAGGCTCTCCCAAAGAAGTCTGAGCAAGACTAACAAACTAAACAGAAGTGACAAAATGATATATGCTGCAAGTAGATGCATTAATATATAAACTTTGCAAGGGAGTATGGCACAGAAAAATGATAACAAGCCAAATGGTGACAAAAACACTCAACAACCACAACTAATAATATATATCAAGCTCAGAATGAGACATGGAACAAAGGCAATTCATGTTTCAACACATGGTGCAGATACGCCAGTGCTTTCCCAGTTGGCAGCCCCAGTATGCATTCTCCTGGGCAGAGCAAATGTGTGGTACTGATTGATTGTATCCCTGAACGTGGCCTTACCCAAAGGTCTCCACAAAACCAGACCTTTCTTGGAGTGTGATGGTTTTAAACCATTTGCTGTACAACCAAGGTTTGATGAACCTCCTCCAGGCATCGGAAAATAAACTAACACACGTGAAAATCTTTACCATACCTTCACTGGAGCTTAAGATGAGGATGAATCGGGGAGTGGCATCATAATGAGTGGGAAGACGGGCCACAGAGCACCAAGTTAAATTGACTGTATCTCAGGCTTTAGTAGTTTCTGTTTATGGGGGGGAGCACTGTGCTCTCACAGTCCTGAAACGCCAGAAGCTTTTCCTAACATTTCATTCTTACTATATGAAGCCTATTTATTTCTCAGGCTGATTTATTAGTAGAAATGATTGCAATACATCACATTGTAATAGCTCCTCTTTTGTTGCCCTGATGATGTTAAATGAGACCGTCTGTGGTGTAGAGCTTTATAAACTGTTTTTCCTGAGGTTGAGACATCAGACATTACAAATTACCTTGTCAGCACCACTATACCATAAAAACGTAATGCTACCATATACATATAGGCTTTCAGAAACAGTTTGTTGATGCTATTTAGGACTCAAGATTTTAATGCCCAAGCCAAGCTATTGCAACACTGCTGTGCTTCCATTTCTGGGCAAGTTGGATTCATTTTGTCATTTTGTAAATTCAAAACAATACACACAGAGCTGAAGTGTGTTGGGTGGTTAATGGATTTGTATACCTGATACATATACAACACAGTAAGCTTGTGGGATATAACAATTTAATCATCTCTATGTTATTATATTATACTTTTGTATACTGCCATGATATCCAGTGTTGTTTATTCTGATATATTTCCAGACCAGTCAACCTTGACGCTTTTTACACAGGAAAACGTTAGTAGGAGTTATTGCTTAAAAGTACACCTGAAGAGCGGTCTTTTTCCTCCCAAATAAAACAGTTGATCCAATCCACATGCAAATTTGTATGGAATGTTTAGTGCAGGCAAATCTACTGAACTCTCCGATATTAAGTGACACGCCTGGAAGCCCCACCTCCTTCCCCCCAACTAACACGTTCTTGACTGCAGACTTGTGGGGCACCCTCACGTTCTTCAACTCGGCGTACAAATTATTCCCCACTGCAGGTCAGGACTGTAAGAAGCTCATGTGCAATTTACCCAGAGCATCAAAGCACTTCACTTCACAATCCGCTCTGATCTGTCAACCAGAAAAATAACCAGAAACAACATCAAAGGACATTTTTGTCTGCAGGGGCCAGTGCTATAATGTCACTGGTTTTATTCCTTGGACCCACAGCAAAGGATTCTTTCATACCTGTATGAAAATTGGTCTCATTAACAAACTATTGGAATCGTTTGATGAGAAATGACCACCTGCACAAGGCGAGGACAAAGGCAGGAGATAAGGAATAACATGATGGGTCATGCTGTTTTAGGAAAATTATCAATCATGGGGTGGTGTGATGTGAGGTAAGTAGAGGTGAACCAGAGTTACTGTTAGCACCCGGAAGTAGATTATTTTCTAATAACAGCAGATCATGAAGTGTTTTATTCCTTTTATATCACAGTGATTTGCCAACAACTACACTTTTTAGTTTATAAATGAACAAATGAATGTCGTGTTTATAGTTACACTCAACGACCACTTTATTAGGTACACCCATACACCTGCTCTTTTATGCAGTTATCTAATCAGCCAATCCCTTGACAGCAGCACAATGCATAAAAT
>JAOTRR010000028.1:3780096-3798819 GCA_028570945.1 Gogo arcuatus | reverse complement strand
CAAGTCTGCGCGCGCCTTTATTACATTTGCATGCCGCTTTTGAAGTTTGAAATAATTTTTTTTGAATGCGATTTTTAAAAAATAATAACCTGTGTATTTATACTAAAACAATTATTCGCCTCAGGCAGAGTGAATATCGGTGAATAATAATCTCGACTTCGTCTCGGTTATTATTCCCCGATATTCGGTTCGCCTTCGGTGAATAATTGTTAAAAGTACTATTAATATGTTTATATTAAACAATCTTTACAATAAATTATAAATATACTTTACATTTATAAACATAAATTTGCTTTATATTAAAAATACCATTTTCCTTCATGATGTAATTATATTTTATTTAAAAAAGTATTTAACACCAAAAAGAAAAAAAATCAAGATTAAGAACAAAGTTTTAATGTCACATCAGATGCTTTCAGTTTGTAATCATTTAAAAAAAAAAAACACACTTAAAAAAAAATGTAATATCACTATCCAGAAAAGCGTATTGTAATAATTTATCACAATATTGATATTTCGTTATATCGTCAGTCCTCCTGGTCACTATTATTAAAGTTTTTCTTATTTTTATTAATCAGCACCAAAATCCATCCTGCCATCAGACAGAAAGGTTTCATAACAGTTCCTTCAGCGCCAAGCACAAGGGCCGACATTAAACCACATGCCCCTCGTAATTTGTAATGTTTGGATTATCACCATAAAATCTTTAGCACATGCTAAGTTAGACCCGCTGTAATTAAAAATAAAACCGTCTCGGACTTAATCCAAACAAACTGGCTCATTAATTTTCAAAAGCCATCACTTTTCCATGATGATCTCAAAGGTGCGGAGAAACAGCCACAATGAAATTTCAGTCCAGACTTGAATCGGGAGTTTACACAGACCTTCCCGACGGGCCCGGCTCAGGTAACAACATTTTATTTTCAGAGATTCTCAAGAGACCAACTCCTACCAGCTGGTTGTGGCAACTGGAGTTTATGGGCTCTTAAATTTAGTCCATCAAAAACCAATGCTGTGGAGTTAAGAAAGGTGAATGAGGAGGTAAATCATGTTCATGGGGTGTCATAAGCCTTCATTTGTTAAATGCTAGTCTGAGTGCAAATTAGCTCTCCAGACTTCAACCACACATTGTTGTCTGCAAGCGTGACACACGTCACGGAAAAATGATTTCTTTACACCGAAAGGCGGACCAACTACAGGGCTCGAGTGTTTACAAAGACATACACTATTCTGTGTCAAACAGAAAAAGGGGAGCTGTAGCGTAACATTGGCACAAAGACAAAGAACAGCCATGTGTGTGTTGGGCGGGGTGTTAAATCCAGTTTCCTGTGGTAGAAGACTAGATAATTAAGTCATTCAGCTGAACAGGAGGTGGCTTAATAACAGTCATCTCATGCATATCTGAAAAAAGCCCGACTCTCTTTCATTTGTGCTCAGCACCCGTAATGAGTTAGCATTAGCATTTTACAGCCTCTGACTATAAGAAAGAGGAAGGTGATTGCAGCCAGGTAAGAAAAGAAAGGAAGTAAGGAGACATGAATTGCCTGAATGAGTCTAATCACGGGTTGTAAACAGGTTAGAGTAGGAAACGCCTTTTAACATGTCGGCCTTGATAGCTAAATAAATTAAGCTCTCAATTGTACTTTTTTTTCAATTCATGGTCGCACAAGAAACCCCCCCCCCCACCAAACTGCAATTACTCTGATCGTCTGCCAAGTTTTTTTTTAAGTGACACGAGCTAAAATTTATTCGTAGCATAGCAATTGGGCAGAGCAGTCTTTCACACGGACGAATCAGGAAGTAAAAATAAAAAGACAATAAAACAGGACAACATTTGTCTTAACGGACGCTCTTAAAACTTACACCTTAACTAATATACTGGACGGCATGAGCTGTAATAAAGAAATAAACTTGAAACTGATATATAACCATGTTGTAAAATGCAAGAAGCTCTGAAGCAAATGTTAATGCCTTTCTGAAACTGCTGATTTGGGGTTTTCATGCACAACAGATAGTTTTCTCTAGAGTTTACACAGGATGATGTGGGGGTGGGAACATTCAGTGAGTGACGGTTCTGTGGGTGGAAATGCCTTATTGATGCAAGAGGTCCAAAGAAAATAGATGGACTTGTTCAAGCAATCAGCGAATCAAACAATCACTTTTTACAACTGTGGTAAGCAGAAAAGCATCCCATCTGCTTTCATCCCATTGAAAAGCATCTGCGACAAAAATCTCAGATACACTCTGGTAATGACTGCCTTACCATAAAATCTCTTGAATTGTCCATATTTATGACTCAGCCAGTACAAGTTGACAGAGTAACTATGAAGAAAATTTTTTTTTTTTTAAATGCATTTTAATCTAACAAACCTTAACCACAGCAAATTTCTTTATCATGAGTGAAATGTAATACTGTATGTCGGTTTGTTCAAATCCATGGACATTACAGTTTGGATTTCTACATTTGAAAAAACATTCTGATTAAAAATGTGTTTAGGAATATACCTTTTTATTTATTACAGCATGAAATCCAATAACAAAGAACTTAACACATTTAAGACGTTAAGATAGATAGCTCATCACTGATGTCACCACATGGAGGTGTCTTTCCTGTGTCTCGGGCTGTCTGCCTTTTAAAACAGTAGCTCTGAAGCTTCCTGTCATGACTGACGACAGCAAAAATCCTAATCTCACAGAGTCAGTGCTGAAATCCGAGACCGCCGTGTAAACAGTGGAGATCAGGACACATGAGTCAGGAAAATGCTGTGGAACTATTTAACCGAGTGTTGCCATATAGGGAGACGTTTCATGACATCCCTCTGCCCCCTTGGCTGAACTTCCTTGGTCTGGATTTGAAAAATAACTTTCATCCACACCCTGTCTTCTTCTTCCTCTTCTTCTTCCTCTCCAAAGAAGGTTTTAAACCAATTAGGCACATTCCGTCCATTTGGAGCAGCGAGTGCTATCTGCTGCCCCCGGATTCCACGCTGCCAGATAGCCAAGAGCCCGACCTGGCCAGCTGCAATCATTCTACACCCGCCTGCATCCTGTTCTCACACACTTTCTGTTCTGCCAGGATTCACAATGCAATTTCCACTCATTTGGAGAGTAAACTAACTGGTCTGGTCTTGCCCTGACAAAATACTTTTCTCCTTTACCCACCACCTGGGAGAAGATATCTTTGGCTGAAGAGAACTAACCAGTGAGGCCTTCATTCTGTGCTTTTTTTTTAACCTCAGACTTTCTCTTAGAAACGGGCTTTAGCTTGGCAAAAAAGTAAAAACTGTAGTCAACATGTTTATAAAAAGGAGGTTAAACAGCAGAAGGGTTAGAGGTGTCGCTTCCTGATGCACTGAAATGAACATTTTGGTTGAACCTGAAACTGAAGCCACTGCACTGAAAAATGTGCTGATTTTTAAAAAAAAAAGGATTAATTATATATGGTTAAACATTAATTATTGCTTTTATTGACAAATTCATCTTTTCAATAGATCTCTTCAAAAAACCAAACTGACGTTAGATTAAAATAAATAAACAAAAATAAACCTAACTCAAAAAATCCCACATGTACCTGGGTTACTACCCTATAAAAACATACTATTTTTTTTGTTCAAAATATTCAGGTTTTTTTTTTTTTTTAATCTTTCGATCAAATAAATTTTGGTACATCCCTAGTACAGCTACTTATAAATACTTCTTTTTTTAAACTCAGGTCTAGATAGTTTATCTAGCAAACATTTCTGCCAAAACGCCAAAATATTACCAGTTAATTAACTAGCTAGCCAGCTGACTAGGATATTAGCTGAAGAACAGTGAACACATTTCTCAGTAGCTTCTTAGGGGTTCAACCTGGAACCCCATTTGATGGAAATATAAGGCGCTTTCGGAGCAGAGGAACTTTTTCATAGTTTTTAGAACAGTTGGAGGAAGTTCCCCCTTTTGTGCATGTCTGCACTGCGGGAACTGAGAACGATCGTAGTTCTTAGAATGCTGTTTTGAGGAGCTCCTACTTCAGGGTCAGTACTCTCCCAGCACAAAAGAAATCATGAATGACGTAAGTGTACGGTGATCGGTCGAACACGAGCCAATGCAGCACCGGCAACCACCATTTAAAAAAAATCAGTGTAAACAACCGCTCTTAATGTTAGCTTTAAAAAAATAGGAAAAAAATATGGACAAATGGACCAAAAGGTGAAATCTAGGCTTTATTGATCCTACATGCTATGGAGGAAATACAGCACTATTTGACACATCTAAGCGAAATATAAAAATCTTCGCTAGCATTTCCTGCTAATGTCACACTAGCAAGCCGGCTTATGTCGCCTCAGCGTTCCTATTGGCGGAGCAAATGCAAACAGAAAAAAAGCCCTTGAATGTATGTAGTTCCTCTCAATAAGTCCCTAGAACTGTTTGGTCCAAAAGCACCTGTAAGAATGGTTCCCTTTCAGGATTCTAGTCTTCATTTTTCTATAACAGAAATTGAAAAGAAACCTAAGGAAATAAAAAACAGGCCGAGAGTTCTACAAATGTTTTTAATTGCACTTCCATTAAAACATTATTTCATATTTTCTTCGGAAAAATATGAGCGACCAAGAATTTAGTCATAAAACAATGTGTACTTTATAAATTAAAGGCTGGCCCGTTTGATTGAAAGCCCATCGTGAATGAGCTCAGGGAGGAAAGACCAACAGTTTTGGCTCCCTGTGGTCTGGACACAAGTTTTTACACATGAAACACGGCCCACATCATCTCTTCTCCCCTCTGTTAGTTTAACCCCAGTGTTAATACAGCTTCATGGTGCTCCTTTTCAAAAAGACCCCCTTACCCAGTGCCTCTAAACATGACCTTTTCCCAGCATGATCTGAAACACCAACAGGACAGACTGATATGAAAAATTAATAGCTTTGATTAATCAGCCACATTGATATCCAATGCCAAGACAGCTCAATTTAAAGATATAACGATGAAAAGCTCACGGCCGCGGCGGACGAAGCTAATAGAGATGATGACTTTCCAGCATGTGGGAAAAGGTTGACGTGTTTGACCTTTCGACCCAACACCGTGCACCTGTGTGCAGGATTCAACAGGCTTGCTCAGAAACCCAACCTCCTGCTTTCACTGACCTGAGGAATCCAGTAATGCCACATCCGCAGCATTCTCGACTGTGATTGGTCAGAAGGTTTGACAGCAGCTCTGAGAGTAGTTTGGATTGCAGCTTTTCTGCTCTTTTCTCAGGACATGAAAATGAGTCTGGAGTAAAGTTTTCAAAAAGCTAGAGTGTTAGTTTCGCTTTTCACATAGCACTGTGGGAGTTCATCTCAAGTGTCTCCTTAAGCCAGGGTTCAGCCTGATTTTGTTCACTGCACAAGAATTCATTGGCTGTGATGACATTTTTTAAAGCGACCTGCTCCCTGGCAGATGATTTAGTGTCACTGTAACCAATAGGCATGTAACATCATGTAACATCATGCATATATCGCGATACAAATTTATAACAACTTGAATCAATGAAATAAAAAATTAATTGCGATTATCAGGCTGCGTAATCTCAGTTTTTCCTAGCTGTAACAGCTTTGTTTAGAAACGAGAGGGCACAATAATGTACAATAGCAGGAATACACATAACTTCATCGTAGGCGGAAGTAACACAGCTCTAATTCTGTGAAAACACAAAAAAACAGATCTAAAATGGTAAAGGGGTGTTGTGCGATTGACTGTACAAATAGATTTAATAAGAAATCAGAGCTCTCTTTTTACAGACTGATGAAAGATAAAGAAAAGAAGCAAATGGAGGTAGTAAAAATGTTTATAAAAGTTTATTTTAAAAAAGGCCTACTTGCTATTAAATTTTCATTTTTAATAAAAGGAATATTTTACTTAATAGACTATTATATTTTACTCAAACCTTTACAAATGTGGGCAAAATTATAGTTGGTTATTAAGAAAATGGAACAAAAGTTTTATTTAACAAAAGGAATATTTAAGTTGATTAAAGAATAGGAAAATAAATTTTGCTTTTTTTGGTAAAAATTTTCTTCATTTAATATTTTTTCAAAAATATCACGGGGAAATTGAATCGTGAACCAAACTGTGAACTGGGTGAATTGTTACATGCCTAGTAACCAAAGACAGCAATCGAAAAAGTTCTGGAAGTGTTCAAAATTTTAATTAAAATCTCAGAGCATGACCGCTGCTCATCCTCATCTAAAAGCCACCATTAGCAGGACAGCATAAGATGACGCAAAATTCACGAGGCGGCTACAAATACGGTAGCGGAGATGACGAAAAGTAAACACAAAGTCTCACGAGTGGCCAACAGAAAGCGTCTGCCCCATCATCAGGAAGTCGCAGGAGGATCGGTTGGTAGCTGTTATGAGACGGGGACAGTTGAGTAGTGGGCGGGAATCTGCACCACCAAATGGGGAGGGGGGGGGTGTAAATAAACAAACAAATAAATAAAAAAAAATGTAAATGAAACATTTCTCTACAGTAATGAAAAATATTCTTATGACCTCAAGCTAACTTTGTAGGTGGTTTCGGTTTATGATCATGTTCACTGGTGATGTAAGCAGAACGCAGTAACGTTCTTTAAATTGCAAGTCTATCGTAAGAGGATGTTTGTTGTATAAACTGAGATGGAGAATTCATGTTATCGCACAGTCAAAATTTTATTAGGATCATCTCGTACAGCGTGATAAATAAAAAAGATGAAAAACAATAATCTTAAAAAATAAAAATAAATCTAAATCTTAAAAAACTGCTAAAATCACTTAAATACCCAGCTTCAGACTGAAAAATGGTGCATTCCTGTTTCATAAATTCATTAATACCTTATTTTGACCTTCATAGCTTTGGTATGTAAGCAATTGAAAATTCTGAACTCAAAATGAAAAGTGCTATGTAAATACAGATTACTACTATTATGTGATAAACAGATCCGAACAAATCCTAAATGCGGAATCAGACAGCTGGATGAACACAGGGCTAGTCTCTTCTGTGTGCTGTATTTCCTGATAAACATCAACTCAATGCACTCCTTACAGTCCTTTTCAGTCTGATGGATTCACTTTACTTCCTTGCTACAAAAAGGCACGTTGGTTAATAACTTTTGTGAAAGGCTCGCAGAGTCGACAACAATAACCTTGCTACTTTTACTCCCTGAGCTTTACTAAGAGCGGGCATGTCTATCTGGCTTGCTCCCATCTCTGAATCATGCAACCACGCCAACATCATCTATATTACATTTCTATTTCAATTAGGAATTCTGTAGACTACAAAACTGTGCTGGTTCACAGAACAGACGTTTGTATAAATCCTACAAAGCAGATCAATAATAAAAGGCAGGGTGTTTGCTTTGGCGCCCGGCCAGGTGAGCTCATTTTAAATGACCACAACTAGAGGGCCCGAGGGACATTCCCATCACACTCCCATCAATAGACCTCCATCTGTGTCGTTTAGGCCGCGGTTGTGTATTTCAGCCTGTCAAATACAATTCTCCTTCGCTCGAGGGGGTTCCACGTCTCTTCAAACACGGTCAGAAAGAGACGAGGAAAAGTCAGACCAACCCATCTGTCCACTGCTGCCCTCATCCATCCTCAGCACTGAGACACGAGCAAACAATCCACACTCATAACCTAGCAACTGACAACACGGACCAGTAATGAATTCAGAACCAACACTGCATCCAGAACGTTCAAACACAAACTGACCAAAGGAACAGATTGTGCGCTGTGTCGAATGGCGAACCTGCCCTCAAGACACCGTTAAGAGTTTATATAAGCTGAAATGGCACGAACTGTCAATCACGGATAGCGTGTTCACATCAAGCACATGATAGTCATTTAGTTCAAATAAGCTACACAGGACAAGGGTCAAATTAATTTAATGGAAAAAATGTGAATTTTCATTTCATAGAACAAAAGTAGAAGTGGCGATTTTTTTTTTTTTAGCTGCACAGATTTCAGTTTCTTCACATTCACAGAGATTAACACGCACGTTTTTACTATCGACTCCTGTATGGTGAATCAGGGGTGCACAAGCCACTAACCACGTGACATATTTTGGGTCCAGACTATTAGTTTTTTTTATTCATAGTTAGATTCAACAATTAGAAAAAGAAAACCTAATTCTTGCTGACTTTCACAAAACAAGTTTTTGTCTGGTATTAGGCATGTAATGATTCATTCAATTCACGATTCGATTCACAATATTGGGTTCACAATTAAATTTTCCCACGATATTTTCAAAAAAATATTAAATGAAGAAAATTTTATTACCAAAAATGTAACATTTTCCTACTCTTTATCAACTTAAATATTCCTTTTGTTAAATTAAAAAAAGATTCTTAATAACCAACAATAATTACTTACCCATATTTGTAAAGGCTGGAGTAAATATAATAACCTATTAACTAAAATATTCCTTTTATTAAAAATGACAAAGTTAATAACAAATAGGCCTTTTCTTAATAAACATTTATGAACATTTGTACTACCTCCAAGCATGGAAGAATGTGAGCTGTGTTGAACTTCGTTTGAGTCAGAATTATTATGGTCTGAGCGTTGCATTATGCTCTGCCACTGGTTCTTCATTTTTTCTATGTGTTTCCCCCCCCTTACAGTTTTGCAGGCATTCCTGACCTTGTTACTGAGTAATTAAACTAAACACTAATGCCAGCGATTGCATCTACAACAAACTATTAACCAGCTTACGATATTTTTTGGAGATATTAGAGATACTTGGGGACATGACAGGACAATGGCATATTGCACACTATCACAAACCTAGTGGAAACTGATAAAAATAAAATGCAGCACAAAGCTGTCTCCCACTAGCACAACATTCAATCACCTTGCAGTCAACAGCAAATAAAGACGCTAGTCAGAATCGAATAATAGAATTTTTACGTGTGGTGCAAGGACAGAACCTCACATCTTGTACCTAAACATTTTGGTCAACGGCTGTCTGAATTTTTGTTGAGGACACAAACATGTGCTGTATTAGAAGTAGCACATCTGTCTCACTAGCTAGCTCACAATGCGTTATATGAGGTATGTTAATTGACACATTTTAGTCGAGTAAATTAGGTTTCCATGCAACGAAAAAACACAGGACTGGGCAGCACACTGGAGCTAGCTGATAAATTTATGATTTGTTGATCCACATTGCTTCCTAAGATAATGATCACACTACCCCTACAAACAAAATAAAATATTCATTTGATTTGATTTGATTCCCTAACCCTAGGGATGCAATGAGTAAACAGTTTTTTTTTTTCTACGGAAAAAAAGTTACCATTCCCTGAAACGCTGTTAATACACAAATAATGTATGTTATTTGTGTTTAATCATCATCTCCTCAGTTTGGTGGAATAAGTCCAACCTGTTACATACAATTGAGCATTAACGTAGCATTGCTTTTAATGCTAGGTTTTATGTAAAACCTAGTTAATTCACAATAATACAACCTTTCATTTCAATAGCTTTTTCTCCAAAATTTTTTGTTTTGATGCATCAGGAACCAGACGAAAGTTCCCACCAGGTCCCAACAAAGAGGTAAATACATGCTCACACAGACACACACACACAAACACACTTTGGGTCAACAAGTCGATTTGAAAGCATCATTCATCCCCCCCAACAGAGAGAGAGAGAGAGACACACACACACACACACACACACACACACACAAAACCCAGAGAGGACCAGCAAAGCAAAGCGATGGGAAAGTTCAACTTCCCAATTGAGCAGCTCTGCTTGGATGGGTTGGGCAAATACTGCTTTTGTGTGGCCATTCTCCGACCTCACAGGAAGGGCATTATGGGAAGCCTGGTCGGTGCTGAAGCAGAGATGCAGCTGTCCTGTGTTTACTTTGCCCTCCTTTTAGCCCGGAGTATCAATTAGCTCGGTAGCGGAGAGTGCGCAATCAGCGGCGGCCTCCGCTCAAATTAATGCTTTCTAATGCCAAATGTGAGAATTAAAGACACACTTTTAGCCTTCGCATAAAGGAAATGGCTCTCAGATGTGCTCCTGCATCAAACAACCAGCGGAAATTCGTGAACTTCAAAACTTCAGCGACTCAACTTTCCAAGTATGACGGTTCACTCATTAAAAGTTTAGAAATAACAAGTGACACGTTAAGCAGTAAAATCCTAACAGTGACTGTAAGAGGAACACGTCAATAGCCGGCGATGACCGGACCTCTTTGCTGTTTGTCGCAGCGTGAGAGACACACGAGGATTAGACACAGCTTTAACTGTTAGGATCTGTTGTCATAAACGGCTTTCGAGGACGCAGAGCCATTACCGGCACACGGACTAATAGCTGATACCTTTTCCCATAAGCCTTGTTGGACATTCCGATCCTAACAACGCGTCATCAGCGAATGCACGAAATGTGAGAGCATGGATGTGGTGTAAGTCATATCGTCTGTGCCCTCTTGTGGAAGGCTGAGACAACTGAGGAACACCACTCCATACCATAATACTGCAAACTATTAAAGAAAATTTAAAGAAATTAATCTTTTAGGGCTCACAGTCCATAAATATCGGAGATTTTTAACAGTTTAGTTGATGCACTTGACTAATATGTAACATCGGCACACATCCTTCTCTTATCTGAGTGGAATATGTACAAAAATGACTGAAATAACTATGGTTCAACTAATGAAAAATGTAACATCCAGATTTTTGTAAAGCTGCTTTGTGACGATGTCTGTTGTTAAAAGCACTATCAATAAAAATGAATTGATTTGGCTTCCAATAAGTTTCTGATTTGTCTTAATTTACGGATTTGTTTTCATTGCTTTCTTTCACGTCAGTAATACGCAACAGTAGAGTTTCACAAAATGTTGATTCAATTCATTGAAATCAATAAGCAATTCCATCTTGACAGCATAACTGCTTATAGAAAACCGCAGCAAATCATCGCCAATTATTTGATTTGAAGCCGATCAATTGCGGTTCACATTAGTCAGCCTACTTATGTAAACCAAACTCAGGAGCTCTAGTAGGATACAAACGTTTAATAAATGAACTGGTTCCTAAACCTCCATTCACTTGTTAGCTACATTAGCTTACATTGGACACTATATCTCGGCTGAGTGATTTTATTTGCAGTAATGACAAAAATTGTGCAAATCTCAAGTCTTTGGCTGAACCATTCCTTGAGTGCAGAGTCCAGAGCTTTTGTTATTTCTCTTGTGAATGAGCAAATGATGCAACGATACACAGCTGGACAAAAGGGAAAAAGTCTGATCAGCCAAGTACAAAAGTCATCACTGCTTCAAATCTACACACTGCGAGCCAGACATTAACCGGCATTAGAACAATAACAGGTACAGACTGAATACTGCCCACCCGCCTGAAATAAAAGGCAACTTTATATTCACCACCAGTGATCTTGGAAGAGAAAGAGTTTGGAGTGACCATGAGAAATCTGAACCCAGAACCATTCGCTTCTGTGAGTGGCGCCAATGCACAGAAGTCATCAGATTCAATCTTTCTGAACTCTTTATTGTTCACATATTGTGTTGAAAACCTCTGGAACAGAAATTTTGCCTGGCTTTCTGAAGCAGAAAGCGATAGTGATAAAGCAAATTCAGATCCAAAATGAATCCGACCACAAAGCGTAATAATTTCCATATCGGGATAGGATGGTTAAAAAATGTTGGCGCTCAGATTTGCCAAGGAACGGATTTGAAGACAATAAATCAGCGATTTGTGCCAATACTACATTGTTTAGTGACACCTGGAGCAGAAAACGGCAGTGTGTGTGATCACTTTAGCAACAAAACAAACGGGTGGATTAAGGAAATCTTGAGAGGAGGGAATGCTTTATCTCGGGAAGAGTATTTTGATAAGAGAACCGTCTTCCACCCACATTCAAAACAGCAACAAAATTGTCCGACTGCCAAACATGTACAAATTACTCTCCTTTCATGTTCTCCTTGTCTCATACATTAGATCATGCAAGATTTATTTCACATCCAGAGCTCTAAAACCTCCGACAGTTTTATGAACCAGTCTCTCCCCTTGTAAATCCTCCCCACAAACTGCACCTGCACCCTTCAAAACTCCAAAATTCTGCTTGGCCTCCTTTTCGAGACTAATTATGAGCTCAACCTTGATGAGTCCAGCTTGTGAAAGCAACATTATATCCATGTATATTTTCACTGCTGCTACATGTCTCGAGTCATTTCTTGCTTTGCTTCTAACAGACCCATGGTACTTTCTCCAATTGGTTTGGACATCAGCGGTTTTTCGAGGCTCAAATGACTCGCTGAAGCGTTTCACGAGGTCAAACGCCGAATAAACAATCGCCGTCCTAGTAATGCACGTCCAAATAAATCAAAGTGGTGAATGAAACACTCATCTGGGTGACTCCGCAAAAAGGAGTCTTTCAGACAGCTGTTTTTGACATCTCATTTGCGAGGAAATAAAAGGCCGGAAAGCCAACATGCAGCCAAGCACTTTTTATGACTCATTTTTTCAATCGTTAAGAAATTCACTTCAATTTTATTTGTATGGCGCTTTTAACAATAGACAGTCAGAAAGCAGCTGTACCGAAATTCACATGAAGATGCAGATCCTTAAAGAACAAGCCAGAGGTGACTGTGGCAAGGAAAAACTAGCTGAGATGACGAATAAACCTTCAGAGGAACCAGACTCGAAAGGGAACCCGTATTTTTCTGGGTGATACCTGATAGTAGGATTATAAATCATTATAGTATACAGGTGGCACGTCACACCGTGTGTCATGTTAAGACCTCGTTTACTTCCATTTGCAATTCCAAGAGTTTTGATGCACATCAGCTCAAGGCATGTTAGTGAAGCACACAATTCTGCACCATGTTGCCCTTGCTTTACACTTCATGTCTATTTTTTTTTCCCCTCAGACATGTGAATGAAGCGTAAACTCCATAGAAACTCAATGACATCACAAAACCAAAATGATGTCATGATCCAATTGTTGGGAGTCAAGAGAGCAGAATTGGCTATGCTCTCTGGTACCCCTTTTTAACTAACAGGGAACGGGTTCTGTTCTGGCTCGAGCACCAACTTTTGAACCGTTCAGAGCATTTCGACTGAAAATAAACTGGCTCGAAACCTGAAAAGTTGGTTTGCAGCTGGAACCAAAATATAACTGGTTTTTCCAGAGCGCATCATGACATCAGTGGGCGTGTCAGTTTGGAGAGGAAGTGGAGCGCAGCAATGGAGAACGCAAGGGAAAAGGATACATCTTCAGAAAAAAATGGAATGAAAAACATCTGCAGTATAGAACAAAAGCTCGCAGATAATCAATGTGCACCGCCATCTTGCTACTACTGTTTACTCCCATTGTGCATTGTGCAACGCTCTCCGTTCATAATGCATCCTTGATTACAGTGGTTCCGCTCCAAACTGGTGACAACGTGGGCCGGTTCGCTAGCTAGCAAGGTTCAAAGAATCCTGAATGGAACCGGTTCAAGAATCCGTGCCCTGTTGGTCAAAAAGGGGTAAGTGTGGGGGGATGGCATACTCTCTCTCCCGTCCATCACAGTGACACTAGCCACTCGTTGGCATCTGTTAGCCGCGTGTATGTGGAAGGGGGCAGACATTGAGTGTTACGCTGCCGTGTCCACGCTTTATATCCAGTCTGTTGTATTAGCACCCTCTTCATGATGGTTTTGCAAAAATGCTTAAGTAGCTATGCAGCCACTATGGTGGAGTACAGAGCAGATTTCCCCATCTTGTTCTTATATGATAATCCTATTATATAATCCTGTATAGCGATGCGAGTTACAAACAAAGGGACATTTGTACAGGCAACTAAAGAGGTAATAAGGAACCGGTGGCTGAGAGGGGCATGGCTGTCGGCAAAAGTTCCCATGCAACCCCTGCTTCGGAACCAAAAGTCTACGTTGGATTTATGGATTCAGCTTCTCCTAGCTAGGATAAATTGATCAAAGAGTCTTGACAAAATGTGTTGTTCTGTGTTGTACACCGTCTTGCGGATTAGAGTTAGGAGTTAGGTTGGATCAGGTTCAGATCCACCCCTTGAACTTTTGGTTCTGCAGCAAGGGCTGTCCAAGTTTTTGGAGACTGTGATGCGCTAACTAATCTTATTCCATTAATTACTACACAATGAACAGTTAAAAATCAATAGAAATTTAAATTCACTTACCTCATAACAGATAATCAAATGCTGGAGCTGCCAAAACAGATTAAAGTGCACTGTTGCTCTTTCTCCTGCCAGTAGTGAGTTTGGAAACACAGCTGAGATGCATCCAGTGTGGATTGTCTGCGGTCTTGAGTCAACGCTTATGCAACGTATCCGGTGTGGATTCGGGGGAAGAGTAAAGTCAAACAGTACAGTAAGTGAGTGTGTTGAAAGGATGTTCAGTACTGTGAACAGGACTCATGGGAAGAGCTCAGGATAGTCTTCATGACTACATCAACAGTATCCAGATGAGATTGTCCACTGCACCAAGGGTGAAACTTGGGCATAAACTGGGTTTTTGGGAAGTACAGATCTTCACGATATCCATATAGAACGAACCATAACAGATGCATCAAAAGTGCTGAAGCTCCAAGCAGACAATAATGTCCATCCTAAATAGAACAGAATAGAATCAAATTCTTCATGAGATCATTTCTGAAGATTCATCTGTTAAAACTGGGTGAGAGATCAGCTCGAAATGGAGCTAACATGTTTCAGAATGGGAAGAGAGTCCCACCAGCGTCAGGAGAAACTGAGATCAGACTTTTGGCTCGTAATGAGGAAAAGGCAGAGCTGTACAACGTTCGCTGGTCGCACGGCACCCATTAATCCGAACGCCCTTGTTTCCTGACCACCCCACACACTCTGTTCCACTCCCTTCTCTCTGGAGCCATCGTTCACACACACACACACAATACAAATATCTGGCCTGGCCTGAGAAGACGTGTCAGACATTGCAGGTGCAGGCCATCTGAAAACACTTCTGAGCCCCCCCACTGAAAATTAATTGCCAGTTACACAACTGAGTCATCGTGTAGTGCATGATGATCGCGTCTATGAATCACAAAGCCTGTTTTGAAACAGGAACCAAGACGATTTGAAGGCTCTCCTGTCCCTGATGAAGGATTAAAGGAGGAAGCGTTCATCTGTCACACCCAGCATCGGTGGCCGTGTTATCATGCACAGCCCTGGCTAATAGGACTTACGAGAACAATGATAAACTCGTGTGCTTTGTATTGACATCAGGACAATGCAGGATGAGGTCTGATCTCTGGGACAATCAGCAGAATTTTTCCCAAAGTTCAGCATGGAGGACTGACTTGCTGTCAGCGCATCATGTTCCACCAGTGACCTAAGACAATTAGAGTGATTTATTTGCTGAGCTGCATGATGAAAGGGTGGACCGTGGTATGGAAATCCAAACAGGCCATATTCAGACACGTATCTGGCTTGAAAAGTTCTTTTTTTTTCCATCTAAAACTGACCATATCTTTGGCAGGTTAACAGCCACTGTGAAAATATCTCCATTTCGAAAGTATTTTGCTTGTCATGCTTCATGTTTCATCTCATCATAACTAAGATCAACAATCCAACTAGTCCAGTCCAAGGTGATTGTAGATTACACCTCCTGTTAAGCTTAATAAGCATTTGCTCACTATTTAACGGTCCACATTTTGTTCATTAACTCACAGTGAACCGTTAATGAACAACAAGCTGGAATGAATATCTGGAAGGAAATTTGCTGGCTTTGAAGAGCATTTGGACAGAGATGGACAAATGCTCATCATGAGAGAAATTGGAGATTTTTGAGGTTTATATTAAACCGTAACTCCCTCATTTTTTCCGCACTATTTGAGCAGACATTATTTCAGTCAATGCTATTAGCCAATGCTAGAAGGGCACTTGGAGTGCGCAAACCTCCGCCAAGGACAATAGTCGACTCTTCTACGATATCTGCAACCGCAACCACATTGTGTGTCTGGATATATTTCCAAAACTATTAGAATTATGGACCTACATGTGTATCCCAGAGGATTACTGGTACCCGTGAATTCATGACATGAAAGAGATGTTTATTGTCAGCTGGTCCATATACAAGTATACAGTAAGGTTGAAATAACGTTTCTCTAAGACTCATGGTACAACATAAAAGACAAAGGACAAACAAAACAGTGCAAGTCAAAAGGTCAAACAGGTAGTGCAAAACGAACAATGAGTAAATGTACTTTATGCAATGGAGAGTCAAAAGTGACTTTGTGCCAGTTTAAAGTGCCAGTGCAATGTAAGCCATGCACTGAGAAACAAAGCAACCTATAATAAATTATGCAACAGTAAATGAAAAGTGACTTTATGAGAATTGTCAGTGTAATTTAAAACAGTCCAGAAGTGAGTCAGTCCGTTTTGAGGCTCTTGGTGCTGGAAGGGGGCACTGAGGTGTTGAGGAGCCTAACTGCCTGGGGGAAGCAGCTGTTGTAGTATCTGGCAGTGGTGGTTCGGATGCGCCAAAACCTTTTGCCTGACAACAGAGGGATGGGAGGGGTCTGCCACAATGCTAGTCACACGGCAGATAGTGTGTTTATTGTACAGTTCTGTAAGTGATGGGAGGGCGACCCCGATGATCCTCTCAGCAGTCCTCACAATCCGCTGCTGGGAATTGCGATCAGTGACATTGCTGTTCCCGTACAAGACAGTTATGTGCATGTGCAGAGGATGCTCTCGATAGTTCCCTGGTAAAAGGTGGTAAGAATGGGAGGGGGGAGGCTGGCCTTTTTTTAGCCTCCGCAGGAAGTGGAGACGCTGCTGTGCTTTTTTGGTGACGGTGGTGGTGTTGAGTGTCCAGGTGAGGTCGTCTACCATGTACACCCCAGGAACTTCACACTGCTGACTATCTTGACAGCAGAGCCGTTGATGTGGAGTGGAGTACGGGTGGCAAGGCTCCTCCTGAAGTCAACAACCATCTCTTTTGTCCTTTCAACATTCAGAGACAGGTTGTTGTCTCGACACCAATCCACCGGCTGTCTGACCTCCTCTGTGTATGCAGACTCATCGTTGTTACTGACGAGTCCCACCACTGTTGTGTCATCTGCAAACTTGATGATATGGTTTGAACTGTGCTTGGCAGCACAGTCACGTGTCAGCAGGCTGAACAGCAGTGGGCTGAGCACACAACCCTGGGGTGCGCTTTGTGCTCAGTCTGATGACCCTGGAGGTATTGTTGCCTGTGCTGACAGATTGGGGTCCGTCAGTGAGGAAATCCAGGATCCAGTTACAGGGGGAGGATCCTGGATTTCCTCACTGACAGGCACCAATCTGTCAACATGTGCAGTGATATGGAGTCATCTACATTGGCTATGTTACATACATTTCTACATTGGCTATGATTTGTCACTATTGAACTTGACTGCCATCTACTGGATTGTAAGACGTATGGCAAACACCATCTCTCACAACATTAGCGAAACATTAACACATTAACACGTTAGCACGGATCCGTCCCACGACTTGGATCCACTCCAAAATTGAATGGATTCTTTCATGGCCCATGCTACACCCTTCCACCAAGTTTCACGGAAATCGGGTTGGTAGGTTTTGCGCAATCCAGACGAACAAACCGCTCCAAGAGCATAATCTGTTTGGCAGAGTGCATCATAATATACTTAGTTTCTTTTCACTCTTGGCTCATAATCCAGTGAAACTAAACCTGCTGTTATCATTACAAGAATTTTTTATTGCATCCCCCCCCCCGAACAAAATGCACATAAACAAGCCAATCAACAACATCATCTCAACACTATATAGTACTGCAATTTATCATGATTTATTTATTACAGTTTAGCATGATACTGTTGTCATGCATAGTTTTATGGATAAAACACCTCCTAAGACATTTTATCTATAAAAATATGTGGGAAAAGTCAAAATTACACATTCTGTAAGATTGTGCCTGTTTAGAGGTAGAAACCCAACGTGAACACAAACACAACCAAAAGTACATGAAGAACAATGCTGAACTTTTCACCAGTAACCTCATCACTGGGTTTTGGTTTGGGAGATGGAGTGAGGTCAGTGTGTAACTCAACCAGAGACTGTGAGGAAGCCTGAAAAACCTGCCACAGAATTGCACACTTTACAACATTTATAGTTTAGTCATGACACACACACACACACACACACACACACACCACAAACTCTCTCTCACACAAAATGTAGCCACAAACACACAAACTCACATACAGAGGCAAAACCAAGAAAACACAAGCATACACACAAAGACTTGCACAAAGACATGCACACAAAAACCCACAAATACACATTCACAAAACATAAAACCAACACACTAGCACACAGACACAGAATGTAGAAACATAAAAACAGACACACACAAACTCACTCACACACACACACACACCCACACAGAGACAAAAACACTCACATGCACAAAGAAAAATAAACTAACACTCATTCTTACAAATCATATACAGACACACAAATATACAAACACATTCGTGCCCCCCTGTAGAGCACTCTTGCACAGTTTGTTGTGACCACACATTGGTCAGTCACCACAGCCATAAACTCACACCACTGAGTTCACACTGTGTACTTGCCACAACGTGCATGCACAGAGAGAGAGAGCGAGAGAGACAGACAGACAGACACACAGAGACAGAGACAGAGACAGACAGAGAGACAGAGACAGACAGAGAGAGAGAGAGAGAGAGAGAGAGAGAGAGAGAGAGAGAGA
>JAOTRR010000028.1:3633498-3645240 GCA_028570945.1 Gogo arcuatus | reverse complement strand
CAGTATTGTTCTACAATGTAGAAAATAGTCAAAATACAGAAAAACCTATGAATGACTAGGTGTGTGCATACTTACCTCTGCATGAGAGCCTTTCTCCACCGACTTGATAATTGGAACTCTGTTACGGTCCTCGAGGGTGAAGCCATATCCTCCATCACTAGGCCTTATCTACAGGGAAGAATGCATAGAGATTAGGATAAGCAGCAGCGCTATGCTGAAATAACACAACACAGCAACACATGAGCTCACTTACAGAAGAAGCACCAATTGCTACACACTACATCAGGGATATCTAAGGTGAGTTGAGATGGTGCTGTGCAGATAGAAATACAATCTAACCTCTGGGTTTGATAATAATAATACAGTATATGTGAATCGTGATTGTGTGCTACATTACATTTCTAAACCTTAAAGTGTATGATCTAGTTGCTAAATACAGAAACAATGCAAAATGATCAAATTGAAAATTCAACAAATGGTACTTTTTTACTGTTTATAGTTACATTTCATGACAAGTTAGTTCCTGAGAGCAGCTATATACAATTGTTCCCTCACCAGTATTTATTTATTTATTTATTTTACATTGCATTTTGTATCCGATTCTTATTCCAAAGGCTTTATTGGCTTTTTATGGCCAACATTTATATTGTTCCTGAAAAGCAAACATGTTTTATGTTAAATTAGAATTCAGTATCTGATTTAATGATCAACTTTCCAGCATTTAATACTCGTTCTATCCATGCGAGATAACTACAAACGTGTGTGACGTTGTTTAACAGATTAAATGCTATGCATTTTTCTCCAGTAGGCATCAAATCCCACAAGTAATCTACTATAAAATTGTTGCTGAAATATAATTTTCCTCTTGAATTAAACCTGGAATTATATAACAGTCACTTACATTTAACTCACAGTTCGAATTGAGACTACTGATCTTTTTTTTCTTTTGAGTCCCAATCCGCTTCATGTTTCATCAACATTTCACTGTAAGTACTGTGCTACATCTTTCCACAACTTCGCTCAGCTATTGCGCATGTGTCCTCCAAGCCAAGCCGATTGCCTCAGCAGTTTTTAAACACGGCAGCAATGAAAGACTGGTTTAGAAGCAGTCATTCGTAATTAATGAGTTACATCACAATGTTGGCCCAAGCTCAAACTCAAGGAACGCTACAAATCAGCAGAGCTGCGTGACTGGACACAACGGCACAGCAGCACACGGTAAATGATACCAGCTGTGCGAAATTACAGCCACTCATCACTCACCAGCAGAGATTTAGCAATGACATTTTCGACTATTTTCAGATCGTGCTTCATGGGCTTGTGCTTGGTGTTCGATCCCTCCATCTCTTCGTCGGCGAAGAAGCGGAACAGAAGGGGCTCGTCTTTGAACTCGCTCTTCTCCAGAACTGTGAAAGAAGCGAGAATTAAACCATGTCCTGTATTCAGACCTCAAGTAAGGAATAAAACATGACAAGGTGTGCTTTTATGGGAAAATATGCGACCAGAATGTGAAGCGGAGTTACTGTTACCACCCCGAAGTTTTATTTTCCTATTTCCCTATTTTCCTTTAACAGCACATCCAGAAGCATTTTATTCCTTTTATACTACAGCAGTTTACCAACTTGTTTGTAATTTGTAATTTATTAAAGAACAACACATCCTATTTTTTATCCATTTCTAGTTACATTTCATGTTGTGGAACATCTGTGAGACAAATTAGTAAAAAATAATCCAGCTATAAATAGCTGCTCCTTCACCAGCCTCTTTTTTTCTCTCTTTTAAAGTAAATTAGACAAAAACAAAACTTGTTGTGTTAGTAAAAAACTTTAGAATTTTTCTTCGGTACACATTTATGCTTTGGTACTCGAGCTCCGATTTTTGGTGCTTATTTTCAGGCACTGTAAGCGTGAAAACTGAACCACAAGCAGTTTCTGTGTGAGAGACTCATATAATTTAGGAGAAAAAAGCTGAAAGGCAATGGGGAAGGGGAGTTTGGCCCCCTCGTCTCTCTGTCTCTCTCTCTCTCTCTCTCTCTCTCTATCTCTCGGTCAGGATGGTGGGGGTTTCACACTGCTGAGAAAACCCCTGGCCTTTTTTAAAGCCTGTCTCCAGAGCAACACAACCTAAATTGTGATTTGTTTTCCCTTGTGCAAAATACCCCCCAGTGAGTAAAAAAAAAAAAAAAAAAATGGGAGCAATATTTTTCTCCTAATTTTCCTCCATTTAACAAGATCAGCTATAACGTCAGCAGTTGTAATAGTGTATATAAGCAAGTGTAGTAACTCATTGGCATGAACGCATGCGATTCTGTTGCAAATTTGGTACCGATTGATGGAAATAGATTCATTGGAGTTATTACGATCCATAAATTCTGTAATTTTTCGCCTAATTGTGGGCAGTTGGGTGCAGATCTGTCTAAAACATAATGAGAAATGAAGTGTGAGTCTTGCATGATGTGGAGTTTGGCCCAGCGTGGCTCCAGTCTTAAAATATAAGGCTCGGATTCAGTAAACAAGGAGTCACTATGGTGACAGACCATTCGCTGGAACTCACGATCACTTGGGCTAATTGGAAAAGATTAACAATGTTTGGCTCTAATGTAAGGCTCTGTTTGGGTGGCAAAATAATACAGGATCGGGCCGAGGAACACAATGGAGCTTTTGTTCTCTGCCTTTGAAGAAAGAGAAAGAGAAAGCGAGAGATGCCAGTCATACCATGATGCATGAATCCGTTGTCGCACAGCTCCACCCCCAAGATCAGTGCTTCTTCTCTTGTTCGACAGTCACCCTTGAAAGAGAGAGGGGTAGGAAAAATGACAGCTTTCATTGTCTGCCAAGCACTGTTAAACTTCCACAGGAAAAAAAAAATCTACCATGTTAAAATCCAACCATCCGATTTTTCAGTCTCCTTTTGCATTAATATTGTTATGTGATATTACTTAAGGTGTAATTAAAATATCTTAATAATTATACCCTCAGGACAAAACGAAGAAGACAAGTAAGGAGTAAAACACAACAGGGCATCCTGTTATAGGAAAATAATCAACAATAGAGTGATGCGATTGAGCCTGAGCTGTTTTCGTTCACTTATACTACAGTAATCTGCCAATACTTACTATTTTATATTAATTGAAGAACGACATCATACTTTTTATCCATTTATAGCTTAACCATCATGGTGTGCTTCCCAGAACGACGTTTACTCCTTGTGCTTTTATTGTGACATGTTTTTATTTTGACTTCAGTGCTGTCTCCACCCCTAACTTGCCATTGGCTTATATCCTGATTGTGTTCACCTGTTTTCCGTTTATATCAGGGTTAGTGTGTTTATTAGTACCCTTATTTTCCTGTATCTACAGTATTTGCAAAGTCTACAGATTACTCTTGCCTGTTGTCGTCTGTGATTGGACCCATGCCTGGAATTGGACGCCAATTATTGGTTTGCTCTAAATAAAGAAGCCACTGAGTTTGCGCAAGCAGTCAATTTAAGTTCATAATCTTGGTGTAACCTTTATCACTCTAAATTCCATTAAATGCGCTGATACATTAGTAGGCTATCCAGCTAGCTAGCTAACTACCTGGTTTCTATATTTTTTTCCTGCAAAGGCACAGTGACACCTGCCAGGATGTGATTAACAAAGAAAGTTCTTATTCTTGGAGACATCAATGTACTTTTAGAGCATTTCCAGAAATATTTAAAGACATCTAGGAAAAGCTATACATAATACAAATAGAGCATTACATTTGTATATGGCGTACTGTAAATGCATTACAATCTTCTTAGGCAAGATCAGCCATCTGCTAAAAGTTAAAAATCTGTAAATGACTGTAAAATTGCTATGTTATTTAAATGGACAGTGTAGTCACAGTTCAAGATGAGCAATAATCCACCCACCCTGCTATTTACTATTTTCCAATTCAACCATTTTCTCTATTTGGATGAATGTAAGTCTTCTGTTTTGCTACGTTTCATTACCAGAAATAAAACTGTGGTAGGGCTGTGGTTCACTGTTCTGTCATATTTCACTTCATATGTTTAAAAAAAAAAAAAAAGAATGAAGGAAGGAAGAAAAGAAAAGAAAAAACAACCATCTATTACTTTCTTTTGATCACTTCATAGTGAATTTCCATTTTCCATACAAGGAAATATCACCATGTTATAGACGCATTAGAATTGAGGTCTTACCTGTGCTATGAGCCAGTCGATCAACTTGTTGGCCATCACTACAGATTTGTATGTTCTTAAATGGTAATCTTTATCCCTGAATGAACATAGAAAAAGCAATGGTTACTTACAAACAGAAGGGAAGTTATTCTAACCTGACCTATGACCTCTAGGTCTGAGCTTTAACCTCTTGACAAGACTGTTGAGAGAGATGAACTTGGCTTTTACATCCTGACAACGATTTCCTCGCCATCCATCACAACTCAAGCTCCTCAGCCTGACTTCCCCTCTTTCTAGGCCACACTTTGTCCTCCACTCCAAATCCTGAGTGGACGCATGGTTGTGTTATTAACTTTAACATTCTTAAAGAGTTGAGGATTCCGATCAACTTTAAAAGTCATGTATGAATTGTGAGCAAATGAGTGACCAAAGGTTTTCTGTTTTTCCCGTTCACAGTATGATAAAAATATCTAGCCTAAAAATATCATGGTATCAGTGATATTGGTAAGGTAACTGTCCAATCATACACAATGACAAAACGTGAAACTGTGACACGGAATTAGGTTGAGGTGTGCTGAACATTCACTTGCTTAAAACATGCTAGCCAAAATCAACCAATCCATTTGGAAACTCAGAAACTGCTATTTGCCCTCTCTACTCTTCAGCATTATAAGGGCAACTTCTCTCAACCCCACATTGTTGACAATGGAACGTTTTCAAGACCCATAAAGTTGCTCTTGGCAGCTTCCATCTCATGATTCACTTATCTTTAAAGATCCGTTATTTAAAAAAATAAAGGGATCAAAAGGTAATAGAGAGCTGAACTGGTGCTAAGTTTTACAATTGTTCAGCCAGCTAAGGTTGGAAGGTAGAACCAGCAATCGTGTATGTGGTTTGGGCGGGTGGGGAGGAGGGTTGTGGGCTTGGGGGTGGATAAAACCTGGGGACATGGGAATTTACAATGAAATGGAGCTGAGATTTTCCCATGAAGCCAGGAATCTCCTGAGGTACACTCAGTGTACTAGGCTAGAGGACTGGCTTTCCCCAAACCCATGCCTTCTATATGCACAAACAAACCCAGATAACTCCAAATCTAAAGCATCTACAATCTACAACATGATGAGACTGGATACAAATATAGCCATTTTGGACTTTAATTAACTTTGTCAGTCTCATTTTCACAGAGGAGCGACTGTGACACAAAGTACAGCACAAGGTTTTCAGTTCCTTTACATACTGTAATTTTCCTCACAGCATTCTGAGTCTCTCGGGAGGTTTTGGCACTGTCCCGCGCCCCTACTCACCTAGTGCTATATATTTTAACCACCATGACTCGTTCATCTTAGCCTCAACCCAAAGCTGCAGTGGGAACCATATGCCTTGCACAAGCACAATGTAATCCACCAAAGCAGCACGCACAAATAGGTCACTCGAACCCTTCATTGCCTTTTTGGCCTGCGCAATAACAACTGCGACTGTGCTTCAACGCTGTTCATAACATCTTTCTTTGTCAGCACTGGGTTCAGACTGGGGACTGATTTTCTCTCCAGGACTTTAGGGACATGTGGGTTGAGACAAGTCTGGATTTATGGCTGCTTTTCTGGGTTTTGTTTGGGCCTGTGCCCCCTCTGGAGCTCCCCTTCCACCAGGAGTTTCTCACTAATTAGAATGCAATCCAGAGAAGTCTATATGAGACAGAAAGCAAGGAGTCTGCAGCATATATACCAACTCATACACTCAATATGTGTAAACAGAAGGCATGGCAATGTCTAGCACACATGCACACATGGAGCATCCAATGCATATGTCCTTGCAATCGCTCTATTAAGAATGCATACACATTCTTGCTGTCCAGACATACCTTACTTACTCTTCTAAATATGTAGCTGTTAGTTTTATAAGTTATAGTTACTGGGTAATATGCTTTAAATTAAATATATGAATAATAAACTTCTGAGTTTTAACATTTAAAGTCATCTAAACACCATTGTTAGGTGAAGATGAAAACACAACATAAGCTAGCTAATGGCTAAGGCTAACAGTTTAGCTAGCTATCATGTACCTAAATCCTTTACAGACAAGACAAAGCCATAGTGACCATGTAAACAAGACAAAACAATCTGGAAGATTGACATTTACCTCAGAGAAATCGTTCAATTTCGAAGGAAAGACTTTGCATGCCTATAATTACAGTGTAATTTACTTAGCATAGATTAGTATAATTCACTAATCCAGTTTACACAGGTGGAGTCAATGTTGTGTTACAACATACTGTATGTACCCATAGGAGAGAAATTATGACTTCTGAAGAGAAGAATATCATAAAAGTGAGACATTCATGTCAATGCGTCATAAAAATGAGAAGTATTTTTCAGAATTGTCCCACATGACACTTTAACCCTTGCAAAAAATGGTTTGTGGCACTACCATAGTAGGATGTTGGTACCTAATGGTAATATCATGGTATTTTCAAATATACCATGATGGTTACTATGACAGTTACGTTGTGCTAAAGAATTTCACGACAATCATGGTAAGGTAAAAATGGTACAGTACATGGTTCCACCATGACAGTTTTATAATAGTACATTTTTATGGTAATATCATATGCTACTTTTTTGTAGCTGAGGAAATTCACTATGTGGTTATCAAAAACGTGGCGCACACTAATTTTCATCAAACACAGCTGGTGTATCCTAGCGGAAAATGTGTGTAATCACTAAAAAAAAAAAACAGCGATTCAAGACTATTAAGTGTGTCAAGCAAAAGAAATTTAATTTAGTGTGGTCATTGAGCTTCCCAAAGTCTGTCTCTGTACCTGTTGCATTGTCTGCTAATGCTAGCTACAGATAAAGACTCAATGATAAAGAGAGACTGATAACTTATAGGCCTTAAACATTTGCTTAATTGCCCTTACATTGTGTTTAACTGCTCTGCTGAATTGAAACATTGTTTGTGGACTTCAATACGGCTTCTCGGTGGCTAAACACACCCAGAATGGCACACCAGCCAAACGAATGAAAAACACCATTAGCACTGCATGCTTACCATCTGTTCCCAAACAGACCAAATGCCTCATTGACTATTCAGCTTAGCCTGTGAAAGGCATAGGAAGTGGGGTTTGTGTCTCTTGAAGTAAAGAGTCTGTAAATATCATGAAAACGGAAAGCGCACTTGACGCTGTTTTAAAACAAAGGTACACTTTTAACACTATAAAGCAGGCAGATGGACAGTTGGCTTACACACACATTGTCTTAATAACTTTTAGTTTGCAGCTGATCTATAAAACATGAGGACAGCTGGAAGAGTTTCACTTCTTTACTCAAGTGAGAAGGAATGGATGTAAAAGCCTGGGCTGGCTAACATAAAACTCAAGGTAAAATGTAAATAAAAGCCTGAAATAAAGAAGCCAACAATATCTGCTTCATGGTATTGATGCAAATTACAATTGCTTCTTCGTTCAAGTGACTTTGATTAGTAAAAATGTAAATTAGTAGGCATGTACCAATTCATCCAATTCACGATGTGGTTCGATTCATGATATTGGGTTCACGATTCGAGTTTCCCACAATATTTTTGTAAAAATAAAATACCAGACTTTCCTATTCTTTACTTTCCTATGCTTTATCAAAAAATACTTTTGTTTCAACAATAATTATTTACCCACATTTGTAACGGTTAAAGTAAGATATAATAGCCTATTAACAAAAATATTCCTTTTATTAAAAATAAAAAACCTTAATAACAAATAGGCCTTTTCTTCATAACCATTTATGAACATTTGTGAAGGCTGTAGTCAGACTTAAACATAAAACAACTATCTCCATTTCCTTCTCTTTTCTTTAACCTTTGGCAGTCTGTAAAAAAATCTGATTTCTTCTTTTTGTAGTCATCTCACAACAGCTCTTTCACATTTTAGATCTGTTTTTTTTGTGTTTTTTCGCAGCATTCAAGCTGTGTTACTTCCGTCCACAGTGAAGTCACGTGCATTCCCTCTATTGTATGTTGCCCTCTGCTGTCGAAACAATGTAATTATAGCTAGGACAAATTACTCAGCCTAATAATAATCTTGGTTCATTTTTTATTTCCTTGATTTGAATCGTCGTAAATTTGTATCGCGATGTATCATCGCACGATATATCATTACATGCCTATAGATTAGCATTCATAAACAAGAGCTTGCTCTTGCTAACACAAAACTCAAGGTAAACTATAAATAAACATTAGTAGTTAAATGATGAAAAATTATGAGCTGTTTTTTAAAGGAGCTGTTTGTAACAGATGTGGTCAGACTGGAGGCGGAGTCTATTTCTGGGCCAGAAAAAATGCAAACCGAATCCTGAAATAAACATACTAGCAAGATTTACCATGTTAAAATAATGCAAATGACAGTTTTTCTAAAGAATCTTTAGAATTATATCATTACCCACAGTCTATAAGCATTTTTACACTGTACAACTTGAACCTTTAAGACAAGAAAACAACATACACAGCATTGCAAGTTAGGATGCATGGTAACAGTCACAAATAAAAGAAATACTTGCAAGTGCACATTTTTTGTGACATTACAAGGCATTTTAGTTGCAGCACAGTATCCTGCTGTTATATTTAGAGAGGAATAAGTAGCAGCAGGATTTCAATTGCAGCTGTGCAAGCTGATGCACACACACATACACACATACAGATGTAATGAGGCTGAACTGAGAGAGCAGGTCTCTTACCTGACCACTGGTGTGAAGAGACTGTGGAGCCGGCAGAAGAGCCTCACACCCTGAGGCGAGGGCAAGAGATAGAGAGAGATACAAAGGACACTCTTTATTAAACAAGTCTGCGATTTTGCAAAGAAGAGAAACCGTGGTGTGTTTTTGTAAAGTTACCTTGGAGATGACATCCTGCATATCACTGCGTGGATGGTAAGTGCCGTCATCATAGCGGAAACGATAGAGCACCGGCTCGGGTTTGAACTGGTGCTTGTCTGTGACTGTAAGAGAGGAAGAAGTGGGGAAAGAAATTCCATGATTAGTATAAAGTATAGAAAAAAGTAGTTGTTTTATAAGGAAATGATGATGGTACTTGCGTTTCCACCTCACAGCTCCATACAATTAAATAAAAATAAGGAATAATGGCTTCATCATAGCCAGTCAACCTGTTTACACTCAGCAGATTCAAACTCAACTAAGATCTAAGACACACCGTATTGACTGAGAGCTTCTATTCTCAAATTCATTTCTCTATTAGGAAGCGGCAAAGCAACGACTGATTTATTAATGTTTTAGCCATCCAGGCTCATCTGACAGACAAAAATAACCACACGTGAAGACACTTAACAGAGCTAAATGGCCTGGCTTCGCATAAAGTAATTTGCCGGTCACAGGGTAGCCATTTCCCCCAAAATGAAAAACTCCAGGGAGTGAACAGGCTAATATTTATTCCTCCTTAAATAAACAGTGTCTTATAAAGAGACCAAACAACTGGAAGAAGAGCTCAGAAGATGAGCAAGAAGATGGACGCTACAAGACGACAGTGAGTGACAATGACAATTATAAACCCTGCAATAGGTAAGGTCATACATTATATTTGTGACACAATCAAGTGTTTTTATTTGAATCACATGTTCACTATTTGAGCAGGTAATTTTGGTGTTTTAGAGTCATAATGCACACTTTCAAACATAGAAAATGTTAATAATCATGTAAAATTTATCACGTAATGCAGTAATGACCATTATTGGACATCTTTGTCGGAAAGTCTGACGGAATAATCTGATTCGGGTTCAGCTTGACGGTTTGTGATGTCACTTAGTTAGTAAACATGATATAACCCTGCGAGAAAGATGCTAAAATAGTATGGTTTAGTTAACTGCTAGATATAACAGCAATCAAAGTTTAGCCCTGTTAAGCGATGAATAGCTCTGAGTGCTGCATCCAAGTCATCATATTTATCTATTTAGACATTATTTAGATGGAGATTTTTTTTTTTTTTTTGCATGGATGTAATTGTGATCTATTCATGTTAGTAAAATCAGGTTTGAGATACATACAATACAAATTTGTATTAGTGTCATTTTTACCGTGGTGGATGATGCCATTCTCCAGCAAAGCCTGACCCAAGTGAACGCCTTCTTCGGGGTTATCCGTCTCTCCGATCTCCATTAACCAGGCCACAAACTCACTGTGAACACAAAGCAAATTCAGTCAGGAGACACACTCACACACAGTCTAGGAGACACACAACAAGCCCTCGAACATCGTTTACTGTCGACACATGATCGAGAAAGGAACTAAGCACATTTTTTCATATAATACAGTCCTCAAGCTGAGTCAAGAATTAACCAATAAAGCAGTCCAAACCCACTGCAGGACACACACAAAACTAATGAACAACACACAGATGCCTACAGCATCACAGTGCAGAAAACCAGCCGTTGATAATGACACGTTAATGCGGTTTTAGAAACTCGATATTCATCACATCAAGGAGGAAAAAAAAACAAAAATAGGCAAATTCAGACAAATTCTGTAATCTAGTGCTGAGGGATTATCCCAACATCACCCCTCCCTCTCCCTCTTTTCACTATACATTCCACTCAGCCACCCACAAACCCTAAAACACACTTGGCCAGCTCTAGAAGATCAAGCCTGAGGTTGGAGTTTGTGTTTGTGGAGCCCAGTGGTAACACACTACACCACAAGAGCGCCATAACACACCACCCAAGCCAAGTTCAACATGTCTCACCCTGTCTCTCACCCTTTGTGGTGTGTGTTGGCAGACCCAGTTTAAACCCCTGCACAGAAATTAGAAGAAAAACACAGTAAATGTTTAGGATACCGGACTCCCAGCTTTTCACAAGCTGCCATGCTTTTATACTACAGCGCTGTTAAATTCTCAAATCTGATTCATCAGCAGGGTTTATTTTTATTAATATTCTGTAACAGCAGCTCTGATGAGGCAAATCACAGGTTTATATTCATACACTTGTTCTTATAAATTATTGTTTCTATAGTAACAACTTTAACAGGGTATTTGTGAATGCCAATTAATGCTAGCTTGACTTTGGCTAAGCTAACACAAACATGCTGGTTGAAGCTAATTGCCGTCGTTTAGCAGGTTTGCTTAGCAGCTACCTTCGAGACATTAGCATAGCAAGCAGTTAAGCATGGTTGCACACATACCTCTAAATAAATAACTCATGATCTATTGTAAAATAGTGAATTCATTTTTATGGCTAACTAGCTAATCGTATCTTAGCTACTAAGCTAATCCTTCGTAGCCTGATGTAACTAGTAATATTAGTAATAATTAAAGTAGACATGTTTGGTTAAAAACTGACAAATTATGTTTGATATGTGTGTTAATAACATTGTTAGCGTTGATAAGTGTTTTTTTGGTTGTAAATATATGTAGCCACATTAATTATTAATGTTGTATGCGTACTATTGAGTAAGTTAGCCTGTTTCTCCCGTCTGCCATTTTGAATTCCGATCGGTTTAGCATCATTTCAAGTGAAAATAGAAGGGCACCCTGTAGAGTGCATACCTCTGCCAAGCCACATATTATCAACATCAAAATCAAATCACT
>JAOTRR010000028.1:3615239-3632724 GCA_028570945.1 Gogo arcuatus | reverse complement strand
CTTTCCTCCAAATTTCATCAAAATCCGTTCACTACATTTTGAGTTACGTTGGGAAAAAACAAACAAACAAACAAACGGAGGCGAAATCATAATCATAACCGTAATTAGAATTAAACCATTATGAGCTTAATAAGTATACGATGGTCCAATTTCAGAACAAGTGCTCAGTTTCAGAATGTTGTCAGATAAATGATAAAATGGTAAATGATAAATGATAAACTTTACTTGTTATAGGAAAATCAGCTTCAGGCTTGATCGCTATATCGTGATAACAGTAACTAAGCTTTGTATCACACACCACCATGTTGTTAATTATCTTAATCTTAATCTTAATCTTATCGACTGATTCATTCAAAGCGAAGGTTTGTCTCTTTAGCTCATATATACCGTATATTGAAGGCGGATACATTACTAGTGAATCTGATTGTGTGTCTTTTTTCAATTAACGTTGCTCAGTGGACAAGTGGCCTAGTAGGCTGGTGATATGGTGGTTTTTGTCACCAGTGTTTTTGTCTTTTGTTCATCAATCAAAAAAGAAGTTTTATACTGTTTTATACTGGCTAGTAAATATGGATACAAAAAAAACATGAACAAAGAATTGAGGAAAAAATCACAAAAAAATCTAGAGTTAGCTGACAACTTTGAAAAAAATTCCTGAGAAGCAAGTGAAGGTAAAGTTTACCTTTATATTACATTACAAAATATAATTTTGATTTTTTCACTGTTAACACCCTGAGTTTTGACCATATATGATGAAATAATTTCTAAAACGTGAACTAACGTCTTAGTTTCATGATTTTGAAGAATATTTTGCATTCAACTCTAAATAGAATAAATATATCAAGTGAGGCCAAATCCGAAACTGTCTCTCCCTGGGGTTTGATCTGGCAACCTGGTAACTGGCAAGAAACCTTATTTCTTGAGCTGCTACTCGTCAGTATCTTCAGTGTTAATTCTTTTTCTTTTTTCTTCTTTTTTGCAATATCTGTTTTCCTTAACATTCAGCAGTCTTAAGTTTGCCTCTAAAATATTCTGTTGTGTAATGACTACATTTTGTGGACAAGCTCTCAAAACCCACTCAAAGCCAACAAAGACACAGTGTACAGCCATAAAGTTCATGACTTAAAATAGCTCCACACTTCAGAGGTTTGGAGAGCAAAGAGAAAAAAGACGCGACTCAGAGCCAAAAGCAACGTGTTTTTAATCAGAAAGATTTCAGCGTCCAGAAAGCCGAGGAGACATCAGTGGCCGAGAGCGAGGATTCAAATGCAGACAGAACGCTTTATCGAGGACTTACACGTCTAGACCATCACACTTGGCCAGCAATGTCCTTGTGTCTTTTTTAGAAAGTGTTTCCTATGTTCGTCAACTTTTCAGGTTACACAGTCTGCCACTCCATCTGGCTCGTGTGATCTCTTTAACTGACAGATCCAGCCTCGTTCCACACACCATGCTGTGTTTCTCATTACGTGAGCACAAAGCGTTTACCAATCTGAAGAACATTTACAATCGAAGTCAGCCGCAAGTATGAAGAGTACTGTTTGAGGTCAATTTTTTTCCTCCCTTAGCTTTTAAAATCTCCAGCCACCAAATAGGCAACATGGGCAATAACAGTGCTGTCCTTGTTCATGATGATGTCTGGCAGTCAGATGGAGAAGCCAGCATAACTCAGTGTAATTTGGAGCGGCATATGGCCATTGTCTTGGCACATTGAGGAAGTCTCATTGGCATCTAAAAGGCAGTAAAACTCGACAGGCTCCGACTTCTGAATATGATCAGCCTCATTCATTGTTTCCCCAGACATTCCAAACAATCACAAATGGAGAAATCCACTCTTTAAAGAGTTTAAAGAGCTTGCCACTTCATTTTCATCAATTATTTTGCTCTTACATGTTATTTACTCACTTTCTAACAAGAAAACACAACACAGCATCTACATTTTGTGCAATAACCAGGCTATGCTTTTACCGCAGGCTTGAATGGCATGTTTCTGTTTTCCAAAAAGTGGGAATTTGAGAACATCTGACACACATCACTGTTACAAAAAAGCTCCAATCTCAGGAGTTCTTTCTTAAAAGGGGACAAACACATAGTTTTCAACTGATGCAAAAATACAGAGTGATTTCTGGTCATTTCATCTTTGATCACAAAGACCGAAAGCTGTTTTGTGGTTATTTCTACATCCCTCAACATCAGAGCATTAGAATTTTATGTGCTGAAAGCTCTCTAAATCACAGCATCCGCTTGAAAGGCTCCTTCGATGCATCTTACATAATAGATTTGGTATTAGAAGTCATGGTTTTCAGCAGGGATTTCAAACCAAAGCAGATTGATTAAATTCTAAAATAGAAAAAAAATAAACAACCTGGAACTAGTTGCAGCCATGAAATATGAATTAGAAACATTTATTTCTTCTACTGCCGAAAACAAGATTATTCCATGCTGTATCGAGTCTCCATAGAGAGATAAAATGTGTTTAACCCTGGGGTATTCAAAACAAATTTGTACAGGTCCTGCTACATTCAATTTTCTTGCTCACAAAGGTCTGGATAAGCGACTAACATGACTGAATGGCAAAAATAAGTTATTTTAATGCTTACACTGATCAACCATGACATTAAAACCACCTGCCTAATACTGTGTGGGTTTTCCTTGTGCCACCAAATCAGCTCTGACCCGTCGGAGCATGGACTCCACAAGACCTCTGAAGGTGGGCTGTGGTATCTGGCACCAAGACATTAGCAGCAGATCCTTTACGTCCTGTAAGTTGCAAGGTGGAGTCTCCATGGATCGGACTTATTTGTCCAGCACATCCCGCAGACGCTCGATCAGATTGCGATCCGGGGAATTTGGAGGCCAACTCAACACCTTGAACTCTTTGTCAACCAGTCCTGAATAATTTTTGTAGTGTGGCAGGGTGCATTATCCTGCTGAAAGACGCCACTGCCATTAGGGAATACCGTTGCCATGAACAGGTGTATTTGGTCTGCAACAATGTTTAGGTAGGTGGTACAGATCAAAGTAACATCCACATGAATGCCAGGACCCAAGATTTCTTTCATTGCTCCATGGCCCAGTTCTGATGCTCATGTGCCCGTTGTATGGGCACTCTAACCGGTCTGCAGCTATGCAGCCCTCTACACTGATAATCTTGTTTGGATTCTAGAAACTGAAACTGTAATGAGTATGTTGGTCTAAATAAAAATGTACGTAGTAAATAGTGCAATTTTTCTTGAAACTGTAATGAAGTAAGACTATAACTTCAATAACACTCAAGTAAAGTATAAATGCTTTAGCCAAAATAATATTGAGTAAGGAAGTATGACTACTCAAGTATTTTCCATCCCTGTATCCAGGCCATGGTCCACCAGCTGTCGACCTCTGGTTTAACTTGTCACTCGGGTGTGAGGCTGCTGGGATTTTGGTTGGCCTGTGGTGTGCTGGAATCTTGATTTAATCAAATCGTCCACAAGAAGCATGCAAACAGATACTCTGTGAAGAAACAAGATTCATGATGGTCTGGATTTGATTTCAGCCTGCCTAATGCCAAGGATGCACACAACCAGTTCTCCTGGGAGAGCTAGGAGGAAAAGAAGGAGCTTTTCAGGGATATTAAATGGGAAGGTGATGAGGAATGAGATCTTGACTTGAAACAAGGTGCTATTAATAATGTGTTCAGTGTGGATATTTGAATAGTGTCTCAGACACACCAGAAGCTCAGGAAAGACTGCTCTACCTCTGGAATTCCATTATCCAGAATTGTACGTGATGTTCCTCTTTAATTATCTGGTTCCCTGAACCCACCTTTTCTCAAATCAATGTGTCTTTGAGTCCACCCATAGGTCTCAACATTGCTGTCATGAAAAAACCTCCAGATAATTTTACCATAAAAACCTAGACGTGACAAAGTTGCGCCAATCAACAGTAAGAACTAAGCAGCTCCTCCATTTTTTTTTTACCAACCAAAGAACCAAAGGCTTCCCACTTGGCTCCTATTGGATCACAAAACTGAGCCCTGTGAAGTTCACCTAAAGAAAGTCATCACTACCCGAAGCATCCTTCACGACTTTTTTTTGATTGTCAAAGAACTGTCTTTCTTGCCCCGAGAATTTTATTTCCGTTCAGTCTAATGTTAGGACTTTATCTGAAAAAGCAGACAAGCGTAGTTTTCATGAGTCAAAGATCGTAAACGCTACAGCTAAACTTGAGATGTTGTCACCTCAGTCTCCGTCTATGAACAAAACTCAAGCCATATCTTCACAAGGTCCTTAAAAACACCAAGTCATGAGAGGTACCTTCCCAGGAAGCACTTGGGGAAGGTAGTGAGTTTGCGTTTCCTGTCCTTAATGAGGTGGCCTTGTTTGCTCAAGAGGTTGTAGAGCTTCTCGCCCTTCTCCGAAATCATCACCCAAGTGTCCTGCTCCATCCCCAACCTCAGTGCTTCAGGAGAAAAAGAGAGAGACAAAGAGAAAAGAGCAGGCAATGAGTCACATCCTGCTGTATTAGGATGAGTATAATTAGGTTTGTATACACAAATGAAATCAAATAAATCTATCATATTTACATAGAGAAAGGATCATAAGCTTGAAAAACTAACAGCAAAAGGCCTCTAGGCTAATTACCAGTTTGACGTGAACCTTCCACTAACTGCTTCTGACACATTTAATTGGATGGAGCATACACCATGTTACGGCTCGCTGCCTGTCATTAGTGTTACTCACATTTTCTCCTTTCTCGTTCCTTCAAAATAGCCTCCAGCCACTCCTGCTTCTCTTCAGGCGTTTTGGCCATGCAGACAAACCACTTGTTCTTTGCAGTGTTGTGGATTTTCCAGCCATTGTTGACGATGTTCCCGCTGCTGTGGTAGTCCGCTGCAATATAAAGGAAGAAAAGTGAACACCTAGCCTAGCCTTTCTTGACATCACCTACATCATCTCTACAATCAAACATAACTTCTAGTAAACAACAATGGCAAGAACGGAAAAAAACAAACAAAGAAGACACCCTCTCGACTCGGAATTCCTTCTCGGGAAATTGGGATGGTCTGCTCAACTCCGAGATCAGCAAGTGATGTCAAATCAACACGGCTGCTCAGAGCATGAACTGTAAACAAAGTAGCACTTCTTATCTTTAAATGTATTATACTGTATATAGATTTTACTTTATTTGGCTAGATTGTTGCTAACAAAAGATGAACACGGAGGGGCTTTTCACCCACTTTGTAGCTCAAGTCCACAGAGGCAGAGGTCCTAAATTTTTTTCCTAGCCAGAGGTCATAAATTCCAAGTTGCAAGCTTTAGATGAACGTAGCAATATTATGACTAGGAGTCCTGGGATGAACATAAGACAGAATTTATGATTACAGCAGCAGTCCTTAGGTATAAATCTACAGTGTCCAGGAGAGATTATCCACTAAAGTAAGGGAGTGTCATGAGTATAAACTGCTTTTGATCCATGTGAGACCATGCACAGTACCCGAAGGTGAGTCACAAATGCAGTGCAGAAGCTCCAAGCAGAAGAAGTATCAGGAGACAGGAATCCCCAAATGCACTCGACATTTGTATAATAAGACTCTGAAGTAATAAGTTTCTTCTGAAAACAGCACAATTGGGGAAAATGGTGTTCTCAGGCATTCCAACATGAAATATGTCCTAAAACACTACATGAAAATCCACAGGCCTCTTTGATTGCCTCTAATTTGAGGATGATGAAGAGCTCACACCACACTTCAATACTTTGAGCCAGAGTTTTTGCATGATTTCAGAAACTGCACTGATTACATTTTCAGTTCGTGTGGTTTAGAACATAAAATAATCTAAAACAAAGGCTTCAAATCATAATAGCGCTTTGAAAATGTGTGGTTTTACAATAGCCCTCAGTTGTTGTTTGAGATAAGCCCTTGTTGTGGAATAGCTATAAAAAGTTGTTCCACTGAGTAAATTTTTATTCTGCTCTTCACACCACCCGGCGATCCGGTCTTATGAAATCTGAGAAATTACACTGTGAATTATATGGGAGTAAACATCCTAAGGCAAGTGAGGTGGCACTTTTCCCCTCACTCTTTTGCCCTGAATTATAAACAGAGCATTCTCTCAATTTTTAATCAGAGTCCCGACACGTACATTTTTCTCTCAACTGACTGGTCTCAATGTTGCATTGATTTATCTGTCTGTAACTCAGTGGAAAAATCAGGTGCATTACAGCAGAAATACAGACAGAGACATATTGATCTGTTTTATTCTAACAGCAGAGCAAGTGTGTGGGTCTGAGGTGAGCTAGGCAAGATGCACCAAATATCCTGACTCAAAAATACAGACTACGTAAGTGCACTCATGGCTAGTATTTTAAATGAGTTGACATTTTGTCAGCGGAATAATGCTAACAACTACAACCAAGCCATCAGTTTTTAACTTTAGAGCTAACATATTACTAATATTGCCTAATTCAGTTAGCAAGATTTGGTAAACTAATATAGCTGAGAGTTTAACCAAATATTCAAGCTGCAAAGTAATAATGAGGTAGAAAATTCAACATTGCATTTCTAAGGTCCAATTATAAAAGGCATTTCCTCTAAAACCCTACACAATGATAGCGATCTCCCAAAGACCAAGAGAGACAGCTTAACTGGCATCTTAGGATCAACGTTGCCAACACTTTTCAGATGAAATAGTTAAAGCATGCTCAAAAGAAGTCACTATAAGTCTCCAAACGATGTCACAGACTAATTTGTACATTCATTTGTGATCATTTGTATATCCAAATGTGTTACATGATGAAGATTTTCTGAAGAAATTTACAAATATGAATTCAAACTGACTAGTTCAGTATTTACCATACTATAGTTATAATACTATAATACTATCATTTCAATCAAGAACTCAGATAAAACTAAGCTGTGGCAGTGAGTCATCGGAAAATAGACAGGAAGGAAGTGGTTGCAGTGGGTGAAACAAACAATGGTGATCAGTGATTAGTTGTTGGGGACCATGGTGATCACTAATTTGTCTTTGGGAACAATGGTGATGAGTGATCTGTCATTAGGAACAATAGTGATTAGTAACTGGTCTTTGGGAACAATGGTGATAAGTGGTTAGTTATTGGGAATAATGGTGATCAGTGACTGTTTTTTGGGAACAATGGTGGTGAGTGATTTGTCATTAGGAACAATGGTGATCAGTGAATGGTTGATGGGGACAATGGTGATGAGTGATTGACTGTTGGGAACATCAACTCATGCAAATGCAACTCAGTCAAGCTTTTCAGTATTTACAATATTATACTATAATACTACAATTTCTGTCAAGAACTCAGATAAAAAAAAAGAGGCTGTGGCAGTGAGTCATCGGAAAATAGACAGGAAGGAAGTGGTTGCAGTGGGTGGGACAAACAATGGTGACGAGTGATTGGTGGTTGGGAACAATGGTGAGGAGTGATTGGTCATTAGGAACAATGGTGGTTAGAAACTGGTCTTTGGGGAAAATGGTGATCAGTAATTATTTATTGGGAATAATGGTGATCAGTGACTGTTTTTTGGGAACTATGGTGATGAGTGATCGGCTGTTGGGAAAATCAACTCATGCAAACGCAACTCTGTCAGGCTTTACACACTTATGTAACCAACATGCAGTATATACACACTCAATATAACCAACAGCTGTGATGAGAACTACGTTGACAACACTGCTCGTCATATTAACGTCATATTAATTAATTGTAGCTAACGCTAAAATGCAAGAAATGATTTTCAAGTTACCTTTCTAACTGTGTAACTTGTCTGTTGAGCTACAATCCACATTGCTTTTAAGTAAGATATGGACACTATCAACTGAAAAAAATCATGGTGTGTGTGCTTAATCCATTCTGAAACTATCCCAAACTTTCTGTCTTCTCTATCAAAGTATATCACAAAATTTCACCCATAACAAATCTTTCTACTTAACAAGAATAGAAACTAATGTCAGCAATACACTTCTATATATAGCTGAAAGAGCAGTTTCTTAGCCATGCATGAACCACACCATCAATCACTTTCATTATGTGTGAGTTAAGCTGCAGTAATAACTATATTTCCCTTATTACTGGGGAGATTGTGGAGAACACCCATGAGCCTGTGTGCTAAATTTTGCTTTGTTTCCTCCCCACGCACTGAAACAGATCTCTCTTTAAAAAGCCTGATATTAAATCCACCAGAGGCCAGATTGCTTCTGCAAATATAACTGATAATCAGAGCTCCTCCACAGCCAAGATACACTCCATTCTGTGTTTGGAAAGTAACTGAGCTCTGAGGATCTGTCATCTTGCCCAGAAAATGGCATTTTCCTAACCTTTTGCTGTTGAAGCGGTTATGCGTGAACCCCACCAGGCTAGGAAAGAAGCCGCGCCAGATATGAAGTCTTGAGGTCGGCACATCAGGTGAAAAATCATCATTTTTTCACTCATAACTCGTGTGGGAGATGTAACTCCATTGTACCCCGTGGCTGAACAGATGGATTTAGTTACAGCACATGGCAGGTGGGGCAAGGACGTGCAAATACAGTTATATACAGCGAAATAAAGTTACATACAGCTCTATTATATTACCACAACCTTAAGGCATGCTACATTATATTAAAATTACCAACTAAAAGTTGAAGCAAGACATTGTAACTGAATAAGGATTTTTAAAAAAAACAGTACTTTTATATTTTCCAAAATGTACATTTATTTATGCAAATGCGGCTTCGTCCAAATAAATATGCATACAATTTGCATAGCTGATTTTTAAAAATGTTAAATAAAATATGATGCACTTATATAAAAAAAAATTATGCCACTCTACAGTAAATCTAACATAAATTCCGCAATAATCAACATTTTGGGAAATTCCTCTGGAATATTCTTTTAATTAGGATACAATATGAAAAACATGTAAAATTTCCTGAATGTAAGACATGTTTGTTTGTTAGTAAAAATAAACTGAAAATTGAAATAAACTGAAAATAAATTGGCATAACTCATAAGGAAACAAGCTTTTCAGGGATATATGACATGATGTCATTGTGGAGTGGGCGGAGCTTAAGGCCTTTATTAAGTTTCAGATATTGTATTGCTACATTTTAAGAGACAATGTTATAGATGCAATTTAACCAAAAATCAAAAAAATTATTGACGTGACCAGAATTGTTGTTTCTCCCTTTTAGTATCCAGTGGAAACCCATCTACCATTCTTGCTCTTTGCTAAAAAACAAAAAAACAAAAAACTGCATTATAAACAATAACACATACCATATGGACCTCAGACACTGACCTGTACCATCATCCACATTCTCCACCTCCATCACCTCAGTGTTGATTCGTCCACGGAATTGGTACCGCGGGCCCTCAGTAGCCGCCTTGCTGTTCTTCAAACGCCTGCCAAGAAACAGAAACATCTCCAGAACTGTTTCTGATACTCTCCAACATTCAGGAACATACTGTGCCTAAGAAATGAGCCTCACCTGTTCTTCTTCTTGCAGTACACCAGCAGGTTGTCAAAGAGGAAGAAGACTCGCTCCTGGATGTTCCCCGCTGAGATCTTCAGCAGCACACCCTGCATCAGCATCTCCGTGCAGCTGTCTGTGATGTTGGAGCCCTAAGTAGAGTGCAAAAAAAAAAGCATTAGGTTGCAAGAAAACCTGCTCACACTGATCCTCAGTAATCACCCAGGAGGCATTTGGCTTTGAAACATTTTTCTCCATTGCATGCAAATGGATTCTGAAAGCTCACGCAGTTGAATCCATGAATCGTGACTTGACAAAGCTTGGATTGGGACAAGACCAAGCTGTATAAGTCTCTTTTAGATACCGTGGGGTGAGACAGAAACACTCCCTTCTCTGCAGGATCGTCAAGCAGTGAAGCATCGCTGAGGTCCAAATGATAACGCATACTGTGAGCAGGATGGACAGCACCCTGCAGTGCCTCCTCACATTTATATAGTTTGCTATAGATCTTTTTTGCTCTCTTGAATCAGTCATTAGAGGTAAAAATAAATAGCACACAATGCTCAGAGGAAAAGCAGTGAGCATTACAGCCTGCTGGTTCTCTTTCTTTCTTCTGTCTGTATGACTATTATGTACATTTCACTCACAAACACTCATAAGCAGCCATTTCTTCCTGCTTTTATTTTGTTTCCCATTTATATCTGTCACACACACACACACACACACACACACACATCTGTTCCATTCATTGTATGCCAAAACAATTTTCTGAAACGCTCCCTGCCTGTGTCTGACTCATCTAAATTTTATTTGTTACATCTGTATTGTATCAGTCGTAAATGGACTAAAGGGCAGCCCAAGTGGTCCAAAATTGGCTAGTTAGCCACTAGTAGGCTAGTAAGCTAGTAAGCTAGCTCATGTTTGTGTTCTGGATCGATGGTTTGAATCCTTATAATCTCAGAAATTTTTTAACAGGAACCAATCCTGTAAAAATATACAACAGCAACAACAGCAACAACAACAAATTTTGTTAAATAGCATCAGCTACTGTAAGTTAGCAAGCTAATTCACTTGGGCTATAAAAAAAAAAAAAAGCTGCATACTGAATACAACAGATTCATAACGAGATCACTATCTGAATTTATCGTCATGGTAACAAACCCATAATAATCTAAAATCAGATATCTCAGAAAACTTAACAGGTCCTTTAATTTCCAGGTGACTTATGCTATATTCGCATAAATTTGGAGTCCCTGTGCACAACCTGCAGCCTCCACATTAAAAACTTTTCGTTTTCAAGTGCTGGAAAAGTAGTAGCGTGTGTAAAGTGACCGCAGGAAGACCTCCCCCTGTGTCTCTATGTAGCCTACTCAGTTAGCCTGTAGGCCTGCTGAGGACACACAGCTGTGTTTCGGGTCAGCGCTAACAAGCAATCATCCGTCTCTGGAAGGCAGGATGGAAATAATGACTCTCCCACTCACTCACACATCCCATCTCACTCCACCCTTCCACCCACACCCTCAGTATGCAGACAGTGAAGCTTAATTGAATCCCTGTATAGAATTTTTACATGCAGACGGAGCTGGCAATTAATAAAAGCAGCAAGACGCAGTACAATCTACAGTACAGACTGTTTTTAGGTATGGACAGATTGTGTTTATAAGGAACACACACTCGCACACATGAATTTTCATTCATGAGTAACGCTCAGGCAATTTGCTATTCAAGAACCACCAATGGCTAAAACGGATAGCAAATCGGCTTCCAAAATGTTTCATAAAAGCTATTTTGAGAAAGTGGTTGTGCTCAGAACAGTATGTACGTCTAACTGATGAAAAAAAAAAACCTAAAAGAACATTTCACTCATGTAGCAGCCTTGGCCATGCAAATATTTATGATTTCTCGCCTACAAGAACGGGTGGGGCAGCTCCGAGGGATTATGTTTGTTGCAGGAGGCAAAAAAACATCTTCCACACAACATTTTCAAACAAAATGGAGCCAAACTCATTTTCAAAAGTCTTTAAAAAGCCACTCCAATGTACATCGTTGTTAAAACATGACAGACTGTTTTGGATTCTGCGGTATGTTTTTTACAGAGGTTGATGTGGACAGAAATCCTGGCTCAGATCACTTCAACATGCGCTAACTTAACACAAGCTTTTGTTTTCCACAGCTTTTCTTTAAAGAGAAAAATGGCCGATATGCAAATCTGCTACAATTGTATGAGCAAAATCTGATTTTACCAATGAGTTTTTGGGAATAAGATCCATTAGCATGGAATCTGTAATGTTAAAAAATATAGGTACTAACTAAAACAAAATAAAATAGTACTATAACATGAACTAAACTAGCTAAAGCAGTGTTATGTTAGCATTAAACCATTCAGCTTAAATAACATCTGAAACTATCTGAAATTCCTTAGCGTGGTAATGTTAGATTAAAAAAAAAACACGTTTATTGTGTAACAGTAATTAAAATCAGTAGCCAGGTTTACTAGTAAGCTAACAATCAGACTTTGTATTGTGTGATTAATAAAACTAATAGCTATGTTTGCTAGCAAGGTATCTAACATTAGGTAAAAATATTTTATAATTAAAAACTATAAGTCTGTCAGCAAGGTAGCAGACCTTAAGAAAGCTATTTTACTGTGTAATTAAAACAGCAAATAGCAAAATAAAAAAATCTGCTAGCAAGCTAGCAACCAGATAATGTTATTGTATGGTTAAACATAATAGCTGAGTTTGTTAGCAAGCTTTCTCTTTTATTGTGTAATTAAACTATAAGTTGGTTAGCAAGCTAGCAAACATTAAAAAAACTATTCTACTGTGTAATTAAAACCAATAGTGAATTTTGCTATTAAGCTGGCAAACAGACAAGGTGACTGTGTGAGAAAACGCAATATCCATTTAAACTAGCAAGCTAGTTAACATTAGGTAGACTATTTTATTATGTAAGTGAAGCCATGCATTTGTTAGTGAGCTAACACATATTAAGAAAGCTATTTAATTTAGCACCAGTAGCCAATTTTACTAGCAGTTAAGAAAAACGAAATCCCATGTACCAAGTTCATTAACAACCTAGCAGATATTAGGTAATCTATTGTGTTTACCCAAATTGTAGCACATTTACTGCAGTTTTAACGTAAGTGCTAACAAGTTGGGGCAACTTTTTACGTGAAAGTTGCCTGGTTCGTAACCAGGCAGGAACATTATCGGAGCAGCCATGGCCTAAAGGTTAGAGAAGCAACCTTGGGTCTGAAAGGTTGCTGGTTTGATTCCTTGGACCAGCAGGAAAATCCATAGCTGAAGTGCCCTTGAATAAGGTGCCTAATCCCCAACTGCTCCCCAGGCCCTGGGTAAGTGCTTGTTGTACATCACTCTGGATAAGAGGGTCTGCTAAATGTGTTTTGCAATTTTGTATTATTTCAGGCTACGTAGTACACGGAGCAATCAATGGAGCAATCAAAGTGTGACATCTTTTGTTATTGATTAGATTTAACAGAAAGGAAGAGTGTGCAGTTAGGTTAGGAGAACACGGAATGATTAACACACTTAAACACTCTGCAATCGTTTAGCGAGTGCAGAGCTTAAAAAAAAATCTGCTGTCCACCACGATACCAGCGTCTCCATCACATAAATGTCTCTGTCCTTTGGGAAAGCCATTATTATTTTCCCTACACTCATACAGCAGTACAGTTTTGGCCATTTTGCCACCCATTTAAGAGAGTTAAGAATGAAATTGAATAATAATGTAGCTTTGGTACAAACACCCTCTTTTCACACAATCTGATTGTATTCTATAATAGTATCCGTGGTAAATCTGTTCTGTGCCGGGTTGAAGTACCACATTTCACAAATCCAGCTGGTAAAATGAATAATTGTTGTTTTTATCTTGCCCTACAGTTGGACGCTCTGCTACTTATAAAATGAACAGACTGTTCTAGTATGTCCCAAAAGCTCTTATTTCTGCCTTTTCCTTTCCAGGGACGTTTTCTCTGAAACGCCTGTGTGGAGTTTTGGTAAATGACGGACACACCTCCCATCCCTCGATGTGAGACTGCCATTCCTCCAGCACCTCCAGCTTCTCCATCTGTCTCTTGGCTTCGTTGATGCTCGAACACACCGCTTTCATCACTTGGAGGGATTCGTGCACCATGGAGTAGTCGTTGTGCTTCTTTGGCGTTCTTTTTAGCAGCTCCTGAAAACACACACACACACACGTGCACATACATGTTATGTGTATACGCTCACCAGCCACTTTAATAGGAACACCTGTACACCTGCTTATTCGTGCAATTATCCAACCAGCCTGTATATGGCAAATACAGGTATGCAAATTATGCAAATACAGGTAAATATTTCAGTTAATATTCACATCAAATATCACAATGGGAAAAAATATTATCTGAGTTGCTTCAACCGTGGCATGGTTGTTGGTACCATATGGATGTGTTTGAGTATTTCATATACTGCTGATCTCCAGGGATTCACACAAAATGGTGCAAAAAGCACAAAAAAAAACCATTCAGTGAGCAGCAGTTCTGCATGCGGAAACACCTTGTTGACAAGAAGTTGGAGGAGAATGATCAGACTGGTTTGAACTGACAGGGAGGCTATTGTAACTCAAATAAGCACTCTTTGGGCTCCCAAATGGCGCAAAAGAAATGCATTCGCCTTAGTGTCTGGAGATTGCGAGTGGCTGGGAGTCCAAGAAAGCAAAACTGGATGTGTTGTCTGGGTGGGAGGGGCATCCACTCTCTAGCCAATGGTAGGTGTCTGTGAGCTCATGCATGCAGAAAGGGATGTACAGCTCTTTCCTCTGAGTGTGCTAGGTCGCCCTGTGATGCAGTATGAGCAAGAGTCTGAAAAGATGTGTTTGGCTTCACATGTCTCAGAGGAAGCATGTGTTAACCTTCCCACGTAATTGGTGTGTGGGAATTGGCCAAGATTAAATTAGGAAGAAAATTGTGGGAAGTCTAAAAATAAATAACCATTCTTTACAACCATGGTGAGCAGAAAATCATCGGAACCTTGAGGCAGATGGGCTAATCTCCAATCACCAATCTCAATTCATGACCAAAGAATGGTTTTATGATGCGTGATTTTTGCCCATGGAAGCAAATCCAGGACAAAAATTGTACAGTGTAAACCCGGCTTAACTCAGCTACCACGGAGAGATCCTAAACTCTCCACCCAGGCCAAACACAACAACTCCAGCATTTCATCTTAACTCTGATTTACAGAAAGGGAACATAGATCACTATCACAATTGTTTAGTGAGAACCTTTATCTGTTCCAGCTGTGAGATCTCAAACGGAACGAAAGCTTCAAGGACATGAAAGAACAAGAGATTGCAGTTTTGTTATGTGAAACTAGCGCTCATGGGTGTTTAGCCTAAAGCAGAAAGGTTTTGGAAAAAATTCTGGTTCAAAAATAAGTTCAGTGTCAGCAGAAGCGGTCTGTTTATTTTGAAACATAGAATGCCTCAGATGGAGTCAGTTTGACGGGACTGTTTCACTGACGCATTACTGCCAGTTATTAACAGGCTATGCTTTAAGTCAGGAAATATTACAGAACTTCAGGTTTGGGCTCTTGAACAAGACTCTTAAATCTCAACAACTAATGTCTATTCGAATAGGAAAATGGGTTGTTCGAGGATTCTTTGAATGGTTATTGGTGCGAGCTTTTTAAAGGGGTTCTGCTTCATTTTAGAGTTTGACATGGAATTTTTAAGGGTTTTATGGGACAAATCAAAGAGGGTTATTGATCTTTAGGGTGCTAGATGGACTCTAGGCTTGGATGGCTGCTTTGCATAAAATCAATGAACTTAACAAAGATGGAGTCTCTTGGCTGTAGGTTTGTAAAAAGGCACTTTAAAAGGGGGGAAAAACTTAAAAAACTGCACAAGACTGAATCTCCTTTCATACGTATAACCCACTCGTTTCAGTCTGGTTTCATGCAGATGAGTTTAATGTCACTGGGCAGAAGGTCAGCAGACCATAACGAGGGAAATAAACAGATTTTCACTCACTCTGAGGAGCAATGGGTATTTGCAGATCCTCTGGATGGGAGCCACCAAATAGCCTTCCAAAGGAACCTCTGTGTTCTTTCTGCCTCCCAACAGCATGCAGTTCTAACAAGGAACAAAGAACGAGAACAGTAACATAGAACCAAAGAGAGCTATAATAGAAAGAGGCAACATAAAGAACCAAAAAGCAATAGAACAAAATCAGAGAGGATACAGAAGCAATGAGCAATGAGGCAGAACCAAGAAGAGCCCACACAAAACCATAGACTAGTGAGACAGAACCAAACAGTACTAAATATCAATAGGACAAGTTCAATTCAGACCACTGAGAGACAAACAATGTAGCAGAAAAAGGGCAGAGAGCAGAGAACCAATGACAGAACCATAGCAGTAAGAGAGAGCCAAAGAGAACCAGAACAGAACCAAGGAGCCTCTGAGAATAAAAGAGTAATATAAAAAGACAGGACAAAAAAAAAAATAGAGAGAGAGCAACTAGACACAACCCAAGAGAACCAAAAAAGCCTGAAGAAAGAAAAACAAAGGGCCAGTTAGACAGGACCAAAGAGGAATGTAGCAGAATCAGAGAAATAACAGAAACAATGAGCAACGCAGCAGAACCCAGAAGAACCAAAACAAAAACAAAGGTTAATGAAATTAATAGAACCAAATGGCACCAACTATTACCAAATATCAGTGGGACACAAAGTTCAATTCATACTGTTGAGAGAGAAAAAAATAGAAAAAGAGGTCCAAAGAGCAGAGAACCAATTAAACAGAACTTAAGAGTAGTGAGATTAAAGCAAGGACAAAGGAAAGAGCCGAATAATAATTAAATGGAGCCCAAGAGAACCAGAATAGAACCAAAGAGCCTCTGAGATCAAACCAAAAATCAATAAGAGTACCAAAAAGGGCCAGAACAAAATCAAAGAGCAACTACATACAACAAGTGAGCTAGAACACTTAGCAAAAAAAAAACCATAAAGAAAAATAAATCATAGGTTAGTGAGTAAGAACCAAACAGTACTAAGTAAATAGCAAAGAACCAAATAGAGAACCAAAGAATCAGAAGTTAAGGGCAGTGAGAGAGACCCAAAGAAAACAATTAAACACAGAAAGCAAAGAAAGCAATAAAATACCACATAAAAGACCTAGAACAAAACCAAATATTAACTAGACACTCTGAAGGAAGAGAACCAAAACAGAACCTCAAATGCACTAAGAAGGAAAGCAATGAGAAAAACAGAACCAAAGAGCAGCACAATAAAAGAAAATAGTACTATGACACAAAGGTCTAAAACAGAACCAAATGACAACGATACAAAAACAAAGAAGTGAGCAATGGGACAAAAGTGAATTGCAGTGAGACAGAACCAAAGAGCATCAGAATCAGACTCAGGCTCAGCCGCTGTGCTTTGTGGGTAACCAGATCTTCAGCAGCTTCATGCAACACCAGTGTTCTCAATGCATGGCAGAGGATTTGAAACGAATATTTACCAGAAGACACGTGCGAACACTTCTGATCTTGTTGAGCTCCAGCAGCAGTCTCTGGGCTTTCTCATGGTTTCCACAGTACTCATCGTAAATCTGAAACCTGGCCCTCTGAGGACGGACACACACAAGTACACACATCGGAGTTAAGCGCTATTCCGAAGTTACAGTACGTGAGAGTTAGGCAAATGGGATGGAGTTTGATTAAAACAGAGGCGTGTCTCAGTTACACACAATTCTGAACTTGAACTTAAGCCCATTGTTGTTGTGCATTATCGTAAATACACTCAAAAGAATATGGAATGTCATTCAAGGCCAATATTAAACACGTAAATACATACATAAATTATTTCCATCATCATGAACTATATGCAGGTAATTGGTATAATCTGAACGGGGAGCTTCTCAACTTAAAGGTAACATATTATACCCCTTTTCCACAAGTTGACACAGTCCGCTGAGGTCTTAATAAAATGTCTATGACATGCTTTGGTCAAAATACCACAAGGATA
>JAOTRR010000028.1:3589703-3605569 GCA_028570945.1 Gogo arcuatus | reverse complement strand
AAGACCTTTTAAATATACTGTATATAATGCTTGTGTGTTACTCAATAACTGTGTCTGCTGAACCCTGTTAGAAACATGGATGCATGTTATGCAACACATCTCTCCAACCCCAACATCTCTTCCATTCCAGGGTCATAATAGCATAATAACCGGAAGCTCTCTTGCTCCTGCACTTGTTATCAGGGTCTCTTTCTAAGAAAACAAAAGAGATACTGAATGGAGTGTACAAAAAAACACATAGTGTTCCCTTCCTGACACAACAACATCCACCGAAGCTGACTAAGGTGAGTTCATCACCAGAGATAATATACTGTATAATAAACAAAGCCCTGATACCTGATGCTGATCCAATACTGACCTTTTTCACTTTAATAATTATGATAGCTGTTAAAAAGGTGGTGTTGTGCTTAAAACGGGAAATAAGAGAAATAATTAGGCTACTTCAATAAAACGAAAAAAATTGTTCCAAAACCACTTTCCACTATGTTTATACAAAAGATTATAAGAAGACTTAGTGGATTGGATCACATCTTGATCCAGCATTTCAGGCCAATATAAGTTGAATGCCTGAGGGATTCAGTATCCTCTTAGTACAGTGGCTTGCATTAGTATTCACCCCCTTGAACTTTTCCATATTTTGTAGGAACTGAAATAGACTTCACTGGGATTATGTATCATTAATCTAGGCAAAAATTGAAGTGAGGGGGAAAATCAATATAATTTCCCAAATTATTTTATAAATACAAAGTCACGAGTGCATAAGTATTCACTTTATTCGCATATTGCCTTCATTCATAAGAATTTGCACAAAATCGTTTCATGAGATTTTCTATTTTCCCATATGAGACCATATGATAAATCAATAACCGCTCCCATGTATCAGAAATACAGTATGAATGAACATGAGGTGTCACGAAAGGCTTCTTTGAAGCACCAAACACATTTTCTATATTGAAAAACAAATAGCACCAACAAATTTCTCATCAAGAAAATGAAATTCGATGGATAAATCAGATCAAATAAACCCTGCCAACAATACATGACCACCCACTTTCTTAGTACACTGATGCATTGCCTGCATCATCATATTGCCAAATGATTACCACTCGGTAATCCTCGGATCAGATTTTCAGCTATCCATTAGAAGAAAAACCTCTGCTACAACAATTGTCCTACTTTGACCTTTCTGTGCAATCAAATTAACTTAAAAGGTTTTCATCCTAAAAAACACATTTGTTTGACTTGTTTGTCTCATTTCCACTGCAGGAATTTTTTTCCCCACATGTTTTTTGACACGAACTGTTATGTAACGTGTTATATGAGTTTATAACAGGATTTATAAACAGAGACAGCAGTATATTCTGTACTAATGAAAAAGGACTTGTCAGTGTAAATATGATAATTAGAAACAGGCTGCTTTTGTTTGGAGATGATTCACTGATTCAGATTCTTTGTTGTTTTAATTGGTCCAGGCTTTAATTTAGTGTCTTATTGCAAACTTTCTCTGAGGATCAGCAAGTGTTTCAAGTTGAAATGACTTTGTTATGCTTGGTAGTAAATGCATTTAAGGGATAAAGATGTCTTCGGTGATTTAGCAGTTTGGAGAGATAACAATTTCACCCTTATGAAATGGGAGTGAGCTGGCTGATAATGTGAATAGGCTACGTGTGCAGGGCTTAATGAACCAGTGGAGTGTGAAAGCAGAGCAACAACCAGACAAGTACGTGTAAGCAGAAGAAGCTCATTCTCATTCTGAATGCTAAAGCTGTAAGAATCCAAATGAGGTCTTGAACCCCTAAGGAGAACAAAGTTCTGGGGCTTATCAGGTCCTGGGAAAGAAAATGGCACCGGTGAACAAAAACCATAGGCTTCCTGCCAACTGTTATGAACAAGGTCGTAGTTATGTGATCTGTAGTGAGAAGATGTGCATGGTAGCTGTCACTCTCTCCTAAGTAGGTTAAACATGCCAAAATGGCTATCGACTGCAAAACAAAAGGTCATCTGTTACTCCCAGACAAAACAGGATGAAAGCCACATGTTTGCGACTCGTGAGAGGCGAACAGCAGGTGACCGTTCACATTCCTGTCTTTAAGCAGAAAGTCTCCATGTGGGTTGAGGCAGGGACAGAAAATCAGTGCAGTGTGTGGGACAGTTGTTTTGAAAAGAAATTTATGGCCCGAGCAGACCAACAGTTACAGGAACTCAAAGATTTAACGATTTGAAAGTTGGTTGTGCAAATTCTTATGGATGGGCACTTGTGAGATGTCCTCATGCACCTGCACCAAACAGGAAATGGCTGTTGATTTTCTTCCTGTGAAAAAAAAAACTTCATTTATCAGGGCTATTTCTGCACTGTATCAACAACACAGGAATGCTACTGCGCTGTCTGCATACACAGACCACCAGCAGCAATGACTATATCAGGCTTTAAAGACTTTTTGCATAAAAGATACGCAGAGACAATGCTATCTTTTAACACAGCTCATGACAACACCAGGACTTGTCTCAGCCTCTGCACAATACAGCTACAGTGCTGGGAAATGTCCACAGGAAGGACAAACTATAAATACAGTTTTGGTCATGTTCAGTCTGTCCTTGGATAGGCTAAAAAGTCATTTGCAGATGTAGAAAAGACTTCTGTTTGCATGCTTTGGTCAACCAAGTGGTTGTGATAAATGCAATATTTTGTTGCATACGTGTAAAAAGTAATGATTTGATTTTTTCACATCCGATACAGGCCACATTCAAACGAAGCTCTAAATCTGACACATTATCATCTTTAGTATGTGATGATAGGCTGAATAAATGCACTAGTGTGTCATAGATGGCTCATGCCAGAAGGCAGCTCAATGCCAGTGCAACGTGTTCACACAGATTGGTGAAATGTTGGATTGTGATGGGACAGTCGTGTATCCAAATGGCCTCACAAAAAGGAAAATGGTTCCCTATTCAGGTGGCTCCCTGGTGGCATGACAGAAAAGTGTTCCCCTATTATTGGAAAATCACAAGTTCAAATCCCAATGATGTCACAGTCATCTGTGGCTAGAAACCAACAGAGCAAAATTGGCATTGCTCTCTGGGTGGAAGGGATGGCATACAATCTCTCCCTTGTCAATCACAGCTAAATTAGCCAATTGTAGGTGTCTATGAGCTCATGTATGTGGAAGAGGGCCGATAGCACTTTTTTTCGAGTGTGTTGTGCAGTTCAAAAAGATGTGGTTGGCTGTCATCATGTGTCTCAGAGGAAGCACGTGATATCCTTCAGCCTCCTCAGTTGGCCGCTGTCATATGCTATGATAGTCGAATGATGTTCTCGTATTGGGAACATATTTGGAAGAAACTCTATGAAAATGATCTCTTCTGTGGTGCAGGGTCATGTTCAACCATGGTGGTGCTACTTGTAAAAAGTTTCTGTTGTCAGGAGAGGACATTTTGGCAAAGGAAATTATGTCAATACGGGAATCGGATATAAGTCTCATTTTACATGTCTTGTGTAAACAGGTGGGACAAAAAAAATCAGATCTGTGTCAAAATAATAGGAAATGTGCATTAAGGAGCACAATGAAAATGCAGCCTACAAGATTACAAGACTACAAATCTGAGGATTTCTTTCACTTGAGAAGATTATACTGTACACAGTCCACTGGCTTCTTAGCTGCTGAGTGTTTGAACTAAGGAAGTGATTTGGGTCTGGACAATGCCCTGCGTTTCAATTCTGTCTCACCCAAGTTTCTATTTCCAAAGCCTTTGTAGTGGAAAGAAACATGGATAAGTGAGGATTCGGGAGCAAAATACATTTTCACTACACCAGCTCCAGTTATACCCTTTAAACCAGTATTAATTATCAACAAATGAACCGAATAATAGAATTCAGTATAACAGTCAGCAAATCCTACTGAATATGCATCAGTATGGCACTGTATATTTACTCCAAAGCTGATTATGCAATCCCATGATTGGCTAGGGCATAAATGTTGATCATGCTGACTAAGCTGTACTTTCAGTTCCAAGTCTTAGTCAGTCTTTACCAGAACACTGCTGTCACTGTTATTATTGTGCTACTCATTAGAACCTTGGTAACTATGAATGACCCACTTTTCCTGAAACATCCACTATGAATGTCAGTCTTTCCTTTGAACCGTTGTCCTTGATTCTTAATCCCCAATCTCTGTCACAAAATTGGATGCTGTAAGTAGTGAAAGAACCCCAAGAACTTTTTTTGTAAGTCCTTAGAGACAGGCCAGAATGGGAATGAAAAGGGGACTGGCCAGAAAAGGAGCCCCTTCGAAGGGCTCTGGGCTCAATGCCATCTTTGTATGAGTGAAGAAACAGCAGCCTTTGCTAACCCGTCTAGCGCGCCAGGCTCTGTCCTTTTAGACCCTTCCTGGCTGAAAGAGCACAGACTACAGGAAGAGACATGTGGATGGCACCCTGCGATTCTGCCAAAACCAGAGATCGAACTTGATGAGCTATCCAACTGATTTGCCCTGGATCCATCCAGAGCCATTGATCGTTCAGTTAGTAGGTTAAACCAAAGATGTAACCTTGTTTCTAAAAATGTATTATGCAATCTCTACAGTTTCCTCTTCCACACTGCTGAAACCTTAAAGTATCCTTTTGCCACTTATTCTGATCTGGACATTGTGCTAAAATAAAGACCAAGATTCACTGAGAATTAATCTAAAATCTACATGAAAAAGGGAAACAGAAAGTTGGTCATACTTCCGATGATGAGATGGTGCGCCCTGGTAGTAGTTCGAGGGTAAATAGAATGGGGAAAGGCTTTGGCTACAAGGAGCGGTCTCAATTTTAACATGAAATATGTCAAAATTGTGTGTTAGCTTTTGAATTACAAAGATGGAAGTACTGAGGTTTAGTAGAGCAGAGGTTTGGTACCATTTCAGGTAGTGGACAACTTGTAATTCTTTTGAGTATGCTTGGCGAGTATTAATGCCCATTTCACGTAGCATGGTACCCTCACAAGTGGCCATTGATGCCCCTCTACGTGAGCACCTGTCACAGGGAAGGACAGCTGGCATGAGAGGGCACATAGGCATCCTATTCATCCCCCAGCATAAGGATGCATTTACATCCATTTGAATGGAGCCTTGGTGCCTTTCCCTCATTCTCCTCATTATGGTTTATGTAGGTGCGTGAAGACAAGTGATCAAATTCTGTTGCTGACCAGAACAATCAAGAGTGCCTTGGCTAATGGTTCCATGTGAACTCCAGCACAGTTCGACTGCAGTGACAAAGAGATTCAACTCTGAATTGGCCCAAATTTGGTTGCATGTTGAGCCACAATTGGAAACTGAACCAAAGGACAGAGCTGTAGTGTTGCAGAAATGTGACATGTTCTGTAGGTTTGGGCTGATGATCAAAAAGAGAAAATTATAAGCGGATGTGATACCTAAAATATTCTAAAATAGTAAATATTTATATAATTATCTATTAATTTATTGAGAGCTGGCTCAGTGTTCTACATGCACAGGTGATTTTGTGATTTCTACACACACTTGGCAAACATTTGTTTACGTTTTTTTGTCACCAAATTTCTGACCAATGAATAAAACAGTCTCACAGGTACATTTTCATCCATACACACTCCTCCACCGATGTTTTTTTTTCTTTTTGGTTTGTTTAATTATGTGCAGTGAGAAATCAAAAAAGACCCAAAAGTATCAATTTTGCTCTGATTCGGACTCAGGAAACAGACTAATAGGCGTGAAAGTGCACTAAAAGACGTGGCTTCTGGAGTCAAGGATCCAAGCAGTCCACCAAATACAGTATTATTATACCTTTATGATACATCTTGAGTGTTTATAAAAAGTATGATTCACAAACGGATTCTGATTCATTGAGTAACTTGTTTTGCTTCTTTGCCAAAGCTCTGGAAAGGAGCAATGGCACAGGAAGAACAGAGCACAATGTAAAGCAGGGGAGGGCCAGGAAGGAAGGAAATCCTGCTTGCCATGAAACAAAAGCAAAAGGAACTTGCCGACTGGAGCCTTCTGAAAGCTCTCACTAGCCTGCCGCATTCACAAACCTGACACCCAACCCAGCAGCCAAACATTGTCGGCTAAAATGTGCTGAATGTGCCATTAAGAAAGGGAAGATCAGTCCTGAACATCCCACCTTATAATACTTTGCATAATTCTTGGCTCCACTGATCTGTCAAGGGAAGATCTAAAACAAATCTCAAAAACAATGTAATACAAAGTGTGTCGATCAAGATACCCTTCAAAACTTTTCTTCCATTCTTTCATGTGAAATTTAATAACACCTGAATGATGAAAAGGCGCCAGACATTCAAAAACAAATAAGACAGCTACATATAAAGCTACATCAGGCCAAATGAGAGTGGTGGGTCTCAATAGCTGGCTTTGTACGGAAGCTCTTTGTGTCTGTCGCTTGTGGAGAAGACACACAGTATGCTGTGACAAGAATCTTAAAAACAATCTTAAAGTCGAAGAACTTCTGAACATTTTTCAGCAGAATAGACTACATGAGAACAGATTGTCTGCTTGCTGAGAATAATGCACAACATAGAGGCAGGGCATTGCTAATTAGCATTTCCGACTGAGATGAGCCCCTTAGGTTTTGCAGTGGAAAAAGGAATGTATACATATTACAGAGACAAGAATCTGAACAATCCTCCATGTAGCCAGCATAAAAATATCACTTCTTGTCAGCACTGTGAGTGGTAATATCTGACAGACAAATACAGAAGAAACAGCAGAGAGTAAGGACTAGCTAGTGTTTGATTAGCAATGGCGGAGGTGAGGATGTTAGCAGTCAGTGCTCGTCTTCTTTCCAATTACAGCTGACAGACTTTCCACTGTCTGACAAATTACAGAGATGACCATGAACTTTTCAGTACACTACAGTATTTTGAAAGCGGTTTCTAAGCACTTTTTTTTCGGTCTTTTTCATGCACTGCTGTATTGCTAGCATCTACTAAGCATGTACTAATTGCTTGCAAGCACAATAATAATTCATTCACTCATTTTGGCAGCTACGAGATTTTTCAAATAGTCATGTAAGCAATATACTACATTATCTTAACTTGGAAATCCGCACACGAATATTTTTCACAACATGAATATTTTTTATGTAATCACTACAACACAGTTAGCTTGAATTCCTGCTCACTACATGTGCTCACTACATAGGGTATAAAATAATGGGGATCCTGCAACTAGTATATTCTCAGTACAATAACATTTAGAATTCAGAAAAAAAACATACTACTTTAGCACACACCTTTATCAAGGTGTGCCAAGGCTGTTAATTTAACTACATTTCATAACAAAATTTAATTAAATAGTTAATAAGAATAAATAATTAGTCATTTATGAGTCATTTATGTACTTAATTTAACTTTGAAAAGAGGTTGAAAAGAGTAATACTAGTTTATTGACAGAATAGCTATGATGTTTTTGCAGGTTGGTTCAAAGCACAAACATTTCCCAGAAACAAACGTTTTTTCTTCTTCTTTTTTTTTCTTCATTAGTTTTATTGTCCATATCGAAACAAGTCAATATTGAGAAGGCTACAAGGGTGGGGCAGGTGGTTATTCTATTATTATTGTTGTTGTTGTTGTTGTTCATATTGTTGTTGTTGATTGTACTTTTCAATACGTCATACCCAAGTGCACAATAAAGATATCTTTAAAAAAAAACAGAAAAAGATTGAAAGTAATCTGATTAACGGTATACATGCACTGAATAACCTGACTACTAAGCTAAAAGTCAGGTGGCTTTATTAGAATTCTTGAAATATAATAACACTTTAAATCCAATTTGAGATATTATATGTTGTTTGGAAAGAGACTCATAATCTGATAAATCCCAAAATCAGATAATGATTGGATTAATGTGTGTAAATGTAAACATCGATTTTAACCCAATACTCAGATTACAGTATTTGGTGCATGTATACATTTAATCTGTTATAATTTGTTGTTTTGAGACCACTGAAAGAAGGTATTATGTGCAATTTGCAACCATAAACATGGAAAATATTTAGATATTCATGATTAGACACAGATACTTAAAACTCGTTAGCAGCCAAATTATCAAATGTGCATCCAATCAACTGACAAGCATAACATGATAAACTTAACATAGTATTTACTCCATCAATAAAAATTTGTTTTTAAATAAGTCATGCTGCTACCACCTTGCTACCATGCTAAAAGAAATCTGAGTGATATTGTGTGACTCTTGACTTAACCGTTCCCATTATTTGATAACTAAACTGCCTGTAGACACACCGAACAAATTATTACCCTTTTTTTTTTAGTTCTTAGATTATTCTACAAGATTAACTGTACATAATACTGTAGGCCTCTGTTAAAGGAAAAGAACATTTAATCAAGCTGCTGTTTCCAAAACAGCAGGACTGAAGATTAACTGACAGGAAGAGGTCAAGGATGGGGGTGATATGACCCCCCCAGGAGAAGGGGCAATACTGGGGTCACTGCTTGTCCTGAGTATGCATACCCCATTTGGCTTCAGTCCTCGTCACATGCTTGAGTGAAAAACAACAATATGACTGGCTGCCCCTGTAGTAAACAAACCCCAGTGGAAGAAGAAGACTAACATGTGTGTCTGTGTCTCCAAGGGACCTAGCACCTGAATTGCAGTATTAATAAAATGTTTAACGTAATACAGTAGTGTAAAAGCTAAATACTCTGCCTCTTTGTCTTTCTAAGACATGTCTGGCAGATTTAGGCTTTTCTCTAATCCTTGAAACCTTCAGGCAGGAAGTTTAGGGTTTCACATGCTTTCTGTTAAAATTGGAATTAATAGAATTAATAGAAAATATTTTGGATGACAAAACACAGGTTACATATAGGTACTTATATGGATATATGATATACGTATGAACATGACCATATATATCTATGACACCGAGGCCTAGATCACTGTATTTTTGGATTTTTAGCCTCAAATTCAATATGGAAACAGCAACATCCTGATAATGTGGTGGCAGAGTCTAGCATACTATGCCTTAAAAAAGAACTTGTATTCCAAGACAAATCAGCAGTGATGATGGTTCTCAGCTGAGCTTAGAGCAGCTCAGGATGAAACTATAGGTTTGTCCGTAAATGTAATTGTCTATTATGCTTACTTCTTGTTGAGAGGTACAACACACGTTATACAGTAGCCTAACACTTGACATACACTATACTGTATAGCCAAAAGAATCTGGACACCTGATTATAACACTCAAATGTGCTTGTTGAACATCCCATTCCAGATTTAGTCCCCACTTTGCTTTTATAATAACCTCCACTCTTCTGGGAAGGCTTTCCACTAGATTTTGGAGAGTAGATGTGTGGATTTGTGGGGATCTTAAAACAGCGATTAGTATGGCCAATGTTATAGATTTCACCAAGTACTGTTTCTGTATACTAACTAATATAAAGCCAATACTACTGTAAACTAATTGAAAAGTAGAGAAGGGACATCTTACACTGTTCACACATTGATATGATGTCAATCTGTAACGGGGAAGGAACTGGTAGGTAAGAAGACTTCCTCACGTTTATGATTCCCCAAGTTAAGGGGCCGTTTTCGGTGGTTTTTACCAGTTGCAGGCAGGTAAACTTCATCTCAAACGCAACACATGGACCTTGCTTTGTGCACAGGGGCACTGTCGTACTGGAACATTTTTGGACCTCTTAGTTCCAGTGAAGAGGAATTCTTAATGCTACAGCATACAAAGAAATTATAAATAATTGTGTGCTTCCAACTTTGTTGCAACAGTCTGGGAAAGGCCCACATATGGGTGTGATGGTCAGGTGTCCACATACTTTTGGCCTTATAGTGTAGCTATGATATAAGTGTTTGAAGTGTATAAATGCATGTGCATGCAAGGACATATTATATACATATGAGTGTTTATGAGGGCAGTTGGCAGTTTGTGAAAATGCAGATTACTTGTAACTTGCAGTAACATAAGCAGTAAATTTAGCTGATCACAGTAACAGTCACAAATTCTCCCTCTCATGCAAAGCGCTGCTCTCATGATTTGTTTTGAGCTCACGCCATATACTTTTTGTTTACATTGCCAAGTGTTTTGGTCCTGTCTCCACTGCTGTCCTGTCATCGGTCTGTTACCTAATGTGTGCACCTATTCTGAGTTCAGCCCTTGATAGTTTGTCTACTTATGCCCTTTTGTTCCTTTGTTTCTACACAAAGTTCACTTAGTGTATATTTATATTGATAGGTTTCAAGCCATGCTTTCCTCTTTTCTGTTTGATCTGGGGGGAGGGGTTCAGTTTATGGAAGAATGGAGGTATAACATAACATAAATTTGAAACTAGCAGTTAGTGCAGTACATGTTCGGTGGTGTTATCTATCAAGTGCATCACATTTCTGCAACTGGGTCCTCACTAAAATTGTAATCCTATTTACGGCCCTGCACGTGAGAAACACAAGACCTCCCAAACACGGGTTAAATACTAAGATTTCTCACATGAGACACAGCATTGGAGGCTGTGCATTGATGTAGGCCTATTTGTCATATTTATTTGTTTGCACATGTTGTTAATCTATGAAAAAATCAGCAAACTCTAAAATATTTCCCTTTAAAAGCTCCAAGGGATTTTATTCCGGAGGCTTGTATAGGGATAATACTTAGATCTGGGTCCAGCGTCCCTAAAGCCTCACAGCGTTACGTGTCTTGTTAATGAGACAGTGTTCAAATGGATTTTTTATGATTATTTTATGATGAGCCTTGAAAAAGAGGTAAACAGAGTGCAGTCTGTAACATAACATAACATTTAGCTCAGTTTCACAACTGTTCGTGGTGCATCCAATTAAAATAAAGCTCAAATATAATATGTTTCTATGATAAATATTTTTTTCTCTGGAAAGGAATAGGTCTCACTAGAGACCCAAAGTGATAGTGTACATTAAAAGAGTGCAAAGCCCCGAAAGGAAAATAAAGCCAATTTCAGTTTTGTGGTGCCACAATTTCATTTTACGAGTTTCATTATCAAGGTTTAAAAACATGACATTGGGTGGTCAATCCTTCAAGCCACAGGCCATTGCAGAGGAAAATGTCGCAGAGGGACTAGTTAACCGAGCTGTGGCTCAGAGGAACACACTGCACTCACAGGCAAATATGTTTCTCTACTGAAACTAAGACATGAAAGGGATTTCCTTCACTCTCTCCAGACTATTTTCCCCCACATGTGCTCTTCATGAAATCAATTACATAAATAAATATTAGAACAAATCACCAAAAAGGTGTTCCGATATAAATGCAAAGAAAATGTTTCAAGGATTGTCACTTATACACAGAAGCGTCACGTTTCTTGGCTTCCAGCTATCTAAAATAAACAACTATCTAAGAGCTCCCACTATCAAGATGAACAGTTACATAAGGCATTCTAGGGAAATCGCAGAGAAAGCCCTTAAGGACACTTCCTCTGTCTGAGAATCAGAGCCAAACACATTTTGCTCATCTTTTCGTGAGATACTGTGTAACATTGTGTATTTTTGAAGTTATTCTGATTTTCCAAGATGTATTGATACCTTAACCAGGTCTTCTCAATCTCGTTTCATTCAAACTGTATTTAAGATAAGCATTATATCTGACATGGCTCTCTGGGATTCTCAAGAATTCCTCCACCAGGATATATGGTTAATGAGAGAAGGCACCAAGCCCAGGCTCTCGCGTCAGAGCCCCCCTGGCAATTTCTCCATGCCTGTCTACTAGGAGCCAAACTGTCTAGTATAGACCCCCTCCACCCAAAACCTAACAAACACAAATTCTCTCAGTTCACCATGGCACAGATTCTCTGATACCTCCAAGCAGCAAAAAGCCTAAAGTCAGTCACTGATCTCTGAGGGTCGACTTCAACAGGGCTTCAGGGCTGACTCTTGAGGTGCTATGTTGATCAGAGACAAAGTCAGATTAAGTGGGACGGCGTAACTAATTAAGATGAGCTATGAAAATGAGCAGACCCAAATTTCAAGTGGGACCTGAGAGAAGATTTGGTCCTTGATCCCTTGGAAGATGTTTTCAGTAGACTTTTTTCTTCTTTAAAGGAAAAATCCTTGCATATCATTATTTATAATCAATAGTGTATGTGATCAACAAGTTTGCCTGCTAGCAGATAATGGTGCCAGTGGGAATTCATCTCTGCCTAAAAGAGATTGATACAGCAGCAGCACTTTAGTCATTTAATCTTAATCTCTCACCTCCTCATCTGTACACACCGCTCTAAAAGATAAACTTCAAAAACGTCAACTTTCATGCTAATACAGCCACCAACACCGTCACACTCGTCATTTCGTAGATTGCTAACTAGCCGGGTCTCTGGCATAACTCAGCTGCATTGCATTCTGGGACCATGAGTCTAATGTTCGCACCAACGGATCCACTACTCTTACATGGATTTTCTCATTAATGTGACACAGAACATTGCTGGAAATTAGTGAGTGAAAAAAAAAGCTCTTGTTTTTTTAGGAACTACCAGCAAATAACTAAAAATACAGCAATAACCAACAAATTAGCACCAGAGTCACTAAGCAAATCTGCTACTTACTCAAACTGCTAATAGGGAAGGTAGAGCTCGGCTGTTAAGGTTCATTGATAGTGAGTGAAAGATTAAAGGTTCTCAGAATTGAAAGCCACTGTGGGCCACTGAGCAAAGTCTTTACTCCAGATAGATTCATCCCAATGCATACGAAACCTTCGGGAATTGAGTGTTAGAAAAAGAAATTAAAACAGCATTGACGAAAGGTCAATTGAAACAAATTGAAATATCCTAGAAATTCCTAGTATTCTAAATGGGTTAATTCCCCAAGGTGATGTGTTAACAAATATTTCCAGCTCCTTAAAATAAAGCCAGGCACCCTCTGTAGGCTAAGTCTGGAGGAAATCGGATGATTTCTAGGAAAAGCGGTTGCTGCATTTCACTCGAACAAAAACAATCCCCCCCATACCTACATCGAAACCATCTGTGGCAGAGGCTCCAGCCGAGGAATGAGTACGTACATATGGTGTGGGAAACAATTTTTCTAATGACACACAGCACAGTGCCCTTAGCCCTGCTCTAAAGCACAATTCCCAGTGTTTAGGATGTTAACTGGTGGGGAAAATATTTTGAAGAGTGGATGCTTTTCAAAATATATAGGCTGATTATTTTTTTTAGTAATTTATGGCACTCAATGTATATCTGACCTTACACGAGCAATCTTATAGAGTTAATTTCCTTATCCGAGGCACGGAAATTACTCTTTTGTCTCAGACATACAGCAGCATTTTTTAAGACCATTTCCTCTCCTTCCTGCCTTTGACTCTCTGTTTATTCCATAATATCATTAAGCTTGTGCTATTCTTCTAGTCTTAGAGGGGATTTAAGCCTGGGACAATACAATACAGTTAATGCTGTAGAGGAAGCAGTGACAGTCCAGGTGTTTATAATCCAGAATCTACCTGTTAGTGCTGGCATGCTATCTTTCTTGGGTGAGTTTTTAAGTAAGTGCACATATTTAGTACATGCATTTGCCATGCTTGGTCAAGACATCCAACAGAAAGCGTCCTGGTTTGCAAAAGGTGTGTAGTTCACTGAGCTCCTATAATTTATTAACATGAAAAGGCCATGACAACTTGGTACAGGAAAAGACATTTTAATAATATCAAAGTTAGATATGATCATATGTAGCTATCTGAATAAATGTGCTAGCAGAGCTAAGCCCATAATCTCTTTTAATGATATAAAGATATCGATTAGGCTATAAGGTTTCATTTTTGGCATCCACATCAGATTATTTGCTGTAAATACTTTTTAGCCATCCCATCTAATAACACAACCAGTCCTCACTGCTTAATAACACATACGGTATCTTCATCTGTGCAAAAGGATAGTTTAGCTTTTAAATGACTGTTGCATCCCAGAGAGTATATCTTGACATAGTATGAATAAGATCCAATGGAATAAAAAAATACATTTACAATTTGTTTTAGACTTTTAGAGCTCTAGAGTTCTCTTATAGCAGCCAACTCCTCCACTTTCTTCCATTAGAAAGCTGTTCTGAGGTACCGATACCTTAGTGATTACGATTCTGTGCTTTTGACTATAAGGCTTTGAATGTAAATCCCAGAGAGCCATTCTTAGACAAGAGTCTTAGACAAATGGGGTTCCTTACATGTTCTTTGGATGTTTAAGACCCAGATATAGCAAAGGAACCATTTCTGAAAGGTGAAATCATCAGTTTTAGGGTTCTACTTGGTCCCCTAGAATGTCACAAACCACATATCTCTTCAAGGTACCAGATAAGACCTTTTTGCACAAGATCATAAACAAACAAACCCCAATCTGGCAAAAGGAATGAATGTATTTCAGTTTTCCTGCTCATAGAGCTTAGCAGGATGGTCAATCAATGCTGTATGACTAAATAATGACAAATCAAACCACAGATTAAGTCCAGGTTACCTTTAAGTTGTATATTTTAGCACTTATTTTGCTCTACCGTATCAATTTTAAACCAGTGAAAGGTTTAATGGGTTGAGTTAATGAATGAGTCAGGTGCATCAGAGATATCTGGTCTGCATTTAGAGAGTCAGTCTTACAAAAAGGTCTCAGATCTGACTGGTCAGAAGGTGTTGATTAATGTCCTATAATAGCAGCTCTGGCAATAGTAATGCGCTTGTTGTCTGTCATAACAACCTAGAATTGTATGGAAGAATAAGTGATAAGAGGAACTAACTTGACATTCCATAACATTAACTTAAGTGTAACTATAGACAGATAAGAAGTATGAAGTGTTGTTTTTCAGGTCATTTTGAAAAATGTTGGCAAATTGCTCTGGTGTACAGGGAATAGGCTCTTCGGGATGTGCTGTTATAGGAAAATAATCAACTTTAGGGTTGAAGGAACCCTAAAGAAAGAATGAAATTAAATGTTTCTGCATTTAAAAAAAATACTATAAAGAGCAGTAAACCATAATAAATGAAACTAAGTCAATATTTGGTGTCATGACCCTTTGCTTTAAAAAAAAAAGATAGTCTCAGGTACAATTAATGCAGTTTTATAAGGAAATGAGCTGTAAGGTTTACTGAGCATCTTGCAGAACCAGGCACATTTCTTCTGGAGACTTTGACTTCTTATTCTACTTCTTATTTTTGCACCAAAACCCAGCAGCCTTCATGATGTTTGTCTGAAAAGTGTCTCTTATGTAATAAAATCATTTTTGGAAATCTAAAATGTTTTTTGTACTGACTCGATAATGTAGAAGTCATCAAATAAAAATAAAAATAAAAATCACATAAACATTTGTGATGTATATGTGATATATTTGTTATATCATGCATTTGGGATGTTTAGGTGAGATAGCTAGGCTTTATACTGCCATACCGAAAGGAAGTGCAGGGTCTCCACATAATCCCGTTCAGTCTGCAGCAGTTCCCTCAGCACGCAAACGCGCAGGCGCAGCTGCTTCTCCACATCCTTCCCGCTCTCGACTTTACTCTCCTCACTCATTTCACTCTGCTATTCTTTTCTCCTCCGGTTAAAAAAAAAAAAGAGATCTCCGCAGCTTTCTTTGGAACAAAAGACTTTCCGTGACTTTGCAAAAGTTTACTCACTCGAGTTGCCGTGGATCCAGAGTTGAAAGCATGATGAAAGCTGTCCAGTTCAACTCGCAATAGTTCAAAGAAGCAGTGAATAATTGTGGCAATCCAGAGTAAAGACTACAGCCTGAAATTCTCTCCTGACGTGTCCAAAAGTGTGCAGCAGTAGCTTTGTGGCCATCAGTCATGATCTGTGGTCCATGTGCCTGCCCACCATCCCACACACACATACACACACACACACACACACACACACACACACACACACACAC
>JAOTRR010000028.1:3507813-3520814 GCA_028570945.1 Gogo arcuatus | reverse complement strand
TTTGCGACAATTCTGTTGTTAAAAGCGCTATACAAATAAACTTGACTTGACTATTTATTTACAATATTAATATTTTTACAGATTAAAAAAACATTTGCAGAGTCAGATTGGAAGCATCTGATTTGCGGTTCAAGTCTTTTACTGATTTTAAATCTTATTGTAAAATGTTAATTTTTTACAGATTATTTATGATATCTGATTGGAAACAGCTAATTTGTCATTAAAATTTTGAACTGAATATTTAAAAAAAAGACTATTTTTGTTTGGCTTTAAATGAAAGTATGATTGAACTCCATTTTTAACAGGCTTTATTGGACGCTAATGATTTTCTGGCAGTTTGTTAGCAAGCGTGCACATTATCACATATATCGTGTATCATAGAAATATCTTCACGTATCATGATACGATACTTTTGTCATATCGCTTGAACCTAACCCGGGTCATGAGTACAGCTCTACATCAGACCCTACTTTCTGTACTGTTTTGTCACTTAGACTTGGACGGCTGACCCTTGTCTTTTTGTCGCTGAGATCCTTCGGCCGATGATCACCCCGTGCAGGAGCCTCATCGGAAATCTCTGCCTAATTAAATTCCAGCTTTGGCCACGAAGACGGCTGTCAAGTGTTTTCATTGATTTCATTTCTGTTCAAAGTGGAGGCAGTCACCTCTTTCCCTCGCTCCTTCTGTCTCTTCACACCTCCCTCTGAATCCTTCTCTTGAGTTGTTGTTTGAGCTTTTCGAGGCTTTCCATCTGTAAAATCGTTCCCAACATAAACACACAGCGTGAGCCAAAACATCGGCGTGGAATCATAAACTCTGGATCGTGATCTTTTTTTTTTTTTTTTTTCTTCCCTTCTAGATCATCCCTCATGTCTGATATCTCAGTATAATATTTTATTCAGTACTTTGCAGTTTTACATTTAGGAATTTTATGAAACACGTGTTAAAATATTAAACAAATCATGAGTGGTCGGAAATTAGGGGAAAACATCTGCTGGAACATCCTTGTCGATTGGCTGAATGCTTTTTGTAATGACCTTTTTCTTTTCTGTGATGTTGCTGATCATGTTTCTGTCTTGTTTTCTGTCTTTCACAGAGGAAATAAAAGCAGAATCGGAGAAATTAAGGTGAGCAAGTTTCTGTTTGCGGCAATTTTTAAGTATGGATTTTTTATTTTTTTTTTAATATTGCTTTGTTCTTTTCTTTTCCCTAATTACATCATTGTAATGCAGCCGCCTTGCTTAGTCATGTAGCTTTCTTCATTTTCTGTCTCATGTCACAGTTTCTCAGCATCTATCTTAAAGAGGTGCCTTAATCCCTTTTTCTCTTACTTTAACATGAAGATAGATTTCCACTCTCATTTTTTCACCTTTCTTTTTCTTAAAAAAAGGTGCAGCTGCCGTCCTCTTCTCCCTGGTGAACCTGCTAAGCCTCCATTTACAACAATTAAAAATGTGACAGAGCAAATCCTCTATCGTCGGATTAATGAATAAGAATAAAAGACAAGTGAAGAGAAGAAAGGCTGTCATCTTTCGCTCCTCTCCCGATTCCTCCACTCTCCCCTATTACTGTCTCTCACCTTTTCCTCCATTCCCTTCAAGCTTCCCTTCTTCTCCATCCACCGCCACTGTGTTTCATTCTGTAAAGATTGTCACTCCGCTTGACTGCACTGCCCCAGATTGATGATGCAGCCGATTCGATTTCATTTTCTTTTCTCGTTTAGCCCGCCTGCTGGAGATGGCAAGTCGAGTTCCAGTACCCTGCCTCCCGTAAAATCCAAGACCACCTTCATTGAAGCGGATAAGTACTTCCTGCCGTTCGAGTTAGCCTGTCAGTCCAAATGTCCCCGCATCGTCAGCACATCGCTAGACTGTTTACAGGTCAGTGAGACCTCCAGAGCCTCTCTATCAACTGTACAGATCATGTGATTGGGTGTAATGGACAAATCATTTCAGTATCATATTTCTAGATTTTGCACTGGTAGCAGATTGGAGGCAATCCATTTAAAGGAGTACTTCAGAGAGTTTGAGTTTTAATGCAATGATCCAATCAGCTGACCATGATTCAAGAGCTTCAGTTAACTTGATGTTTATCAGAACGAGGGGAAAAAATGTAATCTCGGTGACGGAAATGTTTTGTTGATGAACGAGGTCAGAGGAGAATTTTCAAACTGGTACGGTTACTCAAAAAAAACCAAACAACCACTCTTTCCAACCGTGCTGAGCAGAAGAGCATCCCAGAAAGCACAACATGTGCATCAGAAGTCACCGAGATCACATTTTATCCCGTTCTTATGATTTTGACATGATCGTTAACTCTAGCTCTTGACTTCTAGCTGCCTGTTGTACTTGTATATTGGTTACGCTGTTGTTTCTGAGCCTGCGTGTTTGAATTCCGCAGAAACTCATAGCTTATGGTCATCTGACGGGCAGCGCCCCGGACAGCACCGCCCCGGGGAAGAAACTCATCGACAGGATCATCGAGACCATCTGCGGCTGCTTCCAGGGCCCACAGACCGACGAGGGAGTTCAGCTTCAGATCATAAAGGTCTAACAGCTTCTACTTTTAGACTTTATTCGACTCCGGTGGAGTGCTATAAAACGTGAAATATGTAAAACAAGGCACGGTTTTATGGGTTTTAATAATGTCAGGGTGCAGAACAGCTGATCTCAGTTATAGTTTAGGGTTTATGGGATATAGGGTGTTAGAATGGTTCAGAATTGGTATTGGATTAGAAATTGGGTTACAGTACTAAGTGATACTGGTTTCATTCATTTCAGTTCAATTTTATTTGTTTTTAACAGTAGACATTGTCACAAAGCAGTTTTACAGAAATCTGGATTTCTGATCCAAATCGGAAAATCGGTCTGGCAGTCTAACGCGATATTGGGTCGGAAAAATGACTCATATGACAATCGATGGAGAGAGAGAGAGAGAGAGAGAGAGAGAGAGAAAAAGAAAAATCACGCTACCAAGTCAAGCATCATTTTCAACAAGAGCTCAGCAGGAAATCTCGACAAACGCACTGCTACTTGCTAAACTTGCAAAATACACCCACGATACAAGTTACTTCCTGTTATCACTTACGATAATAACAGCTATAAATGTTGTTCCCACACTAGGCTCTTGTTTTTCACTCTCTTAATAAGCCAAAAACACGGCTCGTCGTGTTACTGAGAACCCGGAGTGCGCACAGCTGTCTGTCCTGAAGACTATCCCATGGTGGAAAAGCTTTATTTAACTCGACTGAATCATATCGAATCAAGCTTGAATCGATTCGATGAATTAGGCAGACTGGGGAGGGCGAGAGGAGGCATAGCTTATTTGTGTCAGGATCAGGCAGCAGGAGAACATAGACAATACAGAGAATAGATGATTGGGAATGCTCTTGGGCTACAATGGTTCTAAAGGATGTACATTGTGATTAGAGCGAAGCAGGGACTCTGGCTATGACAGCAGAAGTAAAAGCCAAAGCCAGTCACGTCACGGGAAGCCGATGCGTGGGCACAGATGCCTTGTCTTTTATTAAGAACTGCCCAAACCTGAAATAGTCCTACTGACAAATTTGCACAATGGCACTGGACGAGACTAACATTACTCCTTTATTGTTTAAGCAGAGTGAAGAATGCAGAATGAGTCTGTTTGCCCTGGTACAGATAACACTGCTGATGAATATGCTAAGGCCCTGAGCTGTTAGTAGCCTGGGGATAGCTTCAGACCTAATCTGATGCATCTTTAAGTAATGTCAATTTACATGTCTATCGTGAGATCTAGGATGTTTCTTTACTTTCTTTACTGTGCAAAGGTTTTTGGTCAGTTAGATTGATTTAGTGTGACTGATGACAAACACATTAGTTAACAGATCATAATTGGACCAATTAGCTTTCTAATCAGAGAAGCTTATAAAATGTACAATACGGCTGTTACATGTAATACATAGCATGTCTGTCGTCTGAAGATTTTGGGGGGGGGGGGGGGCGGCGTGAATACTGTACTTTTACAGTTAATACTGTACGTGCCAGTAATAACTGTCTCTCTTGCACTTGGTATACTGATGTGTTTCAAAATGTCTACACACAGAGTTAGGATTGTTGTTGTTGTTTTTTTTTCCCTTGTTAAACATCCCTGATCCGTCTTTATCCCCCCAGGCCTTGCTGACAGCGGTGACCTCCCAGCACATCGAGATCCACGAGGGCACGGTGCTGCAGGCCGTCAGGACGTGCTACAACATCTACCTGGCCAGCAAGAACCTCATCAACCAGACAACAGCTAAAGCCACCCTCACCCAGATGCTTAACGTCATCTTCGCCCGCATGGAGAACCAGGCCGTGAGTCGCACCTCAAACCTGTCAGTCAAAATATACGCCGGCACGTGGCCTTGATCTAACCTCTTCTTTCTTCTTGATTGATACCTCTTCCTCCTCCTCTTCCTCCTCCTCTACCTCCTCCTTTCGAACCCTAGCTTACAAATCACAAGATCAGTTGGTCTATGGCGTCCAGAAAGCGTGACCGTCAGGTAAAGAGCGAGAGGGTCTGCCTTGAGTTTGCTTGATCTGAATTCTTCTTCCTTTTTTTTTTTTTTTTCCCCCCCGTGTGCATCTGTTTCATCTCTCTCTTCCATTCTCTCTCTGTCTGTATCTGATGTGTGCTTGCTGTGTCATTTTTTTTTTTTGCCTGCAGGCTTCTGTCTTTCTTTTCGGTTGTTTGATATTTGAAGTGTACGGATGTACTGCTAGGGTGTGTTTTTAAGTGTGTGCGTGTGGTTCAGACTGCATGTGGATGACGAGCGAGTGGCCGTGCATTAGATCCACTGGGATCGTGATCATCTCATCATTTCATCTCAACCCAGTTTTTTGATTTATAATTATAATTGCACCGAGTGGCTTCTGTTTCAACTACGCAGCTCACCATCAAAATGTTGAGGATGAGCATTCTGTGTAAATAGTACACAAATCCTACAGCTCAGATGCCACACGTTTGCACCCACGTGTATCAGATCACTGTATCAAATATCACAATAGAATGCAGTCTGTGGTGTCGCTATTGATTTGTGTAATGGTTTGCGAAATGAGATCACTTAATTAGACTTACGGAGCCTTTTCTCATAGACATGTTAACATGAGCGGGTTTTCTTTTCACTGCACTCCACATCTCCAGGTCTTAACGAGAATCACAATCAGTGCTTCATTATGTCACACTTTCAGAAATATGTCTAAGCACATGTCTAAAACGGTGCAATAGGATCAAGTTCTAGCATGTTAACTGAAGTAGAAAGGACTGGTAATCAAAGTGGATGAAACTATTAAAATGCTCCCCGTTGTGCTCAGAATGATGTTATTGTAGAGCCTCATCTCAGAGATATGTGGGTTTTTTTTGTTAGTTTTTTTCGATTTGGTTGATGAAAGCATTCTTCCAGTAGAAAAGCATCCAGTGCCTTAAATAGAGTGATGCTCTGAAAGGCAGTACTGCAGTTTCTGAGAGATGTGCTAGAGAACTATTTCCACTCTAGTTTTAACCACTTCTAACTTTCCTGAACTGAAATGTTTTTCATTTCCATGTCTCCCAAATATATTTGTAGCATTTCCAAGTCTTTTTTTTTTTTAAACCCCGTTTTCACCCAATTTGGTCATTTGCTAATTCCTGCCAACTCGCTAGCTGTCCCCAATCACATGACCAGTACCGACCAGGAAGCTGAAGGCCCACACGTGCTTATGAGACGCATGAAAGTAGCCAACCTCATTCTTTCAAAATGCTGCATCACAGGACAGCACAACATACTTGGGGGAAGGCGCTAACTGTCCTCTTCTGCATACCTGACCTCACAGTTGTTTGGAATTGGTTACTGTCGCTGTGGTTGGCAGAGGAGAGTTTAACACCATCCCTACCATTCAGTGTCTGTTCGGAAGCTCTATCGCTGATAGCCAGTAACTGATTAGGTTTAAGTCCGTTTCCTTACCTTTATGGCACGTAGCTATCCAACAACTTGTAAGTGTGAGGAAATCACACTTAGCTAGCGAGGTTTTAGCCGTCTTAAGGCAGACTGTTTTTATCACCGTGTTTGCTAAACAAATGTTTCTTACACAACATGATCTTTGAAAGGCTACGCAAGATTAGAAAGTAAATAAGAACATTTCAAAACATTTGTTTTAGTGAAATATGTTTATAGTCTGTTAAAGTTGAGCTTTGAAAGTATCTTGGACAGAAAATCTTTTTTTTTTTTCTTTTTTTTTTTGGATGCCCAGAATTTCACCACAGCAACATCTAAAGGTTTTTTGCTCAAGCTACCAGACATCTAAACATATCAGTGGTAGTTAAAATATGTTTTTGGCCTTTCTGTTTTTCTTTCCCCACAATTTTATTTTCTGATGTATGTGATTGATTGAGCCGTGTAAGAAAAATCCACACGGGTCGTTATGAATAATAAATAACTTGCTCCTGACATGGCCATGCCCCTCGGAGATGTTTTAAGCAGTAAAAGGAATGAGGTGAAAACAAATAGGACAAGAAGAATGGTGGCTCTGATTATGTGACCATTACAGAGCAATGAATGTGGGTTTTGAGGTTTTGGTGCTATTGATGTCTGGGTTAAAACAGGCTTGTGAAGAGTTACTCCAGCAACTTTCATGAAAAAAAACTTACACAATTGCATTGTGCCTTATTTTGATCATTTCTGAGTTTAAGCAAAACGTAATGTTGCTTTACAAACGAAGTTTACAAGGAACTCATGTCAGTTCAACCAAGGGGGCGGTGCTTATTTCGTTTTCACAATGTCAAAACACATCTTCGTGCTCATCTATCTGACACACACTGATCAGAGAGAGACGAGTGAAATCCATGCCTCGGGAATGTATAGTTTTAGAGGTCAGTTAGAGAGAATACTTCTCGGTGCTCTCAGTGGTTCTTGACTTTACGGACACCCTGTATATCGTAGCATTCTTATGAGGTTATGATTCCGGTTCTGAGCCTTTTGAGTGATCTTCTGATTAATAGGCCTCTAGTCGCAGTAATGTATAATTTAACCTTTCCTGAAGGTTTTAAATGCTTGTCTGAGGCGCAGAGGCTCGTGGTGAGTAGGGGAGGGTGATGGGTGTGGGCTGGATGGAGGCCTCCATGAGCTGCATGTTAAACATGAGCTGCTCTTCTCACTACGCTCCACACCTCCAGCACTTCACACGCCAAGTCACACTTCACAGCTAATTATCTCAGCTAGCCCACACAGATGGCACATTCAAATAAAAAATATGCATTATAATTAAAAATAAATATTACAGCACGTCTAACACAGGCAATAAAGAGCCATGGGGGGTATATATGAAGTATATATGAATAATAATTGAAGTGGATGCAGTTAACAGTTGAAGGTCGTATTAACTTGTGCTCATTGTGATGTGTGGAACTTGCGTAATGGATGTGTTTATATGCGAACATTTGCATGTTAATCTCTGCATATAAAATTTCTTCCTAATTTGGTCACATGCCAGTTCCCACCCACCAGCCAGCTCTCTCCTTTCATACGACAGCTAGCAACCGACAGCTAGCGAACATGTGCTTCCTCCAAAACATGTGAAGTCAGTCAGCCACATCTTTTCTAACTGCTGCATCACTCAGATGAATGTGCTATCTGCCCTCTTCTGCATACACGAGCTCGCAGAAGCTCACGTGTAGCTAGTGTCGCTGTGATCAAACTCTCGTTCCTGGTTCTTCAAGACAAATCACATATCATTTCTGTAGTACCACATGACAAGCTGCATATCTTTTCTCAGTACCTTCGAGAGACAGGAAAATAAGGGGATGGTGAGGGAACGACTGTCTAGCAGCTTTAACGTAAGTGATAACAGGAACTAACTTGTTTCTTGGACACTCCACAACATTAAACACAACTATTGATGGGTAATAAATGGACATAATTTGTTGAAAAATATTCTGCTTTGGTGTGGGGACAGGAACTGCGCTTTGCATCAGGCTTCATCACACCTCCCCATCAGTGATCATTTTCCTGTACATGCTTTATTGTGTTTTATTTCTCTTATGCCAGGATCAGACTGCATGATATTTTTGTCTTTCATGATGGTCACTATGTCAGATTAGTGCCGTAAATTCTTGCCGTTTCTTGGTCGGGAGACTGGCAACACTTCAACTTTGACCCCGACCGATCATCATTCATGTCCTTGTACATCATCGGGGAGGAGGGTCAGGAAATTGTCAGTCATGCCTATCAAGGACCACGTTGTTGGAATTGTCAAACTAGGCAAGAAATTGCAAAATATTCTGACATGCTAGAATTTTTGTTGGGATTTTGTGGGGTTTTCTAGACACCACATCAATATTCTTCAATTACGTCACGCTACAAGGCCCGTTCTTTGTTCCTGATTGCAGGATTATACCACAGCAGCTTGCCAGTGATTAAAGAAAGATGCCCTACTTTTTATGTTTATATTTACGTACAATGTATTTAACTTGTACAAGAATACTTGCACATCATTCTGCTTCTGAGTGCTAGTTAAATGTTCCCTATGTCACTTACCAACCTTGAAATGATATTTATTTGACATTTGTAATATGAACACACTTCTTAAAGGATGCAGTTTTCTTGTGGCTGTCATGCAACTCAGCAAACCATGTACAAATTCAGATTGTGAAAGTAATCAAGCAATCAAATTTAACATTTGACTGATTTATAATTAGAATTTCCACCATCTTAGATTGGATAAACGTTTAGATCCGCTTCAATTAGGAGCAGTTTATTTTACTCCAGTCTACAGACGTATATTGTTTATTCCGATTGAGCTCTCATTTGGAGTCCAGCATGTTAATCAGCTGCAAGTAAACATGGCTGGTAAATAAAGAGCATTGTTCATTAGTGTCATCTCCACTGTTTCACAAACACGACTTCCTTTCACATTAGAAAACCCATCCGTGTTTGAATGAAGGCAGAATTTCCTCCATCAGATCAAGCATGACTGCTCTGCTCTTGACCAGTTCATCAGTTTAGTTGCATGCAATAGACAATGAACGTTGATGAGATGCATATTTCCCCACACAGCCCAGTGCTAAAAGATCCCAGGCTTATATTTAGTTCTTCTTTTTTTTTTTTAAATACATTCACTGGAGAACGCAGATGTTTGCTTGATGCGCAAAGAAATGGATGCTCCACAGAGTGGCTTTGCCCAGGGGAATGATAAATACTGTTTACCAGCCGTTAACAGAAGCGCGTGTTTAAATAGAGCACTTGTGTGTTTTTGTGTGTGTGTGTTCAGCTCCAGGAGGCGAAGCAGATGGAGAGGGAGAGGCACAGGCAGCATTCTCCGCTCAGCCAGCAGGAGCCTGAGTCTCCACAGCTCCAGCAGCTCCCAGACACCCCAGCCAAGAGCCAGAGCCTGTCAGGTCAGGAGGTGAACGGAGGGTCAGGGGTGGAGGGCGGTACAGCAGAGCATGATTCGCCACAGTACGAGAGCCCGGAGCCTGAGAACGGCTCTGACTTCGGTCCTGCAGAGAACGAACAGACAGAGGCGGACCAGGCCACTGCAGCAGAACAGAGTAAAGATCTTCCTACCAGGAACTTTTTATTTTATTTTTTTTAAGTGCTAGTTTCCATTTCTTTTTTTCTTTTTAACTCCACCCCTTTCTAATTTGTCCTCCACTGATTTTTGTTTTTTCTGGTGCAAATGAAACCAAATAGAAAACGAGCCCAAAAAATTTCCTACTGATTTAAAAGCTAGGCTAGATGAGAGTTCTTTAATAAAGAATAACCGAGAACTTAACACACAATGTCATAAGAGACTACATCTAAAGCAGATGGCGTGTGAACAAATATATATATATATATATATATATATATATATGCATGCATATTTCATGTATTTCATATTGGGCCATCTCAAACACAGGAATGGCTTCTCACACATCTTGTCTCCTTGTGAAAATGCAGTTAAATCATTAGTTAATACTGTCTTAATCGTCTTCCATCAACATCTTGAGAGGATGAGACGAAGCACGATTCTGCTCATTTTGTGCTGAAATAAATACTCTGAGTGGAATATAATCGGAGTCAACACGTCATGTTCTTTGCAGGCGCAGCCGAGCGTGGCTCACAAGCTCCTGAAGAAGAAGAGAGCCTGAATTATGAGGAGAAGGCTCAGGAAATTGTGCAGAGTATACTGCAGGAGGTGGTTAGCTCTGTGGCTGGAGGTGAGCTTTCGCACTCTTGGTTTGTAGATTTCTATCCTGGAGCAGTTATCGTTATCATTAACTCCAGCTCGTTATCTGTTTTGGAAAGCTTCTGTGTTTAATAAAATGCTTTCTGGTCTTTTGTTTGGATATAAATCGAGTGGTAGTAGAGACTCTAGACGCATGGCACAGCGGGTGGCGTTTTCATACCCATGCATCTCGAACCTCCCTAATGGAGCTTGACCTTTGACCGTGTTTAGATGCTAAGGAGAGCGGCAGAGGGGAGGTGGAGCCAGAGGCCACGCCTGCATCGCTGGAGGAGGAGGGTGGCCTGAGCAGCGACAGTGAGAACGTCCATGCTAACGGCATCCCTGGCACGCCCATCTCTGCCAGCTTCACTCCATCTCTGCCTGACGACAGACTATCTGTCTCCTCCAGCGACACTCAGGTGAGTCATCAAAACGTCTGACTGGCCATTGGACAAAATACAAAGTGCGTCTACAAATGCATTACTGAGCTGTCATCAGTCTTAATTCACATTTTTATTCGTTATTGATATTCTGTTTCTTTCTATAATGAAATATGAAGCTTCTAGCACCATGTAGCAACAAACAAAATAATGCAAGGGTTCAATTGGATTCTTAAGTTTTCATTTCTTAGACCACAGCTTCTCAGTCCTGGTCCTGGAGTACCACCTGTTGTGCACGTTTCAAAGTTTTCCCTGCTCCTGTCCTACCCAATTCATCTAATTAGCTAACTCGTCTAACTGCATGTTCACTGTATATGCTCACCACGTAGATTATAACATAATGACATTGTATAACCTACGTTACGTTAATGCCCAAAAGGACGCCGTTTGGGATTGGAGTCACACTTTTTCTGTGGCTGAATAAGTGACACTTTGCTCATATTTATATTAAAGTGATGTGTAAAGAAATATGTGAAACTCCAGTAGGCCATTAATGAGGTTCCTTTATTCAGAGCCCTTTACTTAGAGGTTCCTAAGCTTTCTGGGCAAACAAATGAATAATTCATGCATTTTCTGCACACCCAAGCCATGACCACTCTACTTTTATTTAATTCCATGTTTAGGCTGTAATATAGGACTATTGTAACATTTGAACATTTTGTTATGTCAGTAACATAGTAACTAAAAACCAAAGGAATATTCTTTGCACTGGTTTACCAGTCTATTGGGAAGCGTTGTGTTATAGGAAAATATTCCACGGCGCGGGTGTGATACGGCCCAACGCCAAGCAGAGGAGCCTTGTTTATACCTGACGCTTGATTTTGCATGTGCTTGCAGGAGCAGCGGCAACACAAGTGGCATTGTGCGCACTCTTGCTGCATATCTCTAAAACTTTCCACTGTCGTCATGATTGTTGTCATGGGCTGCGTCTCAAATTGAAAACTCTGACCTTACATTCAAAATTATTTACTAATCTAGACAATCCAGAAGACTGATATGCACAACAGACCTTTCGGGAGGTTTTAAGGTGACATGAGAAGCTTTTAAAATTAAACGCTAATAACCTAATAACAGAATAGAAGTATTGTACGTAAGTATACAGTGTAAGACACAATGATAGTTTGTTTAGTGGAGTTCGATGGGCGAGGAAATTTGTCCATTTTCATTGTTGAACTGCACTAGTGCAGCGTGTCAGGATGATGGAAAAACTAAAATAGCATGTACCCTAGTCATTCATTCAGTGTGGTACTGGGAAACACATCTATAATGTCACATTTACATTTGTGTGTAGGATATAATGTAAATTATTTACTTTGTATATATTTTAGCACAGGTTTAGCAATCCAATGCTGGTTTGAACTCTGTAATTTATTAGCCACTAGCTTAAATGTTTCAAGACGGTACACATTAACTATACAGAACAACCTGAATACTGTCTGAATTTCCCTGTATGTAAAAAAATGTATAGTAGAACTTTTATTTATGATTGTTAAGAAGTCTCTTTTTATCATATTTTGTAATATTTATTTTTAGTCTTTGTGGTTATTATTATTATTATTATTATTATTATGATTATTATCTACTACACACCGTGCCTGCAGGAATAAGGTAATATGTCAGTCAGGTTGTGTCAACATAATTACGGTGGTGCAAAAGTTGTATCAAGTAGAAGTTTTATAGCAGTCCTTGATGCCAGTACTAACGTTTCGTTTTTGGAGGCAAGCATTTTGTAACACTTCCCATGCCTTCCTCTTTTTCCTGCAGGAATCTGGTGCTCCAGTGGGGCCTGCATCGGGTGCTAAGTTCTCGCACATTTTGCAAAAAGACGCCTTCCTGGTGTTCCGCTCCCTCTGCAAGTTATCCATGAAGCCCCTTTCAGACGGCCCACCCGATCCAAAGTAAGCCTGCTCTTATACAGCTGAGGAACAAAAGCACTGAAAAGCAGCCATTTCCTGTGGAAGAAGGATCAGATTTGATCAAAGATCAACATTTTAATGGCTGATATGGTCTGCGATATGGATTCAGAGAGGAATCAGATTATCATAATAAGATAGCAGGGCTTGCTAAACAGGATTTATGACTCTGGTTCCTCTATGTAATTTGATTCAGTGTGTATCAGTCATTGTTATTATGGCTGGCAGAGGTTTTATCCTGCTGGTCTTTTTATCCCTTTTTGTGTATCACAGTGCTATTGAATTCTCGATTCTGGTAGGTTAGGTGTTGATTCATTTTCTATAAAAGAAGCGCGGGGACTAGTTCCTGCTTCAAGGTGCGTGTGTGTGTGTGTGTGTATGTATATATGTGTATGTATGTGTGTGTGTGTGTGTGTGTGTGTATATATACACACACACACACACACACACAC
>JAOTRR010000028.1:3478975-3491338 GCA_028570945.1 Gogo arcuatus | reverse complement strand
ATATAGGTCACTCCTTTAAAAACTTACACCCGTAAGAGACAAACATGGAGTGATAACAGTGATTTGTGTGTTTATTAACAGGATGAGAGCGATTTTTATACAACTCTTAACAGGATTGTTTCATGCTGACACTGTGACTGCAGTGTTCTATAGTATTAAATGTCATCCTCTCTGAAAATGTGACGTTACAGTCATAATTGTTATGCTTTTTAATACTGCATCATCTTTTTTTTTTTTTTTGCAGATAATGAGCAGCTGGCGAGGTCCGGAACCAACTGCTTGGAGAATGTAGTGATCCTGAATGGAGAGAAGTTCACGGCCGAGACCTGGGACAAGACATGCAACTGCATGCTGGACATCTTCAAGACCACCATCCCACATGCGTGAGTTTTAATGTTTACTGTTTGTCGTGATACTTGTTTGTCACTGTCCATGTACCTTGGTCCGTTAGGAACGACATTTTATTCTTCTGTATACTGTGTATGTGGAAGAACAACAATAAAGCTGAGTTGAGTTTTGAGTTCCAAATACACTCCTCAGGATGGAGTCAGTGAACACAACGTCTGTCCTGTCTTCCTCTCAGGTTGTTGACGTGGAAGCCGGCTGGTGCGGACAGTGATCATGTGACTCAACTGGACTCGGACAAACACCTGGTATGCAAAATCAGATTGTTGCTTTAGGTTGTCACGCTTCCGTATATTGATGATAAATCTTTTATCTGGATGTAGAACTCAGCACTTGCCTGTAACAGAACAGTGGCACTAATGGTGATTAATTGATCATGTGTGACATTTACAGGACTCCATGTCCCAGAAGTCTGTGGACATCCAGACCCGGGCCGAGGACCAGCACTCTGTGAGCAGTATGGAGAAGGCGCTTGCAGAGAATCGGAGACAGATTCAGTTCAATTTGTCTTCAGGCATGTTTAAAAACCAGCACAAGTCAGTGTGTGTGTAGTTTATTAGCAGAGCAAATCAGGTTTATGGATCCTGCGCTTGTGCTCGAGTGTTCATTTAGCCAAACTCTGGCAATGTAGTCTCCTTCCACACCACAAACATCCACCAATTCAGTGCAGTATAATTAATTGATGTATGATAGGATGTGGTGCACAGTGCTGAAGGAAATTCAGTTCATAATAAGTACCAGTCTTACCAGTGCATTAATTTTGATCACTTAATCCTTCACCAGTGTGTGAGTTAAGTTCTGCGTGTGTGTGTAACGCAGAAGTCCAGGAGCAGAGGCTGTTTGCAGCACTGCTGATTAAGTGTGTGGTGCAGCTGGAGCTCATCCAGACCATCGACAACATTGTCTTCTTTCCAGCCACCAGCAAGAAGGAGGACGCTGAGAACTTCGCAGCAGCACAGGTATGACGCATTCCGTACTGATCTGCGTGTTTAAAAATGAAATCCACTCACCTGCGTGCGTAAATGTGCTGTGCAGAGAGACGCTCTGGATGCCGATGTCCACGTGGAGACGCAGGATCAGGGAATGTACCGATACCTGACCTCAGAGCAGCTGTTTAAACTGCTGGACTGCCTGCTGGAGTCGCACCATTTTGCTAAGGCTTTCAACTCCAACAACGAGCAGAGGACAGCGCTGTGGAAGGCTGGTGTGTATCTACTCTCAGTCTTTCATGAGTTACACACTGCGACATGTTTACTAGCTCATGCCAGAGGACTGAAGTCAGAATTTGTTGTAACGAGAGAGTGCTTTTCTAGACTTGACATCAGTTTTTGTGGCTGCACAGCTGTCTGAGTAGTGTGTGTGTGTTAGGTTTTAAAGGGAAGTCCAAACCCAACCTGCTGAAACAGGAGACGAGCAGCCTGGCCTGTGGCCTGCGTATCCTCTTCCGCATGTACACAGACCCAAGCAGACAGGACGCCTGGGAGGAAGTGCAGAGACGCCTGCTCAAGTAAGACACTTCCATCTCGCACCTTGCCCTCTCTTGACTCCTAGCCTTGGAGGCTGGGATTTGAACTCTAGATCTCCAGACATTAGGGTGAACGCTTTTGCGTTGCGCCACTTGATAACTTCTAACTAGTACGGATACTCTGCTTCATGTCGAGCTCCATCGCACCACACTGTCGTTGTTCAAAATTGCTGTTATATAATCAATTATCTCTAAATCTGCCTGATAGAGGAGCCATTTTTAAAGGAAGGAATCAAGGAGCTTTATCTCAGACTTTGCTCTGTATTTCACTGCCTTCTGTATTAAAGTGAGGTAGAAAAGACACTCTAAACGTTCATCTCTTCACCTGTGCATTTCTGTATCTCTCTTGTAATAATTCCTGCATTTGTAAGTGAAGTTTTTAGTATTTACAGTAACCGTGTTTGTGTGATGTCTCCGTGTTGTGCAGTGTGTGCAGTGATGCTGTGGCTTATTTCCTCACGCTGACGTCAGAGTCTCACCGCGAGGCCTGGACCAACCTGCTGCTCCTCTTCCTCACCAAAGTGCTGAAGATTAGCGATGACCGGGTGAGTGCTGCTCTCAGTCCCGCTGCGTTCATGATGCTCATTTACGTCATCAGATCTCATTGAGCACCATTATATTTTTAGAGTTATAATTGTGTTGTGTGCTCAGTTCAAGGCCCATGCCACCCGTTACTACCCACTGCTGTGCGAGATCATGCAGTTTGACCTGATCCCTGAGCTGAGAGCCGTGCTGAGGAAGTTCTTCCTGCGCATCGGGCTCGTGTTCCACATTGCTCACACGCTGGAACCAGAGCACGAGGCCTAGAAACAGTCACTGAAATCGTCCCTCGTTCTCCTTTTATCTGCCGTCCAACTGGTTTAGGATCGTGATCTAATCTCTCCCCAAATGAAGGGCACTATGGAGGCCCTGAAAAGATGCAACTGGAAGCTTCTAGAAGAGCGTCTTGATGGTACTGTTAGTAACGTTCTAGACTAGACTGGGTCTAGACTGGAAATAATCGGGAGCTTGTACAAGACTCGTAATCATCTACAGGATCTGGATTACGGTAATGACAACTATTCAACATAATCCTAAAGCTGTATGAAGAATGATGAAAGGGGTCACCATCGATTAAACGGTTAGTAATTAGTTACGGATTATGGATAACGAGTAACGGCTGTTACTCAACTGTTCTAACGTCCTTTTTGGTTTTGCACTGCTAATGGCTAACATTAGCATGAATAGCTCCTTGAATTGATCTAGTTGTACAGAAAAATGGCTTGTAAAATAATCCCATAACACTAGATTTTATTTCTAAATCTTTTTGGTTTCTCTGAATTTGCTGCACTCGATTTCCTTTTCAAATGCACTGGAGATTTTTACTTTTGTGATAATTTATTTAACTATGCCATCTCTCCCAGATTGTCCAATAAGATTTCTAATTGATATTAACTATATATACACTATATATAGTTAAATTATTCCATTTTATATGTACTGATGCTTTTTTAGGTCAAACCTATACAGAAGACAACATCTGGGATCCTTCAAAACTGGAACTTGGGTGGGGAGGCTTAAAAAAAAACCAATTTGCACCCTAATGAGAGCTGCATCTGAGTCACTGGTCTATATAATCCTGACATAAGCTTCAATGTATGTGTATAAATTTAAAAAGCTAATATATTTAAATCTTCTCTTTGGTTTGGGGATGGGGTTGTGTTCTATAGGACAGAGTGAATGATTGCGCTTAAAGACGGTTTGAGCTGAAGCATTCCTGATTACAGTGGACAAAGTGTATAATGGTACAGCACTGTAAAGTTTTCTATGTGGAATAAATGATCTGTACAACTGTGTACATTACTGCTTATCCTCCTACACATCCTGATCAGGCCAGACAGGTCAATAAAGTTTCTCAACTTGCTATAATTCTCTAACTTTTTTTTTTTTCGCTGTACATGATACTGTTGCTCATTTATCAATCAATCGTGTGTGCAATTTTTTTAAATCAAAGTGAACTAAAAATTCTGACTGGATTGACAAGGTGATTTTTCTACATACTTGTTTATAAATCCCCAATCAGCTGTTAATTAGCAGGCACAGTTATGGGAGAGCTGAAAACACAATGGCCACTGAAGAGTGAAAGAGGGACTCCTGAACTTGGAGGGAAGAAAATCCTACAGGTATGCAGCTCAGAAATGCACATGCACACTTCCGTTAGCTCCTGCTGCTCAAAGAATCTCACAAGTTTGACGTGAGACTATATAAAAAATACTGAACAAGAAGAATTTTTTTACTGACAGTTTAATATCAACTAATGTAAACATTTAGCAGTTACACTCAAGCCTCCAAAAATAATTTCATATTATACATACAATACATCAAATGTATAAAAACAAGTTAGTCATTTACTTTAACCTGTACCAAAGCAAGAGTATGCAGTAAATCCTTTCAGGCGCTGCTCTGCTCCTCTTGAGATTCATCTGTGGTTTCAGACCCACAGGACCTTTGCAACTGTTTCACAACAGCCAACCAAGACGAATTTCACACCCCGTTTGGTTTTAAATAAGACCGAATGTGCGCTAGCCATGGTAAGTGGACGGCGCATCCCATTCATGTCTCAGTAGGTTGCGGCTAGATGGCCTTCGACCTGCCATCAGCTTCTTCAGTGTCTCTGTGGTGCCGGGGCGGAGCCAGGCCTTGGTGGCAACTGTTGTTGTGGAAACACGATGGGCAGGGGGTGGTGATGGAGTCCGCTGCCATAGGTCACGCTCTTCATCAGCAGATATCTCTCCTGGAGAGGAAACACAATTTTTACAATAGTTCGTTACAATATTCAACATAAGAGGATTGAGATTTAGTAAATTTTAATCACAGCTGATTAGAATTAACTTGAGATGCAAATATTACAAATGAAACTTCATGTTCAATTCTGATAAAATTTGCATTGCATCGTCAAGCAATAGGACTTGCTTCCACGGCATTTAATGTTGTGGAACATTGAAATGAGTTTCACCAGTTTAAATGACAAGTCAATGCCCTACCAAAGTGCTGAACAAAGCAAACGTAACGGGAGAGTTAAAATTAAATTAAATAACACAAGGCACAATGAAAGATACAAAATAAAGTAATTAAGAACAGTTAGAAGCAATGGAGGAGAAAAGTTTTTAGTCTGGTTTTGAACACAGGGAGAGAAGGAGCTGTTCTGACATTCAAAAGGGAGGCTATTCCAGAGCCTAGGAGCGACAGCACAACTAAAGTGGCTCATTAACAGAACGTAGATTACGGGCAGGAATGTAGGGGATGAGCGGTTCTGACAAGTAACTGGGTGCTTGATCATAAAGGGATTTAAATGGTAGCCAGTGTAAAAGTGAGTACCTGTGGCATTCTGAACAAGCTGCAACCGAGATAAGAGTTAGAGTTATGTAGAGAGAGTCTTGAAAACATGAAGGTGTGTATCACTCAAATTAAATCCTCTCTACTTAAAAAGGGCTTGACTTTTGCCAAAACCCTGACTTGATAACATTTTACGACCTGGCATACTTGATTATCAAAATTTCCATCAATAACCACCACCCTTAGGTCTTTAACTAACGGTTTACAGCGATAGATTAGATTAACGAACCAAGTCATGCACTGGAGTCGTCAAATGAACCAGGACCAATAAAAACAAACGATCTCGGTTTTGTCCTGGTTAAAGTTTAAACAATGGATGGCTTTTTTTTTTTAAGGTCAGTAAGACAATTTGATAATGCATCAACAGACTTACTGCTGACAGGCAAATAAATCTGGATGTCATCAGCATAGCAATGGAAAGATACGTTATGCTTCTTGACAGTTCGACCTAACGGAAGGAGATTAGAGTGAAAAAAGAAGAGGACCCAGAATGGACCCCTGTGGGACCCCACAAGATCATTACCAACACAAAGTCCTGTCACTAAGGTAGGACTTAAACCAGTCCAACATACAGCCCCTTAAACCTTCTCCAGTTGTGTCAAAAGACTGCAGTTAAATCAAGCAATACAAGAACTGATTGTGTGCCAGAGTCAGCAACCAACAGGATATTTATAACCTTAAAAAGGGCAGTTTGTGCTGTGATGTGGTTTAAAACCAGACTGAAATACATCCTGAATAGTTTCTGTAGAAAAGTTTTGAACCTCATCCAGAACAACCTTTTCCAAGATTTTAGATAAAATGGTAGTTGTGAAATAGGTCTAAAGTTTTTCAAGTCCTCTGGGTCCAGATTAGGGTTTTTGTTTTTTAAACAAGAGGACACACAACTGCATGCTGAAAGTATGCAGGAACAACCCCATTTAATAATCTCAAAATTAAAAGGACCAAGAGAGTCAAGTGAATCCCTGAATAAGCAGGGAGGAGTAATGTCAACGGGACAAAAGGTGAATTTTAATCTGGCCATCACATCCCTTATAGTTTGCACAGACACCATATTAAAACGATCCAGCACTGCGACGATTTATCTGGAAGGTCGCACAAACCAGGAATGGGTGGTACCATATTCACTCTAATAGCACTAATCTTGTCAACAAAATAACGTAAAAATTCATCGCACCAACTTTGACTGAAATTCAAGTATGATAAATTGCTCGGATGTATACAACAATCAATGGCTAAAAACTGAGCCTTAGAGCTATGAGCGTTCCTAGCAATCAAATTGGACATAAAAATCAAACTTTGCCTGGTTAGCTGCATTTTGAAAGGCAAGTAGGCTAGCTCTATAAATTTCAAAAGACATCTGCAATTGATCTTTCTTCCAGCGTCTCTCTGCCTGACAGCAAGTACGTCTTAAAGAACGAACAGTCTCAATTAACCAAAACTGAGAACTGGATTTAGACTGCTGGATTTTAAGAGGAGCAACAGAGTTAAGAATGGATTCACACAATGAGTTAAAATCAGTGATTAAATCCTCAAGACTACTGTCACATCCAAATAATGAACGAGCTGCTGTATTACAAGCAGAAACAAAATTAGCAGCAGTATCACTGCTAATAAATCGAGAGTGACTATACGGAGCAGCTGCAGTATTCTTAGGAAAAAAGGAAGCATTAAAGAATACAGGCAGACGACCAGACAAGTGTACATCACGGATATCAATACCACGAAATAAAATCAGGTCTAAGCAATGTCCCAATTTGTGTGTTGCACCACTAACAGCCTGAGTAAAATCAAATCAATAAGTGAAAGAAAATCCTTCACAATTGGCTTGTCAGGGCAGCAAACATGAATATTAAAATCACCAACAAAGAGAAAATTGTTGTAGCTGGAGGTAGCATCATTTAAAAAGTCAGTAAAATCAGAGAAATTCTCGATTTGCCTTTGGAGGTCTGTAAATAACAGCACAAAGTAGTGGAGCCACACAGCTCAAACAGTTGTTCAAAAGTGAGATACGACACCATATCCAGTTTATGGTGTCAAAAAACATCACAGATTGTCACGAGGCCACCTCCACAACCTGTAGATCTAGGCAAGTTTAAAAAGACACAGCCAGGGGGGGTACCCTCTCATTAAAAACAGTAAGATCAGTAGCGTTAAGCCATGTCTCTATAATAAAAAGAAAATCCAGGTCCCTCGACATAAAAAAAAAAAGCCATTTAATAAAAAAAAAAAAAAGGTTTTATTAGACACTGACCTCACATTTAGCAGAGCCAACTTCAAAGTTGGTGGGAAGTTTGCAGGCAGAGCTAGCCGGTCAAGCGTAAGAAGGTTAGCAGGATTTACTCCGAGTGCCAGAAGGGAAACATCGGCGCCTGACAGGCCAGCTGCCGGCTAATGAGGACCAAGAGTCGGCGAGCTTACCGGGAGCTTACGGTGTCAAAAGCCGAACAGCTTAAGGTCAGTTCCTGATAGTGTTGTAGTCAAGACCAAGATCAGAGTGTATAGAGACCAAGACAAGACCAAGACTTTGACGGGTTGAAACCAAGACCAGACCAGTGGGTGTGAAGGGGGGTAGGAAGGGGTGACAACTTAACAGGAAGAAAAATTTCAAATTAGCAGTGAGTCACATTACTGGTCGCATTTGAAGCAGGAAATTTTACATCCGATCACAGTAACAATGTTAACAAATAAATCAGACAACGCACAGGCAATTTAGTGAAATCCCCGCAGTTGCGGTCTTGACGGGTCTTGAAATAAAATTCCGAGTCCTCCCTGTCAGAGACCAAGACCTTCAAAAAGTGGTCTTGAGACCAGTCTCGAGACCAAGACCCGTCTCAAGTACTACAACACTAACTCCCAATGAGAACAAGAGTCCAAAACCACCTTCAGCCAACGAAAAGGGTGAGGATGTCCGAAAGATAACGTAGTCCGACATCTCCAGAGCTTAACCAGGATCCCAGCTCGTGTACCGCTCCTGTGACGGCTCCTCCAGATATGACGCAGCTCACCTGGTATTGGCCAGGTACAAAAAGACACGTCAGATTGATTCAGGCCAGGAAACACCAGGGGAGGCAGCAGATGAAAACAGCAAGGATTTGTAGAGACAGAACCAAGCATTGCAGACCTGATGTCCAGTAAAGCTTGTTTATCATACACCAGCAATGACAGGGTGGAATTAACAAACAATAACAGCAGTAAAAGACCAAGTCGAGACCCACACAGGCAACAAGCAAACCATGTTAGTGCCACATTGGACCCCAAAGTTTTGATCTTGGCCATGCCTATTTAGCAAAGATACTTAGTGTGCATGTTTATAGACGGATTGCAGTTTATGACACTGAATGGATTCAAAGTTCGTTCTCTCTCTCTCTCTCTCTCTCTCTCTCACCTGATCTCCGGTCCTTCTCACTCATGTCATCCAACACTCTCATCCTTCGCTGGTTCAGCTTTTGCACTTGGTCCAGCTGGAAGCTATTTGCTGAACCCAGAGAATAGCTTATCCTCTCTCCGCTGGGGGTCTCCATACCCTGAAGAAAAGACAGCCACAGCACTGTCACTCAGAACATCACAGTCACTAGCCAATAGACCCATGGTTCTCAAAGTGCAGCCCGAGGACCACCAGGGGCCTGTGACGCGTAGCCAGAATTTTTTAAAATTTTAGTTTTACAGGAAATCACAACCCACCATCATCAACGTGATTGGTCCCCTAATCACCGCCCCCCGAAAAGTCAAACTATTCAGGAGAGTGTGAACCGCAATAACAATCAAAAAAGATGGTTGGGGTGTGGTCATAGATAGGGGGTTGAGTTGAGCTCAAATAGCTGTTTCTCAGGAACCAAAAGTCCAATCGATGAAATTTGGTGTGCTGCACGATTCTGCTAATCTGTGACTGGATTTTTAATCATCACTGAATTACTGGCAAAAACACTGGCCACCTTCAGTCAATCAGCTTATAGCAGGCATTTCACACAATTAGCAGTGAGTAATCATCACAGAACCTCAGACGTATGTTCATATATGTGCTTGGACCTGGAATATTCAGGAATAAAAGCTCTTTGGTTCCAAAAAAAGACAAACAATATTATTGTACATTTTTAAATAATGAGCCTAATGTATAAATACTCTGATTATGTCCATTAAATAAAACTGTACTGACAGTCTGTGGCATTTATTTCACAGGTAAAGGGGTCTCTGGCTGCAAAACGTTTGAGACCCCATGCAATACACTTTCTATATCAGTGCGAGTCACATTATAACCAGAAGCACTAACATCAGAGAAGTCTGTTCTTCTAGCACGCCGTCTTCTCTCTCTAGCAGAGATTCGATCAGGGTGTGGCGATGTCAGGAAGGAATAACCGTTCGCATCTACACAGCAGCAAGAACAAAAGTTAAACACTTATATAGCAACACAGTGCATTCAGAAAAAAAACAACACAATTTTAGGCAAGTGTTGCTTATGTTAAAGACAGAAGATTTCATTTCTCATGAACTAGTAGTCATATGACTGGAAAGTTGAAGTCAACAGTCATGATTATTAATATTTATGGTTTTACATCAGATTGGCCATGACTTGATTTTTACACCACACACACTACAGAATAATTTGTGAAGATAATTGTTTAAGACCAGCCTAAAACCAGGACACCTTCTAAAAATCATTGAGAGGGACCATTCAGCCTCAAAATCGATTTAATTATCCTTCAAGTGTGGCCCAGGCATAAGCCTGGTGAGGACAGATATTACAGAAAGCCTAGAGAAGAGGGAAAACTTCAGTTCAGTTCCATTTCTTGATTTTAAAAAAGAAAAAAAAAAAAAAACATTTCAGCTCACCAGTAAAAGCACTCTCAGACTCTAACAGCATGTTTCTCTCAGCCTCTTCGACACAACTATCCCTCTGTAGGTATAACCACATCAATAAAAAATATCAGATCAATAAGCAGTGCTGTTAGGGAGAGAGGAAACACAGTGCAGTTAGTCTGAAAGACCACAGAAAAGTGGGTCACAAGGAAGCAGGTCAGCCCTGCTGCACTCACCCGACGAAGAGCAAGCTTCATGGGAGACGACAGGTCAAAGTAATCTAATATAAGAGAGACAAGTCAATACAAAGTGTGCGCGCGTGCATGCGAGCATGAAAACAAGACTTAAGGGATTATGTGCTCAACTCTTCATAAAGATAAATGGGGCTAAATTACATGGCTCCTTCAAGCATCAGGACAGGGAATAATTTAGGATGGGGAAAATAATCAAAGATGTTCATTCCAGGAGACACTTCTTGACCAAGATTAATTGTTTATTCCTAGGTGGACATTTGAGTTTAGGATTGAAGACCCCTGCATTAGCTTAATATTGTTTTGTTTTGTTTTTTTAAATTGTGTGTTAAAGCTAAGCAAACAAAAATCCAAGAACATGATGAGGGTCAGCCCTTATCCACATCAATCACCCACTAATTTCCTCTGTATAACGTGCGTTTGTTTGTATAACGTGCGTTTGTTTGTATGCGTGCATGTTTGTGTGTGTCCGACCGACGGCTCTGGCTCTTTGCATGTTGTCGAGTCTCCGCTGTTGTTCTCGGAGCAGAGCCTGCTGCTGGATCTCCAGGCTGGCCTCATCAGTGGGTGGTCCGGGATACGCCTGCCTCACTTGCTCACGAGACTCGCTATCTGCCAGAAATCCACACAAACAAGCATTCACACACAGACACACACACATCATCTCTGCATTCTACGTTCCATCACTGCATGACTGACAGCAGAGTTTTGTGCGAGATAACGCTTTAATCAATCACATACATCTTGCACTGCCATGATAATGATTCTGTTACTAAACACAAAAACAAACATTGGAACTAGAAGACAAAAATACAGGAGACTTGCAATTCTTTTATTTAATTTTTTTTTGTCCCTGTTGAATTTGAATTTGCGTGGAGCTTGTTAAAATGATGTGCTGGGATTAACAGCAAGTGAAATTTCTTTCCTAATATTTGGTTATGCCACCCTCACCAAAATAACAGCACCAATCCTGTCAGGTAGGGGTGGCACCAGTTTCTTGAGATCTTGTCAATTTTAGAGCACACTTTCACTGACTAAGTGTACTTTGGCTAGAGGTTTGTGGCATATTTTCCAAATCATAAGACAGAGGTCTGGTATTGTGCAGGGCACCCTACAGTCAGTCAGTCAAAAATGTTGGAATGTCAATGCGCAACTAAATATAAATATATATCCAATATACTGGATGGTAATGTACTGCCAAATTTTTCATGAAGGTTTCTCTACACCAAAAACATGCTACTTTTGCAGCTATATAGCCTATAATGATTAATTATATTCAGCAAAACATTCATCAGACTATTAATAGCCTATTATTTAAGTCAGCGTTTCTCAACCAGGGGTCTGTGGACCCCTTGTGGTTCATGGCATAATTACAGGGGGTCCGTGGGATTGTTTCTAAAAAATGTACAACTGATATTTTTGTTAAATGTTTCAAATTTCATTTTAAATACCTTTTGTAGGCCCATTAAATTTCAGAAAAGCTGCAGATTGTGTTTTAAATGAATCTATATGTCATGTGCATTCACAACTCGCCCACTATTGTAGCTTAGCTTGCACATTCTGGAGTGCCCTTGATCCATATTCACCATGTCATTATTAGGACACAATGCAAACCTTGCACCAAGTTGATAGATTAAATAATTTAGTGTGATAATCAAATTAAGTGTAATGTTAGCAATAAAACATGGGAACATTTTGCTGTTCATCCCAGGCTGCAAAAACAGTTTCAAGTTTTAACATTGATGGGTAAAATGAAACATGCACATCAAAGTGTAATTCCAATGTACAAAAATGTCAAATGTGAACAGCAGGCAGTACATCAAATCTAATACAAAACTGAAAATGTATTAAATTTGTCATTTAGTTTATGAAAATATATAGTGTAGATTACTTATACACACACCAATCAGCCATAACATTAAAACCACCTGCCTAATACTCCCCTTGTGCCACCAAATCAGCTCTGACCCATCAAGGCATGGACTCCACAAGACCTCTGAAGGTGTGCTGTGG
>JAOTRR010000028.1:3378721-3389663 GCA_028570945.1 Gogo arcuatus | reverse complement strand
TATCTGCATGATTTTATGCATTGTGCTGCTGTCAAGGGATTGGCTGATTAGATAATTGCATAAAACAGCAGGTGTATGGGTGTACCTAATAAAGTGGCCAGAAAGTGTATGAGTGTTATGGTCAGGTGTCCACATACCTTTGGCCATGTGCATAGGCGAAAAAACAAAAAAAGCAGGGCTCTGTAAGAGTACTGCTTTGCACCACTGACACTGTCAAAAACAGGACTGAACTTTGCTAGAAGACATTTTCTATATTTAAAAGAACAAACCTTCTCGTTAATAATGCTATAATAGTCTTGCTAAAATAATATTGTTCTGTCCTTCACCAGGAGACACTAACACCACCGTACCATAGCAACCGCCCCCTGTACGAGATCACTTCTCAGGAAGATGACGGTACTCCAGAATACTTGAGCATGTGTTCCAAAGCCAATTGTGATTCCCCTGACTTAGACAAAGTTCAAGGACACAAGAAGTCCACACACTCGTCCAAGCTGGAACGGGACCAGGCTGATGGCTCATCAGGCAGCTCCACTGAGGGATCTGAGGGTCCAGGTTCTCCGCTTCCTGGCAGCTCCTGCAGCTGCTTGATCATGAAGGAGCCAATGGAGGTGGGCGAGAACGAGGACTGCAGTGAGCTGGTGGCTACCGGCCTGGCTGGCTGCTGCTCCTGTGCTCAGGGGGAGAACATCGTCACCAACCCCAGGAAGGATGGCGAAGTGAGCCTGAAAGAGCCTCCTCTGTGTGGGAGCTGCTACACTGAGAGCCTTCCGGGATGCCTGCAAGGCTCTCAGGAGCTCTATCTGGACTACAGCAGTGCAGCCGGCAAGGCGGTCATGTCAGAGGTCAGGAATTTACACAGTGACACAAATGAACCGCAATGCTGCAGCATCGAATCCACTGCCATACTATCATCACTCAGCACAAGCAACAACCACGGGCTCTCGCTTATCTCCAGCGCAGATAACAACCAGCCCAAAGCTGATGCGGATTTGGAAATCCAGAGCTCCGAGGCTGCTCTCACCTGTGGTAAGGCTGTTTGCTGAACCTATAGAAACAGCTACTGAGAGTTGGTGAATTGGTTCATTTCGATCACCATTGCACATCAGCGGCTTGTAACAATAGATTTTTGTGGGGTAGGATGCTGTTAATAATAACAACAAAGCCTCAAACAAAATTAATTTGAGAGGCTATTACACTTATGCTATATTACTGTTAAAATTCACTCATCAGTTTGTCATAAAAATGGTGGCCCTGGCAACCCTATCATTAACTGTCCTATGTTCATAGACCGAGCATGGGGCAACGTGACTCTTGCCCTAATGGGCTTCTATTAGCACTTGTTGCAGTTTCCATTTTTGACCACAAATTGCAATAATAACTCTATGGAGCTAAATCAAGAAAGATGATTTTAAGAAGATAAATATCTGTTGAACAGCTGATACATAATGTGGGGGGCCACCTGCTGCTATGGACAAGCCTCCACTGGCAGACATATTTGCCGTGTATCAGGGCTATTGCAAAACCAATGACTAAAACTTGAGCAATGTTTTTTTTTCCCCCATCACAATATAGAGAGGTGACATCTAGTGTGTTAAATTCCAGGCATTTCAGATGTTAAAATAATTCCATTTGAAATTAAAACAAGATGGGGTCTATCTTTCATTGAGTCACTTGGCTCAGCAGGAGCAATCATTTTTCTTCAAGAGATTTGATCATGATACACATGGCCAAAAGAAGAGATGATAAACACCCCTTTCCCATAACATTTTCTAACTCCATTACTAAGCTGTTGGATGTGTGTGTAGTGTAGGATTCTTAGGTTTTTTTCTTTCCCCCTGACGGTTACTGTAAAGGGATTACTCAGCCTCGCTTTTTCATGACAGCTCTCATTAATACATCTATCTAGAGCATATTTAGTGATATTTATTAAGAAAACACTAACCCGCCAGTAAATGATTTTCCGGTGAACAACACTGGTAAAAAACAAGCCTAGCCAGAGTGGACAGTGGGGCTCTGGCACGTGATATATCATGGCTTAATGAGTAAAAGATGTGTGAAGAATGATTCACTGCCAGTCTGTCTCTGTCGTGTGCCAACTGGAGTAAAATAAACCATCCTATTTAGGGAACTCGTCAAACATTCTGTCGACATGCTTGGCGGAAGGAAACTATGCTTATTTTTTTCAACCGGAAGACCCAGAAATATCTTCTGCTATATAAGGGCTGAATAAGCAGTAACGGACATAGATGCAGGCATGTAATATGTATACAGTTAGGCACAAATGACGTTCAGTAGCATTTTTCCTTCCTTGAATGATAGAATCTGATCTCATTCACTGCGACATCGGTATAATATGACGTCTGATTTTAATAGTGGTGACATATTAGCACAATATGCAAAACATGTTATTACCGCATGCCAGCATGACGCTTGTTTAATAAGGATTTGACTCCAGGAAAGGAAATCTATTTTAACTTTCTGTACTTCACAGATTTTTTCTCAATTTTCATGTGACGCATGATATTCCTGGCATCAAATCAAAAATTTTTTTAACTCCCCTCCCTTCCATACAGACCCCCTTTGCTGTTATAATAACCTCCATTCTGCTGGGAAGGCTTTCCTATAGATTTGAGAGTAGCTGCCCATTCAGCTCAAAACAAGAGTATTAGTGAGGTCTGGCATTGATGTTGAGTGATGTTGATTGAGAAGGCCTGGGGTACAGACAGTCAGTATTCCAGTTCATCCCAAAGGTGTTCAGTGGGGTTGAGGTCAGGGCTCTGTGCAGGCCACTCGAGTTCTTCAACTCCAACCTTGGCAAAAAAATGTCACAGGAGCATTGTCATGCTGGAACAGTTTTGGGCCTCTTAGTTCCAGTGAAGGGAAATAATAATAATAATAATAATAATAATAATAATAATAATAATAATACAGCATGCAAAAAATTCACAATTCACAATTGTGTGCTTCCAACTTTGTGGCAACAGTTTGGGAAAGGCCCACATATGGGTGTGATGATCAAGTGTCCACAAACTTTTGGCCATATAGTGTATAGGTTATGAAAATGAGCAGAAAAAAAATCAGAGGCGGCTTGGTCAGCTTGTCCAGCAAACACATTTTGAATTAAAAATATTAACATTATTTAAATAATTCCACAAAACAAATTAGTGGATTATAAGTGTGATAAAATATATTATAACCAAGTGCACATTATAATTTCATGACCTTGATTCAGTAAATGTCTCTGTACACACAGAGTAAATGTTAGTGCATGATATAAAAAGAAAATGCTAAATAATAGAATGTGCTGCATCAAGTGCTATTTTATAAGCTGCTGAACAACGATGGTGGAAGCCATGTTCATAAATTAAACCAAATTTGCAGTGATTAATGTGACAATAAAGCAGGCATTTGTTAGTTGCATAAGTATTCACCCCCTGGTAAATACTTGATACATGACATACATTTTTAAAAAAAATTATTTTGCTAAATATAGTGATCCCTGGGCAGCACAGTGGTGCAGCAGTTAGCACTGTCACCTCAAAGCAAGAAGGTTCTGGGTTCAAACCTGCAGGTTGACAGGAGCCTTTCTGTGTGGAGGTTGCATGTTCTCCTTGTGCCTGTGTGGGTTTCTGTCCAGAGACATGCAAATTAGGTCAACTGGCTACTCTAAATTGCTCATAGGTGTGAGTGTGAATAGCTGTCTGTCTCCTGTGTATGACCTGTCCAGGGTGTACCCTGCCTCTCGCACGATGTCAGCTGAGATTGGCTACTGCTTACTGCGACTTGTAATGGATAAGTGTTATAGAAAATGAATGATCCTCCCACTTCAATATTATGGGTGATTTTGTGTAGATTCAGGACACAATCCCACTTAAGTCCATTTTAGTTCCAGGTTGTAACACTATTTTTTCCCAGCACAAAAAGTTCAAGGGGGGTGAATACTTATGCAAGGCACTGTATAATACATGATGAAATATTACAAAATATAAGACAATACAAAGGTTTCATATACACAACACATAAACAACTAGATAAACTGTTTGTACACCACAAGAGCAACGAAGCTAAAATCTGAATTGTGTGTGTTTTTTGCCAGCTCAGGTGACAGGAAACAACAACACCACATTCATCTCCACCGGCCAGGTGATGAACTTTACGGGTGATGTCATCATGGTGTATGTCAGCCAGACATCACTGGGCAGCAGCGGAGATGAAGAGCCCTACGCCAGTCCAGTCCAGGAGCAATCGGCTGAATGTGGCATTCAGAACGTGCCCAAATCTTACCAACGCACAGAAGAGCATGAGAGACATATACCTGTGCAGGAAATGACAAACCAGCGCCCTCAGCTAAACCTTTTTGTCTGAACTGGAGCTTGATTTTCCTGTTTTATTTCTTTCCTAGCATCCAGAGTGCTGTTTCATAAAAATGCTGTGCATTTGTTAAATATCTGTATATACAGTATGTTTCATGTTGTTTTGCAAATCAGCATCTATATGCTATAATGCTAAAGATCTACAATGGTATAATGATTTGTCTGTTAATTCTGCATTGGGCCAGGCTGTAATTCGCAGGAAAATCTCGATGTTGTTAGACCAAATAAACAGTGAGGATAAATAAGACAAGGAGCCAAACTGCTGAATGACACCTGCCAAACAAAATCATCATAAGTCCAGAGAAAGCAGGACATTCAGTAAGGGGAACAAAAGTGTGCCTGTCCCCGCTGCTCCTTCGTTCTTAGGCATTCTAAAGGCAAGCTAGTGCACGACATCTCCTTGAGAGATCACTTCATGGACCAAAATGAATGACTCTGTGAACGTGAAGGTCAATGCAGGACGGTTTGCTTTTTTGCAGTGTTTCTTAAAAATGTATTTTATATTATATGCTTTTTGATCAGGGAATTTATGATTTTCAGATATTCAGACTTGTTCATTTGTTGTTTATGGTGGCATTTTTAGCCACCAATCTGACCATTCAGTTTCACTGAAATAAAAAGGAATGTAGCCATGAACATCAGTGTGTAATGTGTAATGTGCATGCATGTGTGTGTATACACTGTATATACATAAGTATACTAGAAATGAACAGAATTTCTGCAAAAACAACAGCAAAGCTGTTTTTTCTGTATTAAGATAAACTGTTTACAGTGCAAGCCCTGCTAACTGAATATGAAGTAAAACCTCAAATTCTTTCCTGAACCAGTACTACAGCTGTAATTACAGCTGTGCATGGATAGCAGCTGTCATAAGGTCAACATGAAACATTTCACCACATGAAAAGCCTTTGCCCTTATTGCAAAGACACAATCAGGACACTGTTCCCTCTAGGATCCATAACTACCCTGAAAAAATGATGCTTCTTTGTCCGACAAAACAGGAAGTTATGACTGACTAGCATGTGGTCCTCATTAGCAAAATAGCATGCCCAATCATATTTGAAAGATAAAGAAATAGAAACAGCCTGCCATCTAGTGTACTAAAAAGTCATGTGAATGAATGACAGCTGTTTAGTTCATTAACAGGGTAGTCAAACTAGTGAGTAGTTTGACTACTCCAGCACACCAGTGGTAAGGTTGTTTAGCGTTTACAACAGCTGGTTTGAGTCCGGTGACAAAACATAGAACTGATGCTGTTTCTGCTGTGTTCTTTGCTTTACCTCGTGAATACCATGAGGTTCATTGGTCTTGCATGTTAATGGGTATTTGTCCTGCACATTTTAATGTTTTCCTTGGTCTAATGTACAGTACCTGAGTCAACTAATCAGTAAAACCCCCCTCTTAAAACGATGAAATGGGTGTGATATAGCATTAAAAATGGAGGTTTTCCAGGACCAGGGTTGGGAATCTATCCTGGAGAACATTAGTAATGAATGCAAAATTGTTCTACTACCTCACTGATGCACTGAATGCCAAAACTATCAAACTGCTAGATGCTCCCCATGAAGGATCATTTTCCAAAGGCATGGATGGGCATGTTCACCAATATATTGCGAATTTTTGCCAATTGGGTGACATGAAGGATGAATTCATACATGAACAAAGGTATGGAATACATTTCCTAAAAGAAGTGAAATGTACCACTCATTTTCAGAATAAAAGGTACAAAATGGTACCTCTCTGTAACTGGGGTATCTTTTGTACCTTTAATACCTTTTGTCTCTTTCACACAGGATAATATAGTGTACCTTTAAAAATGACTTAAGGTACGTAATTGGACCATAATTACCTAAATGAGAATGGTGAGTATGGGGAATTAGCTCAAATGGTAGAGCGCTCGCTTAGCATGTGAGAGGTAGCGGGATTGATGCCTGCATTCTCCAAGGCCATTCTTTGGCCTGAAGGCTACAGAAGCAGCTAGTTCAATTCCTAGGACTAGTAGGAAAAATGGGAGGCAAGTGAATGAACAACACTTTTCCCTCCCTCTGTATGATGGCTGAAGTGCTCTTGAGCAAGGCACCTAACCCCCAAGTACTCCCTGGGTGCTGTAGCATAGCTGCCCACTGCCCTGGGTATGTGTGCATGCATGTGTTCACTGCTTCAGATGGGTTAAATGCAGAGAAAGAATTTTGCTGTGCTTAAGTGAGTACATGTGACAAAATAAAGGCTTCTTCTTAAAAGTAAAGATTTACATTTCTAGGTAAAAGATACCTACTAAAGTTGCTTGAGGGTTCCAACCCATTGACAAGGAACGGTACAGTTTAGTACCCTTTTTTCTGAGAGTGCTCTTGACTGCTATTAAGTAAAATCTGCAGCTAATTTGCCACAAAATTGACTGAAAGGTGGTTCCACCAATGTTGACTTTTCCATTGATGAAGCTTCTGATGTCTCAGACCTCTCCCAATGACACCCCATACATATACTACAGAGCTATGGGAATGACTTAAGTTGTGTTACAACTGTGACATGAGGTAGATTTGAACTTTTGCAGTTATATTGTCCTGTATAAATCATGCCTAACATCTTCAGCATTCTCATACAGAGGAAAGTGTTGCTCAAGCAGTTGAGACGGGCTTTGTATAAAGCGTACTGGTACCAAGATATCACTGTAAATGCATCTCCTGTGATGAGAATCTCATGTACTTTATAGCAACAGCTCTAAGCTTTAAAGATCAAGTCTTGGGTCAGTGCTCATGCTTTTTTCCCACATGCTCCCCATGTCCAAACACATCATATCCAGATCGTGTGTCAGGGAGAAATCCAGATCTGGAAACACGGGTGCTGATGTCGCTTGGGTGGAAACTACCGGATTTTTACAAGACACTGTGTAAATCTTCTTGTGTTCCAGTTTATTATAAAACATTTTACAAAAAGGTTAAAGGAGGAAAAACGTAAGAGGTGTTTTGATAGAAAATAGGGTCTAGTAAAAAGTCAGATATGAATAGTAAGTCCATACCTTCCAGTGTAATTTTAGAGACTGCTAGAGTACCACATCAGAGTACCTGAACATGCGAACTGGGGTGAACTGGATGACCAACGTATGGAGATGGGGTATATTAGAGGACCTGAGTGCAGAGAAGGGGTATGCTAGATGACCGGAGTGTGTGTATACAGTTAATAAGACGAAAAAATGCAGTTTGTCATGTAATCAAGAAAACAATGTTCTCTGACACTGGAGACTCATTCCATAAATCTTAATTGATATGATGAAAGTTTCTGTTACTGTATATGCTTTTCTATTAGCTTTTTTGTAGTAGAAATATAAAACATTGTGCAATAGAAAGAAACATAGCATTTTTAGCATGGAATGCTATAATATCTATATAATACGTAGTTATTTTAAACTACATATAGTTCATTCCATAGAAAGTGAGAAAGAAACAAACAGCAAAAAGACCTACCATCCCATGTATGTACAGGTCAGCTACTGACTATTTAGCGCTTGCAAAAAAGGGTGGAGGCTAAGAGACGCACAAAACACACAAATACACTAAACCACAGGTATTCTAAGCATAGCTAAAAGGAGGCTCTGTCTAGTTTCATGACACTACTAATGACCTAAACACTTAAAAGGCCTTTTTCACAAATGAAAATTAAAAACAAGCCAGAAAGGTTGTATGGTAAAACACAGCACAAATCAACATGCAACTTCGCATAAGTATAAAATTTGGCTTTGGAGAAAAGTGTCAGAATAGAAGAAAGAACAGAATAAATGTTTAATAAGAGCAAAGCAGAGATACGCCATGGATGAGGAGCCAGTCTATCACATGTACCAGGAATTTGTATTGGTACAAAAATGCAGACATAGCAGTATTCGATATATGCAAAAGAGCATGTAAAGGTGGTGCTTAAGTTAAAGGTTCAGTCGGTGCAAAATATTCAATGTGCAAAACAGTCCTGAGAAGTGGGTGTGTTGCTCGAGTCTGGTGATAGCTTCTACAGCTCTTGGAAAGAAGCATTTTTTGCTGCTGTGGTTTTTGTTTTTACTGAACGAATGCACTTTCATGAGGGCCTTTTTTTTTTTAAAAGGTGGTGTCAGGGTGTGCAGAGTCAGTCAAGATGATCTTCTCATCCATTCTGATATTCTGCTGCAGCTTCATCTTGGCCAAAGTGGAGGCCACACTGAACCAGACTATGACGGATATTGTTAGGATTGACTCAGTGGTGGCTGTGTAAGACTGTATATGTATTTTTTGTGGGAGTTTGGGCTTTATTAGCCATCACTGTAAGAGGCCATGCTACACTGTCAGCAGCAAGCAGAGGGTGGCAGCGGTGCACAGTGAGAGCAGCCGTTCAGGAGAACTCAGTTGCCCAGAATCCTCCACGCTGATTAATGCCAGAATCAGACTACATGATATTTTTGTCTTTCACGATGGTCACCATGTCAGATTAGGCAATCATAGTGCCATGAATTCTTACCGTGTCTTGGTCCAGAGACTGGGAACACTACAAGTTTGACTCCAACCAATCATCGTTCATGTCGGGGGGAGGGTCAAGAAATTGTCAATCATGGCTATCAAGGAACACGTCGTAGAAGTTGTCAAACTAGGTGAGAAAATACAAAAAATTCTGACATACTAGTCTTTTTGGCAGAGGGTCGTGGGGTGTCCCAGACGCCACATCGCTGTTCTTTGATTATGTTACTCTACAAGACCCATTCATCGTTCCAGACTTTCAAATTCGGGCCCGAGTCAAAATCGGGTCGAATTTGTGTAGTCTGATCCCGTCATAACCTGGACTGCCTGCACCTACAAGGCAGGTTACTTAAGGCCAGCACGTGACCCAGCCCTCTGCAAAGGTGCGACTGGTACCGTATGTCAGGGCTATGCTCAAGGTAAGACTAAAAAGGGGAAAAAAAGGAAAATAAGAATTGAAAAGAGATAAAGAAGAAATGTAAAAGAAAGAAAGAAGGGATAAGAGAAAATTAAGGCATGACCAAGAAAAATAATCTAAGATGAAGAAAAGACAGAACTGAAAAGTAAAGAAATCTAAAAGATATTGAAAGAGTTGTTATATTTTTATATTTTGATATTTTATTTGTCCCGTTAAAAAAAAAAACATTCCTTTGTTTGAATATGCCATTTTGGTGTCCTCTTTGTTTGATTTTTCCCACCTTTTTCCTGATTCTGCTTTTAGGTATGCCGGCCTCCTCAATAGCCAATCCACGTAGCACAGAGATCCTTGGTTCTCTCCGTGCTCCCCACCCTCCCTCCATAACATGTGGGACTAGCTTGTCCCGGCTTGTTAGGAAGCTGGGGTCAGAGCACAGGGTCAGCCATGATCCATATAGTGCCCCTGGAGCAGAGAAGGTTAAGGGCCTTGCTCAAGGGTGGCAGCTTGGCAGTGCTGGGGCTTGAACCCCTGACCTTCTGATCAGTAAGCCACAGCCTTAATTGTTGACCCACCAATGTCCATCCTAACTGTGTGTTGGGTTCAGGCTGTTCTGGCTGCACCAGGTTGTTAGACATACCACCTCTGGTCAACAAATGACTCTTTGTTGTTGGAAATGAGGCCAATCATTGTGGTGTCATCTGCAAGTTTAACAGCTGTGTCGCCAGAGATGCACTCATTTGTGTATAGTGAGAAGAGCAGAGGGAATAGCACACTTGTAGAGCCCCAGTACTGAGGGACAGAAGGCTGGACATGTGACCTCCTAACCTCACATGCTGCTTCCTGTCTGAAAGAAACACATAAGCCCCAGGTGCATCCAGCTGTTGATGGATGTAATGATGGCGAACCATGTTGAAGGGAACTGCACTAGACCACAATAATGTTTGGGTAAATTCTGCTCCTAGAGCCATATTAACTCCAATGGCTATCTATCTATCATTTAACAAACTTCAATGAAGATAATACAATGGCCTTAAGATGGTGGAATAGATTCTCCTGAGGGGACGATGCAAAGGAAAGTCAATAAGGGTGCATTAAAAGCTCTACTGGAGTGCAGTTTTGGGTTTCTGATCTGAACCTATGTGGCAGTGGATTATGTTAAAACTAGTTTTGGTACACAGTCTGTGTTTGCTATTGCACATGACTGAATCTTTTTATTGACTAAAACCAAAGTGGGGGTGCAAGTCTAGGTGCCAAAAAATTTATTTGCAAATGGCGACATCTAGTGGTCACTATCTGCAACACAGACACATCCAGTAAGACGTCTGTACTGTAAAATTTTGAATCGTGTAGTAAGTCCAAATGATCAATTAATTATGAAAAAACTAACAAAAAAACAACAACCAGTAAAGCGATTGGTTGTGCTTATATAATAGGCTAAAAATTAATGCTTATATAATGCACTAAAAATTGTAGTGCAGCCAGCCAGCAGTGGTGATAGACCTGTGGTGGCTTCACTTTTTAGAGATGTTACACTGTTCATGTTTTCTACAGTTGATGGATTTACAGATCAGTTTTGCCCTGACCAGGATGACGCGCGTGTTAATGTATTCCTAGTTCCTAAGGATAGATAGATAGATAGATAGATAGATAGATAGATAGATAGATAGATAGAT
>JAOTRR010000028.1:3360464-3375219 GCA_028570945.1 Gogo arcuatus | reverse complement strand
ACAAAAATGTTCATGTTCCTCAAACACATACCTATAAATAGTAAAACCAGAGAAAGTGATAATTTTGCAGTGGTCTCTTAATTTTTTCCAGTGATCGATTGATCTATCTAAAAAATAAATAAAATCTTCTCAGAGGATGAAAGCTGGCTTTATAAGTTGGGTCTGTTTTCCAAGGCATCTGGTCAATTTGAAAAAGCTTCGTCATTGTTTTGGTCTCTCTTTTGACTCTGCATTTTAATAAATGCACTTTGTGAGTCTTTTGGTGATGAATAAAAGGGTGTGTTTGACTTCACTGATGGTTTTAGACATGAGTCAAACCTCATGCACTTTCCAACACACACCTACAGCTCTTGAGAGTTCAACAAGCGATGTCTTGTTGAAAGAGTCAGAAAAAGGTGGGGGGGGGGGGGAGATGATGTCATGACAATTCTTGCTAATACTGAGAATAACGATGATGGTTATGGTGATGTGACGGTTAAATCTGATTTTGAGGTAGATAAATGTTCTGTTTTAAAAGGGAAGTGAAACATTTATTGTAGAATTAAAACACAGATTTAGTGTGATGCTAAATAATATGCTAATTAAGACTAGTAAGAATTGTGTATTGCATTGGGCACTAAAATGTATTTTATAGTGATGCTTTCATTTTTGTTTAGTAGTTATGGTTATGATTATTTGCACTTTTTTCCCAGAGTCACGGCCCTTTGGACCTTTTCTAAGGAAATCGGAAGGGAGAACATTAAATTCTTTCAGAGAACCTCCACAGACGCCTGCTCGCTCACAGGTAAAGTTGAGAGATGTATGTGACAGTCTCTTCTGCTGCCGCTCCTCCCCCCAAATGTTGGGGTAGATGTTAAAAATGCTTGTTATTCAGGCTTATTTGTTTTTATACTCCTGATGATGATTAAGTTCTGATTGGTGTTCATTTTAAATCACAGGTTTACGTTAATGCACTAGTTCTTATCCATTATTGTTACCATAGTATCATCTAATTAACATAACCTAAGGCTAATAATAAAGATTTAGAAGCTTCCCATGTTAGCACTTTAACAGCTAGCAGGCTTTCCACCATGAGACGAGTCTAAAGACAGGAGACAGAGGAGTGTGAGAGAACGACTGTTTATAGCTGTTATAATGTAAGTGATAACAGGAACTTGTTTTACATGCAACAGCTATAAATGGATAACAAATACAATATGGTGCTCATTAATACATGAATAACTGCAATCATTGGCAAATGGCGAGTATAAGAGGAATAACTTGATGTGCAGTTATTGGAAAATAATCAACTTCTGCATCACACCACACCACTGTTTATTTTGAAATAACAAAATGCACCCAAGTGCACTCTTCATAATTGGTTTATCTTAAAGTAACTTTACAGTAAAGGAATAAACAAAGAAAAATCAGTTTTACAGTTTCTTACCTTCAAATAGCATCCACCACTTTAGTTGGTCCAGTCTTCTGTAGTTTCTTGCTAAGGAATATTTTGTATCGTCTTCCTACACACATTATAAAGTACTGTACTATTGTTTGGCAGGATGCGCAGACAGATAAAGAGTCAGCTAGCTCTGAGGAACATGTCGTCCTTGTGGTCCAGCAGAATGTCCAGAAAAAGCCCCTAAAAGAGGAAGATGAAGGCTACCTTTGTAAGACAACAGAATGCACTACAGGTATTTTGTGTTTATCCCTCATATTGTTACTTAACCATAATTAAATGTAAATGATCAACTTTCAGGTGGAGACGCATTAAGTTCACTGGGACACGTCACCCCCATGGACCAGAATTCTGCAGGAGAATTTGAGAGGAAAACTGTCAAAAAGGAAGAATCTGAAGAGAAAGAAAACCTCTGTAAGACAATAAACACCACGTTTATTTCTGTTTTATACTTCGTATTTGTACTTGATCTAACAGTGTTTTTTAAATGTAAATAATCAAACTACAGCTGTAGACACATCCAGTTCTGTGGGACATGTCATCCATGTTGATCAGCAGAACAAAGAATTTGTGAGGATCGCTGTAAAAGAGGAAGAACCTGAAGATGAAGGCTACCAGTGTAAGGCAACAGAACGCACTACCATTATTCTAGTGTTTTCTATGGTGCAGAAAAGTTATTTAAATGTGAACGATCAAACTTCAGGTGGAGCCATGTCGAGCTCGGAGGGAAGTGCCGTCCCTGTAGACCAACAGAACGGAGAACTTGAGAGGAGCTCTGTAAAAAATGAAGATGATGAAGGCTACCAGTGTAAGGCAACAGAACGCACTACCATTATTCTAGTGTTTTCTATGGTGCAGAAAAGTTATTTAAACGTGAACGATCAAACGTCAGGTGGAGCCATGTCGAGCTCGGAGGGAAGTGCCGTCCCTGTGGACCAACAGAACGGAGAACTAGAGAGGAGCTCTGTAAAAAATGAAGAACCTGAAGATGACACCTACCTTTGTAAGACAATGCTAGTCTGCATAACACTGTCAGGAATCATATTACATAAACCTATCTAGATTTAATTTACAAGACAGTCAGTCCACTCATGTTCATAATAAAGTATTAGTATAAATACACAGGTGATAGAAAATTGTGCGCTCCGATTGGTCGAGAAATTCGGACTATTTCTCGATAATCACCTCAAGCGACTTGGCAACATGGCTGCCAATAGCATTGTCACCGTAAGTGAGGAAGAATGACAAATTATGAAAGAGAGTGCTGTTCCTAAAAGCACTAAAGATGCTATGAAGTTTGGTCTAAAACTATCCAAAGGTAAGGTGGAATTGTGATTTTATTTTATCTATTTCAAGACAAAGTATTTTATGTGAGTTGGCATAGGTAAGCGACAAGTCTGCGCGTGCGCCTTTATTATATTTGCATACTGCTTTTGAAGCTTGAAATAAATTGTTTTTTTTGTTTGGTTTTTTTTTTGTATTTTTAATAATCACCGGTGTATTTATACTAAAACAATTATTCTCCAAAGGCGAAGTGAACATCGGTGAATAATCACCGATATTCACTTCGCCTTTGGAGAATAATTGTTAATTATTGTTACTACTATTACTACTACACCACCAATAATTATAGTAATAAAAAAAATTTAATACCATTTTACAAAAGGAGGTCCCCCATATTGTGTGTTTTAACAAATGATTCAAAAAAAAAATCTAAGTAGCTGGAGCTTATGGCATCTTGGTACAAGATTTACACCAAAACACAAATCACTCTGCAGTGGCACCCTCTTCAGGTCGACTGGTTCATCTTACTTACCCGAGTAGTGGGAGGGAGTACTATCTACAGACCATAAGGTGCATGGGTTTTAAACAGGTTTTTCACACTCAAGATCACTCAAAAAATTTCATAAAAAAGAAACAAGTTTGGGATTTTGTTTTTCAAGTTTTAGTCCCCCCCCTCCCTCCCATAAAGAAGGCCAAGCCTAGGGAGGCATCAATGGCATCAATACCAATACTGGTATAGGCTATCCCTCTGATACCATGCTCATTTACTCATTTAAAAAAACGCTTCGATACCAACATCCGATGTTGCGTGATGCTGTACTTCTGTTGCTTTAAGTCTAGTGTACATTGTTGCATGAATGAACAGACAACATGGAATGACAGCAGTCTGGAAACAGACTGCAAACTGTGCTCTGTGGAAATATCAAGATAATCTACAGCATCTTCCTACAATACAAGTAACCTGATATAAAATCTTGATGGTGTTTAAACAGTATCCTAATTGAGAGGTTGTGAGGGTGATTGATTGGAGTATGCAACGTGCTGTGAATTGTGCGCGTGTTTCCAGTTGCGGTCCGATGTTTACATACACGGGCATGAGTGTCATGGCAATATTGGGCTTTCACTGATTTCTTTGAACTGTTCTTTTTTCACTGGCAATGATTGATTGTGCCCAAGTTTTAATTTATTTTGGGTTTTCTGAAATCAAAATTATACATACAGGGTCAAAAATATACATACAGCACACCTAATGTTTGGTTAAATAGCCCTTAGCAAGTTTCACCTTGACCAGGCACTTTTGATAGCTGTCAGCAAGGTTCTGGCAGAATTCTGGTTAGATATCTGACCACGCTTCTTGGCAGAATTGGTTGAGTTCAGTTAAATTTGTGCGTTTCCTGGCACGGGCTAGACTTTTAAGCGCAGTCCACATAGTTTTGACAGGGTTGTGGTGAGAACAGCTTTGATGCGTGTTTGGGGTCATTGTCCTGTTGGAACACTCAATAGTGTCCAAGTTTCTGATAGCTTGAGGTTATGCTGAAGAATTCTGAGGTAGTCCTCCTCCATTATTCCATCCACTACGTGCAATGCAACAGTTCCACTGGCAGAAAACCAGCCCCTGAGCATGATGCTACCACCACCTTAACAATTGGTACTGTGTCCCTCTGTACCTCTGAGTTCATGGCAGACCTGTGCCTTGGTGGTTCCTGGGTTGTTCCTGATCATCTGAACCAATTTCCTCTCAGCAGAGGGTGACAGTTTGGGTCTACTTCCAGCAAAGTGGCTTGGCAAAGTGGTGACACCTCCCAATAACATATCTAAAGATTAAAGATGTGTGTTATACAATGATTCTGTGACCAGAAAAAGACCAGTTCAAAGAAATTATTGAAAGCCCAACATTGCCATGACATTCGTGTCCATGATGCTTCTTCATGTCTGTTTATGTAAACAGGTGAAAGCCTCTGGACAGAAAACCACCTTCATTTGAAGTATTTTTACAAATACAACCAAAAGAAACTAGTAAACTCCAACTTAACTTCATATTTAAGAGATTTCTGTGGAAAAAGACAATCAGCTCACAATGTCCAAACCTCATGTCTGGGGATATGGAGGATAGGGATCTGAGAGATTTCATGGGAATTTCTGGCAGACTTATTTTTAAAATAAATTATTAATGGCTGTCTTACTGTGTGCGCCTTTCACTTGTTAGTGATTTGGCTAATGGTCTAGGATGGTGATGGACGTTTGCTTCATTTTGCTGCAAAATGAAGACTTGAACTTGGCCCCTTTCTACTTCATTGCTCATTGTTTAATACGTGGATTTGCTAGTGGAGACCAAGAAGTGATTCATTCCGTTTTAACAGAGACTGATTACAATCGCTAAGGGTTGCTTGAAGCACTTGCAGGTTCTCAAGGACGGCTTTGTTTAACAATACTCTCATGGAAAAAGCTAAAGTAAAGAGCCATAGCAAAGACCTTAAACATCCCTGTTAGTAAAACTGGTTCGATAATATACAGGTGGAAAGTGAATACAGCTATAATAGGACAAGTGCGCCACGCAAGAAACATTCTGGAGCAAAAGACAAAAACAATGGAACTCTTAGGCAGTAATTTAGTCATGTTTGGAGAAAGAAGGAGCATCATGATCTGGGGCTGCTTCTGTAGGAAACATGAATGGATCAAGTCAAGGTTTACATTAGTTAGTTTTCTTGTGTGTAAATTTACACACTCAGGAGCATGAGTAGTTCCGTTGTAGTGTAATCAATGAGTAGTTGATAGATACGAAATTTATTCATTCATTCATTCATTTTTAAGAATTCACATTATTTACATGAACACCAAATTTCATATGAATGATCTGTGCATAAATCTGTTCGTATCCTTTTTGATATATGAGGCCCATTGTGTGTAAATTTGAAGTGAAATATGTGCACTGGAATATATTAAATAACAAGTGTCCAAATAATTATTTCCCCTCACTATTATTGGATGCTTTCCCCTTAAGCATGGAAAGGAAATTCAGTTGATAACAAAAGGAAGACCCGAGCAGCTTTGTTGACATTGCAACAAAGTCGTTTCTCTCACACGCTTTTTTTTTTAATTTTTTTAATTTTTTTTTTAAATCCACGATGTAGTTTGGATTATAGTTGGGGCAAATAATAGAAAAACTCTCTCATCCGGAAAACGATGCGAACGGAAACATAGAACTCGGTCATATTTAATATTTAAAGAGATCAGCGTGGACTGGGAGGATGGGATTGACCTTGACTTAACTTCTTTATTTATTGTGACTTGCTTTAGTACTGTGGAAGAGCAACAGGTGATGGATTGTAGTGTGATTTTTTTTAATAAGGAGTTTAATTAAGATCTCTTCTAAATCAGATTGCTCGTGCAGAAGGAATTTGGGTATTTCTGCACCGGCGAGTAATGAACAAGGTGATGGGACAGCAAGTCCAGTCAGCAACCGCGACCTCATGAAACAGCTGATCGCTGCTCAGGATAATATGTCCCGTCAGCTCGGTGCTCTCTCGTCCCAAATCGCTGAGCAGACTTTGCTTCTCAAGGACGTTTTGGATGAGATGTGGCAGCAACGAGACCGAAAAGAACCTACAAGGGCACCAAAGAGGATGAAAAGTGCACATAGTGTGACTGCTGTAAGTTCAGTAGTATGGTGTGTGTTTTTATTTATTTATTTATTTATTTATTTATTTATTTATTTATTTTTTTAAAATATAGACCTAGATCCAACTGAAAAATACTGAAGTTGACCTTTTAGGATAGCTCTCCAAGAATGTTCAATTACATTTATTTATTTATTTATTTATTTATTTATACAATGAAAACAGCAGATCTTCCAGAAGGTTCTGTGTCTGCTTGTGCATGAATACAGTTACATTCTTGCTGCCATTAAAACAATTAGTTTATTTAATGCACTTAACCCTTATATAATTTTTATTTTTTTAATTTTTAAAAAAAAAACCCAGAAAGCTGCAAGGCTCTTGCACAATTCAGAAAAGAATCCTGAAAGATATGATCCACAGACCGGGTAAGACTCACTATTTACTTGCAGAAACTTGTCACGATCTGTAGAATTATAATAAAATGCAATATCAATTTGTCTATAGAATCAACTCCCCACATAATCGGGCAGTCACGACGCATCTCCTTAAAGAGCTCTCGGTGGGTTTTGCAGATGCTGATCCTGAGATTATAAAAGGTAACATATTACTTGTAATGGAATTTATCCAGTTCTTGTTTTGCTGAACTTGGAAGCTCACAAAAGTACTGTATTTGAACATGAATTTTGTTTATATTTGAATTAGATTCATATCATATTCAATAAAATTCGTTTTCGTCAGTGTTGTATTTAATACGTTTACGTTTTTGCGAATGTTTTTCTTGTTTTGAACTTGCTTTTAAGAATATGTAATAATTTTTAATCAGAACATTTAGAAATCTTTTAAAAAACCCTCAAAAATACAGATTTTTGAATCCCAGGCTAAGTTAAACGCTTTCAAAGTGGTCCCCCGTTTTGCTCAAATACCTAGTTTTCTACAGCGATGTTAAACCTTGATTTTTAGTACACGCCCACATAGTTAGGCTACGTTAACTTTAGCTTGATGCTAGATGTTATCTAGCCAAAATTAGCTGCTTTCTAGAAATGTAACTATTTACATAGAACATAAATAAAACTTTAGACGTGTTTACCTGATTATGGTTCATGTCTTCTGTTTTGACCCAACTTTATTCCACATCTCTTCTTTTCACTTCACTTTATAGGAGCGAGTGTAGTAGATGACTGATTGGCTACTCTGGAAGTGTATAATTTCCCCTGTGAATCCCGGACACTTAACCTTTGGCCTAATTTACTTATGTATTATGTATGGGTTATTTTTATACTTGTATTTAGGGTTCAGATTTATTTTTTTTTTTAATTGTGAAAAAAATTTAATTTTCAATGATTTGTGTTCAAAGGAAATATTAAGGCAAGCTTAAAAAAAATATGTAACACGGCAACACCTAATGTCGTATAATATGTATATATAATTCAAATGTATGAATATATTCATATACTTGTCAGTTTCCAAGCCCCATACAAAACCCTGTATGTGCTTCAAAATTTTAAAGTTGCTGCAATTTTGTCATACTTTTTGCATTGTTTTTATTTTATTTTGTCACTAATTCATCTTTCTCTTTAGCATCCTGCAAGACTTCTTATGAAACTGTAAGGAGAAGGTATTGCTTGGCTCAATCACAAAGCGCCCGATGGAGATATGCACTCAAGTTTGTTGCAAAAAACAGGCAGAGAAGGAAAAGAGTATGTTAAAGAATTGATTTATGTAATGTTTTTGTGTAATGTTAACCTTAAAGATAATATTATTTAAAAGTATCTTTTGTAGTTGCTAGAGGCAAGGTCAGCAGCCATTCAGACCTAAGAGGAAAGCGCGCTGTGGCAGACAAGCAGCGGCGAACGTCGTATCTGATGTCGAGGATGTTGTTGTTGACGGGAGGACTGTGTGAATAGGAAGACATCCAGTGTTGTCTGAACCATGCCAGGAACTGCAGTGGAGACTGGAGGCTAACTCACACTATGTTGCTACATATCACTGTTGTACAGTAGAAGCAGAGACTGCTGCAGATTATTGTGCCTTTTGTAAATTGTATGAAAGTGTTTTATTCTTGGATTATGTGGTGATTTTTATATCCCCAATAAAAGAATAAAACTAATTTATTATTATTATTTATTATTATTGAGCCTATGACCAATCAAATCACTCCTTAGCAAGCCAGTGAGCTTGTGGTTGTAGGGGCCAGGTTATGCCAATCCTACACACATATAGTGTATATGATATACAGTAAATAGCCAAGAAAATGTGGAGATACACAAGTGTCTAGAATGTCTTTGTGTACTGTAGTGTTTTCTCTTCATTCGAACCAAGAGACCCAAACCTGTTCCAGCATGACGATGCCCCTGTGCAAAAAAACCCCAAAAACAACAAAAAAACCAGCTCCATAGTTTGCTAAGGTTGGTGTAGAACTCGAACCTGCCCAAAGCCCTGGCCTCAACCCCACTGAATACTTTATAATGAATCAGAAGGCCGAGTGTGTTCCAGGACTCCTCGCCTGACATCAGTGCCTGACCTTACTAATGCTCTTGTGGTTGAATGAGCAACGCCCCACAGACACGCTCCAAAAGCTAGTGGAAAGCCACCTAAGAAGAGTGAAGGTTATAATAAAAACAAATAGGGGGACTAAATCTGGAATGGGATGTTCAGTAAGTACATATGGGTGTGATTGGTTAGGTGTCAAACACCCTTTTGGTCATGTAGTGTATCTTCTGGGAGGTCTGGCATATTGGTTGAAAGGTCAATTTCAGTATTTTTTTTGTTGCTGGATTTTTGAATTCACAAACATGCACTGGTAAGGGGTCCAATATGGTTGTTTTATCACAGTCACTGGTCTTGATATGACTTTATTCATGCAGTGTTACTGGTCCGGATATGGCTCTTTTCATGCAGTATTCCTTGTCCCACTATGGCTCGTGTCACGCACTGTTACTGGTCCCAATACGGCTCGTGTCATGCACTGTTACTGGTCCCAATATGGTTATTTTCATACAGTGATGAATGTAAACCTTCTGCTCTTGTGGACATGCCAGCGATTAGGGATGGGTATCGAGAACCCGTATTCAGTTGGTTCCGCTTTCTAACTGGTCAGTATGGAAATATTGATAACCTCCTGGACAAACTGTGGTGCTACTGGTATTTATGTAAGCTGGCATTTTCAAATGGTTGGTGCTTGATTGGATCAGCGGGAGGGAGTGGAGGGACGCTCTGCTCCTTGTGATGAAACCGTTCGCATACCTCTGATTGGCTAACCTTAACTATTCTGAATGCCAAGCATCATTCTGTGCTCTCCAGACATGGCTGACAGGGCAAAACATTCAAAAGTGTGGGCTCACTTTACTAAATTTAATGAAAATGCAGCTAAATGCAATATATGTTAAAAGGTAGTTGCGGATTTACAGTGGAGTCCAGTTGGTTTAGGTACCAGTTGGTGTTAGCCAATAGCTAGCATAGAATAAATCGCTAATTGCTGGGTAGCTTAAGTTTGAAGGTAGTGTGAGTTTTCCAGACCACCAGTGATAACTAAGTTGAGTGTTAGTGTTCAAAATCAGTAAGGAGAGATCTCCGATTCCCCCTCAGAAAGTCAACATGCTCATTTTTCTTCTAAACAAAAACGTTTAGCATCTGGTAGTGAAGCAGCATTAAGGCACATCACCACCAGACATTTGGAGCAATTGCTCCTCCCTCATGATATATACAGGAAACAGGTTAACGGATTATTTCTGCAAAAAAGTAATAATAAAATAACTTGAATCTTTTCATGTCTTTTTATGTCATGTCTTAATTTTTTGCACCAAATTATGGAAAGTGGTATCAATAAGAATATCTGGATTGATAAGCAATATCAGTATGGATCTCGATATCAATAAAATCCGAACGATACCCATCCCTACCAGTGATGCACAAATTATTCCTGTGGAGCAATTTTCCAAATATTTCTTTTCTTGATGAGCTTTTGATCAACAGAAAACCGTAAAAATACCATTTTATGTTTCACATCTAATAAATTTGAAAATATGAAAAACTGATCAATAGAAGCACTGAAAATGCTCAAAAATTGACTAATCATACACTTCTACAAAGCCTTAAATGTTTTGTTTATTTAGCCAACTTGTCTTTTCTTCCAGTCTGTGAGCACTGCAGAATGTTCTTCATCAACAAATGTGAGGTTCATGGTCCAGCACACTTCATCCCTGATACTCCTGTTCCCATGGGCTGCACTGACCGAGCCAGACAGACCCTGCCGCTTGGTCTAGAGGTTCAGATGTCTGGTATTCCCAACGCAGGCCTGGGAGTGTTTAATAAAGGAGAGACTGTTCCACTCGGTGCTCACTTTGGGCCCTATGAAGGAGACCTGGTGAACAGAGAGGAAGCTATAAACAGTGGATACTCTTGGGTGGTGAGTTAGAGTTATTACTTTCTTCAAATTAATTCATCATACAGCAGTTATTATAGCAGTAGTGTCTTTATTGTTGAATTTGTCACTATTATCATGGGTGTACCACAGGGCTGTAGGTTCTCGTCTACACTTGCGTGTATTGGATCATTATAGGCTTATTCACATCTTGGACACTACTTAGAGTTTGCTGGATAAATGAAAATTCCTTGGCACTCCAAAATCACTAATACTGGGTTTAGATTTTTTGCAATTTACCAACTGTATCCAGTCATATCCAGAGGTACTGGAACAGAGGTTCTCAATCATTTTGAACCCCTTTAAATCAAATCAACACATTTATTTTACGAATATAATCAAAAAGTCAAAGTCCCTCCTGTGCCAGGACCTGGTCTTCCCAGGCAGTCTCCCGTCCAAGTACTAACCAGGCCCTTAAGGCGTATTGGGTGGCGCCGATCTCCGTTTCTCTAGCCCTCGGCCTCTCGCCTATTACATAGCTAGGGTTACAGTGGGGGGCCAGTCCTCTGGTAACTGCGAGAGTTTGACTCCCTACTTGCATCTGTATTGCGGCGTGCCTCGCCATTATGGCCATTTTTATGGCAGTAGGTGCCATTTTTATGATGGTCTTTGTATTGACCCGACCGCGAGCAGAACTCACAATCTCCCGGTCGAGAGGCAGACACGGTATAACCACTAGGCCAGCTCGCGGTATTACGTATGTAACTATTTAAATATCAAGCTCATTATTCAGCTGTGTACAATAATATTCTGGCTTTTTATTGGAGCCTTGGAACTTTTTTTCTTAAACTTTTCAGTGACAGAACAAATTGCGCCCATTATTTAAAGTTGACCTTATTTATAGGCTAATTTGTGTTCAAGTTATTGAGGTCTGGATAAAACCTATTTCTTTATATTTCTTTATAGTTTTTTTCTTTATATATAGTGTCAGCTTTTTAGACCTTGACTTTTTTCTAGAAGGACACTCAGTAGAGTGCATACCTCCACCAAGCCACATATTCGGATTTGCATCAAACTCTAATCAATTGTTCCTTGGCCCATGGCCCACCTTTCCTCAAAAGTTCATCAAAATCCGTTCACTACTTTTTGAGTTATGTTGGGAACAGACAAACAAATGGAGGCGAAAACATAACCTCCTCCAACAAAGTTGGCGGAGGTAATAAAGTGGAGGACTTTCCTGAGACAACGTATCCATTGTGTCTTCATAATTCTTAAATAAGTCCATAATTCCATGGGTCATTATACTTGATCCTAAAGTATTAATTAATATAAATGTATCAGCAGATAATGCAATGGTGTCCAGGTAAACATTAATCACTGCATGACTGCAAGTAAGTCATCCATAATTTGAGCTTGCACTCATTTCTTTTACAGATGTATAGGAGCACCGGATGTGAGGAATACGTAGATGGCAAGAGAGAATTATATTCTAACTGGATGAGGTAAGAAAACCAGTGCCAGCAGTTTGCTTTTCGATTATGTTCTTCTTTATTTTGGGTTAAACCTACGTGTGGCCTTCCTGCGGCTCTTCTTTCTCTTATTCGGGTTCTCTTGTCCTTTTTTTTTTTTCCTTTATCACTCTGTCTTTGTTTGGTTCTCTCAGGTATGTGAATTGTGCTCGTAATGGTGAAGACTACAATCTTGTGGCGTTTCAGTATCGTGGTGAGATTCTGTACCGTTGTTGTCGACCCATCGATCCAGGACAGGAGCTTTTGGTGTGGTACGAAGAGGAGTACGCCAGACACCTCGGCCTTGTGTTCGAATACTTCTGGAGCATAAAGAGCTCCGCAAATGGTTATGTCCAACAATTTATTTAACTTTAATTATATTGGCAAAGGTTTAGCTTTTTGTGTTGCCATATTTCTGACCAGTGAATGAATGAACGAATGACTTCTGACTTTTTTTTTGCCTTTCGGTTTGTTAAATTACTGTATGTGCAGCGTGAAACCAAACAAAATAGCATTCGAACCAAGTCACCAATTTCGCTCTGATTCAGTTTCAGCAAACGGACCAATAGGTGTGAAAGCACCCTAAGAAGGATTTGGAAACGAAACTGCTTTCTTTATTGAGAATTTGAATTCGGCTCAAATTATTTTTTATAAAATTGGTTTTGTGTTTGTTGATTATTTGTGGGCTGATTGTTCCAGTTTTATAGAGTAATTGTGGCCAGGCATGGAGCCCAATCAACCTACCAAAATCTACTTCATGTACACTTTAACATTCCTCTTGTTCTTATCGTATATAATTATAATTTCATTGCATTTTACATTGAGTTTCTAAAGCTTTATTTTACTCTCTGTTCCAGGAAAGAGCAATCCCCTGTTGCAGGTCTGCTCCTGCTCCTGGTGTCCACTTTTATATACATCTGAAATGCACCTTGACGAACACATCAAGAGATGCCACCGTGAGGAACTCGACATGCTGCGGAAAACAGCCGAGACAACAAGCTCTAGTCAGCGAACATCATCTGATACTCTGTGCATTAAAACCTCTGGCATCCAACTTCAGAAAAAAGGCTTCCAATGCTCACATTGTGAAAAGAGTTTTTCTCACCTGAGTAATTTCCAAATCCACACACGCGTTCACACGGGCGAGAAGCCGTATCAGTGTTCAGAGTGCGGGAAAAGTTTCGCACAACAGAACAACCTTCAGTCACATCAACGCATTCACACGGGCGAGAAGCCGTATCAGTGTTCGCACTGCGGGAAGAGTTTTAATCGAGAGGATAACCTCCGGATTCACAGGCGCGTCCATACAGGAGAGAAACCGTATCGCTGTGGAGTGTGTATGAAGAGTTTTGCTCACCGGAGCGCTTTTCAAATACACCAGCGCGTTCACACAGGAGAAAAACCGTACCAGTGTTCACAGTGCGCCAAGAGTTTTTCTCAACTGACTCACCTCCAACAACACAAGCTCACACACAACAAGGAAAAGCCGTACCAGTGTTTAAGCTGCAGGAAGTGTTTTACTCAACAGTGTTATCTCCAAGCACACCAGCGCATTCACACGGGAGAGAAGCCGTATTGCTGTACACAATGCGGGAAGAGTTTTACTCACCAGAGCACCCTGCGGCGACACGGGCGCATTCACACCGGAGAGAAGCCGTATCACTGCTCGCACTGCGAAAAGAGTTTTGCTCACAAGAGCACTTTCCAAATACACCAACGTACTCACACAGGAGAGAAGCCGTATGAGTGTTTGGAGTGCGGCAAGCGTTTTACGCACCAGCAAGCCCTGCTACTACACCAGCGCACTCACACTGGACAGAAGCCGTATCACTGCTCGCAGTGTGAGAAGAGTTTTCGTAACCAGAGTCATCTCAAACGTCACCAGCACACACACACTGGACACAAGTCATATTACTGTTCACAGTGTGGGCGGAGCTTCTGTTATACAAGTACGTTTAAGACACACAAGTGCGTTGCCACTGTCACTATGGAGCTATCAGCTCTTCCCTAGTCAATTACGAATCACGAAATCAAATATCAAAGTACTCCTTTGCATTGTCTAAACTATACATTAAACTTTGACCTCTTCTTGGAGGCAAAACATTTGTCAGGACTACATAAGGGTGCTTTAACATGTTGTTACATTTTTGTCACAACGGCATACTTCCAAAGTTGAAAACAATTCAGAAAAGCACTACGTAATGCTAAGCGCTTTTTTTTCTTCCTACCAGCCAATCAGGTTGCAAGTAGAGAAGCATTTATATCGCTTTATGACATGTTGAATAGAAAATAGTTCATAGTCATTATTCCAATATTTTAATGTTGGTACTAATAGACTCTTTAACTGGTTGCTACAGTCAAGTCACACAAACAGATCCAGTTTTCTTGAGTTTCTTCTTCCAAAGACAAAGTGAAAGCAATCAAGCTCCTTATCATCTCTTAATCTTTATTGCCAATAATAATAATAAACTAGAAGGGCACTCGGTAGAGTGTATATCTCCGCCAAGCCACATATTATCAACATCAAAATCAAATCACTTGAACCTAG